>JAZKJV010001311.1:527006-1127006 GCA_037367405.1 Ottelia alismoides
TGAGGCTCCTGGCGTGGTCACTAGTTCGGAGATAGCCCCGGAGTGGATCAGGGTCGTTGATGACGATTGGGATCTACGGCTGAGGCTGTGCATCATCAGACGGTTGTGATTGGGGGTTTTCCTCGATCGGACGGCGGTAAAGGTGGTGTTATTGAGGAGGTCCGGTGACCTTGGTGAGGCGGAGGAGGCCTGGTCCAAGGCGGTGTTGTCGACGTTGGTTGATGAAGTCGGTGAAGCTTGCGGCGTGGTCGGAGTGGAAGTCAAAGTCGACCGTAGCGGTGGAGAGGCGTAGCGTTGTTGTCTGCTAGACGGTGGAGCACCAGAGCGAAGCAAGTGGCGGGGAAGCGCTGCGACGAGCGTTGGCGGCTCGGACCTTGCCGGAAGGGGAGAAGCGGTCTGTCACCCGCTCCTCGTCCTCTGTGCAAGCGGCGGATGGAGGTTGACGAGGGTGGCGGTGCTCTTTTATAGGTCGAGGTCGGGATCGCCGGAGATGGACATTGAGGGATTCGCGGGGGTTTTGATGGAAGGCGGCGATCGGATTTTGTTGGAGATCTGATTCGAGTGGAGATCGTGGACGGCCGGAGATTTGATCATGATTGGGAGACGAAGATACGCCGAGGGGCGGCGCGCGACGATGGGCGAAGTCGCGGCGGAGATTTCGGAGGAGATCGGTGCCAGATTGGGAAAGTGGCTCGATGAAGGAGATGAGCCCTGGCCATCCGATCGACCGAGATCGGGCGGCCAGAGAGCTCTACATGGCGAGCTGGGGGCTAAAGGAGGCCGGGCACGTGCGTTGCGCGTGCCTAGGAGGCACGTGTGACGGACGTGCGGGGATAATAATTTTTAATAATTTTTTTTATAAACGAATTAAAAATATATACAAAAATGGGTGACACGTGGTGGCTCCAGGAGCTGCCACGTGTCAGCACACAAAAATCAGAGAATAAAACCCTTTAAAAATTTAAAATATATAGCAAACGGCCTCGGATCGAAAAAGTTTCTTCATGAAAATTGCTCATCTCGATGAAATTTACAACTTTCATGAAGACATCAAAACCAAAATCGATCATTTGCACAAAGTGAATTTTTGGGGTATCCCATGTACATAGAATACCTTGATTTTTTGGGTTTTATAATTTTTTTGTTATTTTTAAACTAGATAAAAATCCGGAAAAAATATGGTAAAATCAAAGATAAATATTTACACATTAATCTATTTTTTTTGGATTTTTATAAATTAAGAAAAAGAAGAAATATAGTAAAATATAAAAGACCAATTTTGTACAGTCGGTTAGTGAAGACTCGGACCCAATTTGTTTCTTTGATTTCAAGCTCAATTTGAAATTGGATTTTTGCGCATTTTAATAAAACTTTCATCAAAGAAGACAAATGAAAAAGAAATAAATTAAATAGGTTAATTGTTTACATAGAATAATAGGTCAAAAACCGCTAAAATACAAAATGTACAAAAGAGGCCTAAAACCCAACTTACACATACGAGCTCCGATTCACTTGAACTTGGTCTTGTTTTGAAGGTTTTGAATGTACATTAGTTCAAAATGAGTAGGATTAAAACAGACACTGGATGAGGAAGATATGAGGTTTTTAGTCCGGATATCCTGAAACTAGGGTTTGGGTTTTTGGTCCACTTATTTGGGTTAGTGATTTTTTGTATTTTCATTTATTCTTGTTAGTGATATGTACACAGTGGAGGTGGTTTTGGGTCATTCGGAGTTAGCATGAATTAGTAAAAATCAGGAAAGTTAGGCTATTTACAGGTCAATTTTGGCTGAGATTTTTGGCTTCTTATTTTGTGCAGAAAGTAGTGCTAAAATGCAATTCTTATGAAAACATGCATGAATGCTAATTATGTAGAATAAATGAAGAAATGCTGATGATTTTGAGGGATTTGAGCTTAATAAATGAGATTTAGAGTGATGAATCTGAGATTCATCACTCATGCGTAGGATGTAGCTCGAAAGTTGGTGAGCTTGTATAAATTACTATGCATTGTGGTTCTCCTTGTTGTGGTTCTATTTATCTGAGCTATTTATTTAAATTGGTAATTATTCGGCATAAACACTTTTCTCCTCACCCGTAGTGTTTCTTTAAATTCCACCATCATGCAAAGTAACCCACTAGCTTTAAAATAAGAGTAAAACTAATTGTACTTTCTATGGTAGAATAAGGCACAACAACAACTAAGTCTTTTTCCTACATTAAGTAGGGTCGGCTACATGGATTATTTGCCTTCATTCAGATCTATCTCGGGTCAATCTTGGGCTTAAATCCAGAAAATTAAGATCCCTTCGTATAGTCTCATTCCAACACCTCTTGGGCCTTCATCGCCCTCTCTTAGCCGACTCAATTTCCCAAAACTCACATTTCCTTATTGGTGCATCAACTAACATCCTCTACAAACGGCCAAACACCTTAAGCGATTTTCTCGCATCTTATCATCGATCGGAGAGCTACACCAACTTTCCTTCCGATTGCATCATTCTGAAATTGATCTTTATATGTGTGTCCACACATCCATCTTAGCATTTTCATTTCTGTTACTAAAATTCTCTGCACATGTCTATGGTTCATAGGCCAACATTCAGATCCATAGAGCATAGCAGGTCTCACGGCTGCTTTGTAAAACTTTCCTTTGATTTCAAAGAAAGTTTCTTATCACAGAGAACAGTAGAGGATCCTCTCCACTTTAGCCAACCTGTATGTATTCTATTAGTAACATCTCCATCAATTTCCCCATCATGTTGCAAAATAGATCCCAAGTATCTAAAAGAATCTCTCTTCTCAATGTCATCGTCACCAATATTCACCTCGATTCCTTCACCATTGCTTCCATCAAAAGTACACTCCATATATTCAGTCTTAACCTTGGTTATATGAAATCATTTAGTCTCTAATGCATGTCTCCAGACCTCAAGATTCTCATTTACTCCATCTTTAGTCTCATTAATCAACATAATAGCATCAACGAATAAGATACACTAAGGTATCTCAACCTGAATGTGACTTGCCAACTAGTCCATAATCAAAATAAAAAGGAATGGACTCAACGTTGAACCTTGATGCCGACCAATATTGATGTCAAAATAACCGGTATTCCGTGACTGGATCCTTACACAAGATAACACCCTATCATTCAATATCTTTTATGATGTTATGTATAGGACATATACTTGTCTCTTCTCCAAAACTCTCCACAATATCTCCCGTGGTATAGAATCATAAGCCTTCTCCAAATAAATAAAAATAATACGGAGGTTTTTCCTTTTAGCTCTATAAATCTCCATTGTTCTCCTCAGCAAGTGGATGGCTTCAATAGTTGAGCAACCTGGCATGAATCCGAATTGGTTTTCTTTTACCCACGAAACTTGCCTAAACTTTCTTTCGATCACATGTTCCCAAATTTTCATAGTGTGACTCAACAACTTGATACCTCCTGTAATTTGAACAATTTTGAATGTCTCCTTTATTCTTATAAGGAGGCACCACGATGCTTCTCCTCCAATCTTCAAGCATTTTCTTACTTTGTCAAATAACATTGAATACATTTGTAAGCCAAGTCAAATCACGCTCACATAAAACTCTCCATACTTCTATAGGAATGTCATCAAGTCCTACACATTTCCCAAGTTTCAACCTTCAAAGCCTCCTCTACTTCCTTCCTTTGTATTCATCAATAACTTGCACGATTCAAGTAACTTTTACTACTAGCTAGATCTCCCAAAGTGACCTCTCTATTTCCTTCCCCAATGAAAAATCTATGGAAATGTTGCTTCCATCTAGTCTATATATCCTTCTGAGTAACAGCATGTGACCTTCCTCATCCTTAATGCATCTCACTTGAGAAAGGTCTTTGGTCTTTCTTTCTCTTGCTTTGGTCAACCTGGTGGTAGGATAATGCACAAAAAGAAAATATGCTAGACCAACCACATCGATGACTGTTGAGATATTTCATATCTTTCGTATTGTTTTCTTTTTATCTATTTATTTTATCTTCTTCATGTAATTTACCCAATAGGTTCCTCTCCTATATAAGAGAACCCAAGGGCCTCTCACTAATCAATTCAATTCATTTGCTTCTACATGGTATCAGAGCGATAGTCCTAAACCAGAGTTCCATTATCCCACCAAAACCCTAGCCCTACCTGGCCCCCTACTGCCGCCGCGCCTGGCCTCCTCCGGTGTCGCTCATCCCCAGGCCGCCCGGCCTCCTGCGCCGCTGCCCAGGCCCTCCCCCAGCCACAGGTCGTCGTCGCCCAGACTGCCTTGGCCTTTCCGCCTGCCGTCCAGCCCATCGGTTGTCGCCCAAGTCGCTGCTAGGTCGGCCAGGCCGCCGATCAGACTAGCCCAGCCCTCCCCTCGCCCCCCTCCCCACCTCAAGGTTGTTGCCGCCCCTCCTGTGTGCATCTGTGTACCTCTGCGGCTCGAGTTGCAGTCTAATCGGTCTGATTTTGATCGGAAAAGTGATTTCAGACCCATAAATCATGTTTTATGGCCCTAGCGTGCAACAAAGATTGATGAGGATGGTTGTATGAGTCTACACGTACAACTAATCCTCCGCATGATCGTGTAGACTCATTCACATCGGTCTACTCCCCAGTTAAGTTTTGTTGCTTGGCCTTTTTCCCATCATGTCGGAGAACAAGGGTTATATTTTTTCGTCCAGAGCCTTCAAGGGACCGGCTCCCATCGCTAAGATGGATGGGACCAACTATGAGTTGTGGTCAATGCAATTTCTGACCCTCATGTAGTGCAACAACAAGGAGTGCATCCTGACATATCCAGAGCCAACAAATAAGACTGGGAAAATGCTTCTTGGAAGCAAGATACCGCGTATGCGTGTGTTTGGCTATGTGGGACCCTCACCACAGAGATAGCCAATGATATTCTGAACCAGCCCACTGCTAAGGCGATGCAGGACACTTTGACTTCCACATATGCTCACGCGAAGAATGAGGCCAGGATTCTTCAGCTAGAGTTTGACATCTACAAGGCAAATCAGAATGTTCGTCCTCTGCATGTGTACTACAGTTCACTCTATGGCATGTTTGAGAAGCTTCAGAGCTATATGCCTATTACGACATCTCTTGAGCATCAGAAGGCATATAGGAACTCCATGATGGTTGGAGTTTTCATGGCCGGTCTTAATACAGAGTATGATACAACACATACTCAACTTCTCACTGGAGCTATCATATCTCCGATGGAGGAGGTCTATAGCTGTTTCCCATCATCTTTGTGGAGACAGAGCACATCTGAGGTCCTACAGGACCATACCACTTGGTAGATGGGTTGTTATTGCCAATGGCAACCACTTACCCATTACAGGACAAGGGAGGTGCATTAGTCACCGTCCATGCGTCCTCAGAACATTTTATATGCTCCTGACTTTCAGATGAATTACTTTCAATTAGTCAGACTACTAAGGATCTGCTTATCGTGTCATCTTTGCTCCTTCGTCTCTTGTCTTTCAGGACATACTCACAGACATGGTGATTGGATGTGGCCATGAGCAGCGGGGATTCTACAGACTGGTCCAACCTCCTCATGTTGGTATTTCTACTATACCTACTAGACCAGTCTCACTATATCTGTAGCACCTTCGTTTTGACCACCTTCCTTTGCAGAAGCTATGTCATGTTCTCCCTCAGATTTCCACAAGATCTTCCAATATGAGGCATGCCAGCTTGGGAAGCATCATCGTTCCTCCTTTCCCATCATAGTCGGAGCAGTTCTCAGTTATTTGAGCTCCTTCATTTAGATATCTGGAGTCCGAGTCGTGTTCTTGATCACCAGGGACATCGTTTTATCTTGTTGTTGTCGATGATTTTTCTAGACTTTCATGGGTCTTTTTATTGAAGAATAAATCTGAGGCTGGATCTGTGATCAAATCTTTTATTAATGAGATAAAGAATATTTTTTTGCCAGTATCAAATATATTCATTCTAATAATGCTTTAGAATTCTGCATCTTACAGCTTTTTGACTTTCTTATCTCTTGGCATTATTCATCAGACTTCATGTTCCTATACATCCCAGCAGAACGATGTTGTTGAGCGCAAACACAATCACTTGATGTGACCCGAATATTGTTGATACAGAGTCGTGCTCCTCATGCCTACTGGGGAGATGCTGTCCTTACAGCTTGCTATCTGTGAATCGTATGCCTTCTTCTATGTTGGGAGAAGAAGATTCCTTTCTTGATTGCGTTTCCCGAGAAGGATCTTTTCTCTCTTACACCTCGTGTGCTCGATTCAGTTGCTTTTGTTCATGATGTCTCTCTAGGTCGTGACAAGCTCTCTCCCAAAGCTGTCAAGTGCATTTTTGTCGGCTACTCTCGTACCCAGAAGGGGTATCTTTGCTTTGATCCGCTAAAGCGGAAATACTTTGCGAGTATTGGCGTTGGTTTCTTTGAGTCTGTCATGTAATTTTCTCCTACAGGCGACAGACTAGCCCTGTCCGACTCTGACGATGCGACCTACATGCCTCCACCTACTACTGTCGTATCGCTACCTCCCTCTTCTCATGCTTTACCACCACCACCTCCTCCATCTCCACCACCACCACTACTGTCACTTCCTATACCTACTCCTGCCACTACACCTGCTCTTGTAGTTCCACCTCATACTGTAACTCAGTTTTTTTCCATGTGTTTTACTCGCAGGTCTCGCTCAGTTCCCCATACTCACAAACCTTGTCCATCACCCAACACGCTTCAGGTATTTAATGAGCACATTGTTTCTACTGATGGCACTACCGAGTTGTCTGTGCAGCAGGATTTAGGATGAGCAGGTGCCCTTGGCAGATGATCTAGATGTGTTGATTGCTCTGCACAAGCAGAAACGTAGGTGTGCTACCTATCCTCTTGTAGCCAAGGTTTCCTTGAGCATACTATCAGAGGATTTCAGGAGGTTTACCTTAGCACTATCAGCTGTGAAGATACCACCGACATATAAGGAGACTCTTTAGGACAATAAGGGGAGATTAGCCATGGAGGAGGAGATGGTTGCGTTACAGTCACGTGGTACATGGAGTCTTGTTTCTGCTCCAATTGGCGCATTCGTGGTGGGATGTAAATGGGTGTTTACTGTGAAACACCGTACAAATGGCAGTGTGGATCGCTATAAGGCGAAACTTGTGGCACGAGGGTTCACCCAGATATATGGGGTAGACTATCATGATACTTTCTCTCCAGTTGCCAGGCATTCCACTCTGCGTATTCTATTTTATGTTGCTGTTACACGAGATTGGCCCCTTTACCAGCTTGATATGAAGAATGCATTCCTCTATGGTGATCTACAAGAGAAGGTCTACACATCAACCACCTGGGTTTGCTACTGAGGAGGAGTGTCAGAAGGTTTGCATGCTTCACAAAGTTATTTATGGCCTTAAGCAGAGTCCAAGAGCATGGTTCAGAAGCTCTTAGACTTGATAGAGCAACAAAAGTTCGTGCGATCGACTGCAGATCACTCTTTGTTTGTGCACAGGACCCACAGTGGTACCATTGCCATTCTTGTTTATGTTAATGACATTATTGTTACAAAGGATGACGTGCAGGGTATTCAGAGTGCCAAGGACTTCCTTGGTCAACAGTTTGTAACCAATGACCTTGGTAATTTATGTACTTCCTTGGACTGGAGTTTGCCAGGAGCCAGTAAGGTCTTGTGATGACCTAGAGGAAGTATGTCACAAACTTCTTTCAGAGATTGGCATGGAAGATTACAGACTTGCCACTACTCCTATTGACCCAAGTATGAAGCTATATGATGATGACACTGAGGAGGTCGACAAGAGGAGGTACATGGAGCTTGTTGGCAAGCTATTATATGTGATTATTTCCAGGCCCGACATATCCTTTGCCATGAGCAAAGTGAGTCATTTTATGAAGCAACCCAGATAGGCACATATAGATGCAATATGGTTTTGAGGTAACTGAAGACTTCACCAGGCACAAGACTTCTGTTCAGCAGAGATACATCTCTTTCAGTAACATGTGCAGATGTAGATTATGCTGGGTGTCCAAAGGATAGGAAGTCTACTTCAGGTTTTGCGGTGTTCATAGGGAATACCATGGTTTCTTGGAAGAGCAAGAAGCAGACCGTGGTTGCCAGATCGAGTGCTGAGTCAGAATACGATGCCATGATGCAGGCTATCACGGAGATGATGTGGCTCAGATATGAAATTACTGACTTGACTATAGAGGTGCCTCTTCCCATGCACCTCCAATGTGACAATCAAGCTGCTCTTTTTATTGCCAACAACCCAACTTTTCATGAGAGGACCAAACATATAGAGGTGGATTGCCACTACACTCGTGATATGATACAAAAGAGTCTTATTGCCACTACTCACGTCAGCTCCCTAGACAGAGGGCCTTATCAGAGATGTTGTTCCAAGCTGAGCCTTATCGGTATCTATTCTCCAACTTGAGGAGGGTGTTGAGATATTTCCTATCTTTTGTACTATTTTCTTTTTATCTATTTATTTTGTCTTCTTCATGTAATTTGCCCAATATTTTCCTCTCCTATATAAGAGAACCCAAGGGCCTCTCATTAATCAACCCAATTCATTTCCTTCTAGAATGACCATGAGCAGAGGAGGATTTGATATGGTGTCTCTTTCTTACTTTGATCTAGACGGCATAATCATGCATGTTGCTCTTACATATCCTAAATCAAAGATAACATTTCTAATGTCAATCACTTTATTTCTTTGAGTAAAACTAAGACATGTATTCCGCATCTTATTTCAGGACAACACATTTGAGCATCTGCCATCACATACAATTTGCTTCTAACTTTTCCTATGATCGCTATCCCATAAACATTTCAGGAGGCCTCACATATGATAATCAACGACATGAGATTATGTAGTCAGAGATGGATGCTTTGGTTTCTAAAGGTATGCACTACTTGATGCTCTTGTTAATGCAATTATTGTTGGCAACAAATGGATCTTTAATGTCAAGCATCACGCTGATGATCAAGTAGAGTAATACAAAGCTCGCCTAGTGGTCGAAGGTTACACTCTGACCTACAATATCAACTATGTCGCCTTCTCCCATGTTGCTTGTTTCGCCACAACACAAATTCTATTGTCTATTGCAATCGAGAAGGGTTGGACTCTTCATCATCTCAATGTTAAAAACACTTCTATACGTCGATACATGTTAAGAACGGTTTTCTATGTGGAGACCTCCACGACGTGTAGTCACATGGCTCACAACTTAAGGAGGAAATGGATCTTTAATTTCAAGCATCGCGCTGATGACCAATTAGAGTAATACAAGCATGGCCTCAAATTTCAGCGAAATTCGGTCGAATTTCTGTCGAATATCGATATCCAGTCGAAACCGAAATTCGACCGAAATGACCGAAATATGGGGGTCTTATTACAAAAAATGACCGAAATGACCGAAACTTCGGTCGAAATTCCACCGAAATTCCATCGAAATTCTATTTTGGTGGATACCGAAATGGTGACCGAAACCGACATTTAAGGCCTTGAATACAAGGCTTGTCTAGTGACTGAAGGTTGCACTCTGACCTACAATATCAACTACTTTGTCACCTTGTTTCATGTTGCTTGTTTAGACACCATGCGGATTCTATTGTCTATTGCAATCGAGAAGGGTTGGACTCTTCATCAGCTCAATGCTAAGAACACTTCTCTACGTGGAGACATGTTAAGAACAGTTTTCTATGTGGAGACCTCCATGAGGAGGTCTAGTAGTCCCATGGTACGCAACTCAAGGGGGAGTCTCATAAGGTTTTTCTTCTTCAGAAGGATATTTATGGGCTTAAGCAAGCTTGGTTTCACAAGTTGTGTTTTGTCGAATCTAATGTTGTTCATTCTCTATTTGTGTAGCATACTCCTCGCATGACAGTGGTGATATTTATATATGTATTTTTTTAAAGACAAAGTGTAATGAGACAAAAATGTTTGATATCAAGGTTTCTTCCATGTTAAGGGACATGGATGGCTCGTCATACATGGATTCTTGAGAAGAGGTTAATATTTGACAATACAAGGCTTTGGTAGGCAAGCTTTTCTATGTCATCGTGACAAGACCGAATATATCCTTTATGATAAGCCGAGTAAACCAACATGTTTTTCAGTTGCTCAAGGGGCATAGCTTGATGGTGTGATGTACGTATTAAGAAATCTCAGAAGTGCATCCAAACAAGGTTACGGAAATCGGTAGTCGATACTCAATCGGCTGGATCACTGACTAAGGATTAATCAACAGTCGAACAACTAATCAGATTTAGTCGGCCTTTACTCAGCTTGACTTTTTTTATTATTGCAAACATATAAATCATTTTGTATACATATATTTATATATATTTACATAGATTCTACACTATCATAATAAAATAAAAGTACTTGAATTTAAAAAAATATCAAGCATTTTAGAATAAGTTTGCTTTTGAAACGACAAAAAATAGAAAAATATGGTTTTTCCATGCAAAAATTGTATGACTAGTTGGCCTAGTCAGCCGACTAATCGAGCCGAGTAGTTAGGTGACTGACTATTGACTGATTAGTCAATAGTGTGCCGGCCATCCCACCAACCAGACTAGTCAGACTGCCTAGTCGAGCTAGTCGGCCAACTTTTACAACAATGCATATGAAAAAAGTCTCCTATTCATGTAGGTTTCCTCTTTATATATAATAAGATATTCTAATGCAGGTTATGCTATGGATAAAAATGTTGGAAAATCTACTACAAAGTTCACACCTTTGCTGAATTTAATATTGTTACATAGCATACTAACAAACATAGTGTATTTGCTCATTCGTGTGAAGAATCCAAGTATGAAGGTATGGCTTATGATGAAACTAAGATGGTATAAGTTAGATATCTTCTATAGAACTTGAATATTGAGATCATAGGATCCACAGAGACGCGTGACCATCATGATGTCATTTTTTATTGCAAAGAATCAAGTCTTTCATGAGAGGACCAAAATGTGGAGATTGATTCACATTATACTCGTGATTTGATCTATAAAGCACTCCTTAAGATTCCACATATGTCATTTATTGAACAACTTCCTAGCATATGCTTCAAACAACTTGCAGAGGAATTTCCTAAGCTGTTAGTATGGAACCTATTTGATTGATATGAGTCTAGGTTGAACATGCATGGCATTTATATTCTATCTTAAAGGGGGATGTTGAGATAGATTTACAATTTGGTGTTCATATTCTTCTTCATGTATCAATTTCTTTACCTTCTTCAATTCCTCGTTGCTTATGTGCTAGTTTCACCAACACCCCTCCTTTTATATAAGGAGAGGTAGGTCCCTAATAATAAATAAGATTTTCATTTTTCCCAGAACTCTCCACTTTGGCTCTCCCATGAGAGGACCTTTACCGTGAAAATAATATGCCCATCTATATAACATCACATCTCTAACAACATAGTATTTTCCAGACATACAGATCATAGTAGAGCACTTGTATTGTACCCTCTCCAAGCATTTATACCCTCTCCAAGTTGTACTTGCATCATTAGTTTATTTATGCATTCAATACATGTCACTACTTTAAATGTATGAAGTTCATCCATATTGAGTTGTAATGGTATTTTTCTTGATTTTTTCGTTAATGCTCATATTCTGAAGCATCTAACCAGCATTAGCATGAAGATGTAAAATCTCGATCGCAAATCACAATCAGAAGCTCATGTATAGTCGTAACTGGCATATAAATCTATATAAAAATGATCCACACAAATAAACAATCCACAAGCAATCACACAGAATGGACAACAATTTCCATTCGATATCCCCACCGGTGTTGTGGAGACAAACGTCGGCCAAAGAGGGATCTCTCTATGGAAAAAAATGGAGTACAAGATACAGAAAGCCCTAAGAGACGACACTCTCCGGAATGTAAACTTTCAGATGACCCGAGCCTTACTCTAACAAAGGTATATGGGGGTACAGGGGAAACGAGGCCAAAATCGGATCCAAAAATAAGTTCCATTAATCGGGTCGGTCAAGATCCATTTGCAAAATGTGTCGGATCCTACTCAGGTCGAGTCTTCAAGGCATATCTCAACAAAATAAAATTCTTGTTTAGAATGGAATAACATGTTATAGTTATTGGAATCATGGTACAGTGCTTTTGCTAGCCCTAGAAGTGAAAAGTGAAGGGATTCTAGGTGACCCAGCTTCCTTTGTGATGATAACTTCTGGGGGTCGTCTCAAAGGACACGTTACAGCATGTAACTAAGAATGCATGAATTGGTTATCGAGAAGTGAGTGGTGTCTTTTGTAAAACTGATGGGGAGAGCCATTGTGGGGGATAAATGACTCGAACCACAAAATCTAGGGGGTATTACCTTGTAATAGATTGATTATTTTGAGGTGTCCCTCTATAAAACAGTTGGATACAACTTCCTAAATAGTATTTTTTAAAAAATACTATTTAGGAAGTTTCCTCATGACAGTAAGATCTTTTTCAACATGGATTCAAGCAAACATTTAGATTTCGTCGGGGCGTTCCCTATTTGCGACACGTCGCATCGCCCGAATGCAATGAGAAATTGGCAAGGACCGCTACATCGCAGCCTGGATGTAGTTTAAAATTTGCAAGGGCTCTCGCATGCGAGTAAATAAGCTAGTTCTGTTGCATCACCGTCTGGATACAATCCAAAATTTGCAAGGGTACTCGCATGATGGACGCATGCGAAGAAGTTAGTCCAAAAGAGGTTGCAAAGGAAGAATACATTATTTGGTATTCAGTCGGAGGGGTCACTGAATAGAGAATAATCGGTATTCGGGCAACTATTCGGCTTTATATTTTTTAATACAAAAATTATTTATAATACATATATTCTTATATTTTTTATACATATATGGTCATTAGTTAACATGAATCCAAGATAAAATTACCGATCAATATAATAGATATATAGAATTTGACATTTGCTGCGATACCGTGGTAAAATGTAACTCATAAAAACTGAAAATTGAAAATCAAAAATAAAAATAACAAAAGTCAAACTCTAGTCGGCCTAATAGTCAGGCCAGTCGACCGAATAGTCGGCCGACTATTTGACCGGGCTGACTATTGACCAACTGGAGGCCTGTTCATGCGGGGACTCCACCGTACCGCATAGTCGGGCCAACTATTCGGGATAGTCGGCCGACTATTGCAACACTGACTATGTCTTCAAGAGACTAAATGGGTTGGAGAGGAAGCAAGGGAGACCGAGAAGACATGCTTTAAACTTTGGTATTCAGGTAATGATAAGGGCAAAAATGGTGTTGGAGTGGTTGTTCATAAGGACTTGAAGGATTGATTGGTTGAGGTACAAAGATATAGGGATCAGATTATTTTGCTAAAATTAATGCTTGAGGAAGAATTTCTGAATATCGTCTCAGTTTATGCACCGCAAATTGGTTTAGATGAAAGGACTAAACATACTTTTTGGGAGGATCTGGATAAGATTACGAAAGGAATCCCACAAAGAGAAATGATTTGCATAGGTGGAGATCTTAATGGACATGTGGGAAAGGATACTTCAGGGTATGCTAGTGTTCATGGAGGCCATGGTTTCAGGGATAGAAATGAATAGGGAAAAGCCATTCTGGATTTTGTAACGGCATATGATCTTTTCATGGCAAACACTCTCTTCAAGAAGGAGGAGCATTTAATTACTTATAAGAGTGGCCCGACTAGAACACAAATAGATTACTTTGCGTTGAGGAGAAGAGATCGGTTGTGTTGTAAAAACTGCAAGGTAATCCAAGGAGAGAGTTTGACAACCCAACATCGCTTGTTAGTCACGGATGTGCAAATAAAAGGGCTGGTAAAGAAAAGGAGGGTACAGAAGATCACTAGAACTAGATGGTAAAATCTTCAAAAGAAGCAATCGAGCTTCAGGGAGAAGGTTTTAGAAGACTTATCTTGGGATGTAGAGGAAGTGCAAACGAGATGTGGGAGGCAATAGCATCTTGTATCCGAAAGGTATCCAAAGAGATGCTAGGCGAGTCAAAGGGAGGATCTTGAGGTCAAAAGGAGGCTTGGTGGCGGAGTGAAGGGGTACAAGAGAAGCTAAAATTAAAAGAGCATGCTTTAAAGCTGTGTCTAAGGATAGAACAGAGGAAACTGTCACAAACTACAAAATAGCGAATAAGGAAGCAAAGAAGGCTGTAAGCGAAGCAAAGTCAAAAGCTTATGAGGTTTCGTACAAAAATCTCGACTCTAAGGAGGGCCAAAATGATATATTCAGGTTGGCTAAAGCAAGAGAACGAAAGACCAAAGACCTTTCTCAAGTGAGATGCATTGAGGATGAGGAAGGTCGCGTGCTTGTTACTCAGAAGGATATAGAGACTAGATGAAAGCGGTATTTGCATAAACTTTTCATTGGGGAAGGAAATAAAGAGATCACTTTGGATGATCTAGCTAGTAGTGAAAGTTACTTGAATCATGCAAGCTATAGACGAATACATAGAAAGGAAGTAGATGAGGCTTTGAAGGTTATGAGACCTGGGAAAGGTGTAGGACTGGATGACATCCCTGTAGAAGTATGGAGAGTTTTAAGTAAGCATGGTCTGACTTGGCTTACGAATTTATTCAATGTTATTTGGCGAAGCAAGAAAATGCCTGAAGATTGGAGGAGTATCGTGGTGCCTTTTTTTAAGAACAAAATAGACATTCAAAATTGTTCAAATTATAGAGGTATCAAGCTGATGAGTCACACTATGAAATTTGGGAATGTGTGATCGAAAGAAGGTTGAGGCAAGTTTCCTAAGTAAAAGAAAATCAATTCGGATTCACGCCAGGTCGCTCAACTATTGAAACCATCCACTTGTTGAGGAGAACAATGGAGATTTATAGAGCTAAAAGGAAGAACCTCCGTATTATTTTTATTTATTTGGAGAAGGCTTATGATTCTGTCCCACGGGAGAAATTGTGGAGAGTTTTTGAGAAGAGACAAGTACATGTCCTATGCATTAACCTCATAAAGGATATGTATGATAGGGCTTTATCTTGTGTAAGGATCCAGTCTGGGAAGACTGACTATTTTGATATCAACATTGGTTTACATCAAGGTTCAACTTTGAGTCCATTTCTTTTTACTTCGATTATGGACGAGTTGACAAGCCACATTCAGGATGAGATACCTTGGTGTATGTTAGTTGCTGATGATATTGTGTTGATTGATGAGACTAGAGATGGAGTTAATGAAAAGCTTGAGGTTTGGAGACAAACATTGGAGACTAAAGGATTTCATATAAGTACTATATGGAGTGCACCTTTGATGGAAGCAGTGGTGAAGGGATCGAGGTGAAGATTAGTGACGATAATATTCGAAAGAGAGATTCTTTTAGATACCTAGGATCTATTTTGCAACATAATGGGGAAATTGATGGAGATGTTACTAATAGAATAAATGCATGATGGTTAAAGTGGAGAGAAGCCTCTATTGTTCTTTGTGATAAGAAAATTCCTTTAGAAATCAAAGGAATGTTTTATAAAGCAGCCGTGAGACCTGCTATGCTCTATGGATCTGAATGTCGGCCTGTAAATCATAGACATGCGCAGAGAATGGTTGTAGCAGAAATGAAAATGCTAAGGTGGATGTGTGGACACACACACACACACACACGTAAAGATCGGATTCAGAATGATGCAACCAGGAAGCAAGTTGGTGTAGCTCCGATTGAGGATAAGATGCGAGAAAACCGCTTAGATGGTTTGGTCATTTGCAAAGGTCAGTTGATGCACCAGTTAGAAGATGCGAGTTTTGGGATGTTCAGTGGGTTAAGAGAGGACGTGGACAACCTAAGAAGTGTTGGAATGGGACTATACGAAGGGATCCTAGTTTTTTGGATATAAACCCGAGATTGACCCAAGATAGATCTGAATGGAGGCAAAGAATCCATGCAGCCGGCCCTATTTAATTGTGGGAAAAGGCTTTGTTGTTGTTGTAACGTTGCGGCCACAGGCTAATGACTTGTTTGTTGCTAAATATGAAATTTTAACCAAATCATATTTTGGAACTGTATATCTAACGACTGAAATGGAATAGATAGAAATCTTTTTCAGGTTGAAGTTGCAGCAATAAACACATAATGACCAGTTGAGCGACTTTATACCAACCTGCAGTCTTCCCGCAGTATCCACTATTACCACATCAGTCTTATTCTTCTTGGCCTCATCCAAACCTTTCTTGGCAATTTGTGATGGCTTGACATCAGGGCCAGGTGCATATACTGGGACTTTTACCTGCAAATCCAAGGAAACTTTGAAGAAACGGACAACTCACAACAAACCTAAAAGGAGTTAAAAATCATAAATTCAAAATAGCATGTCCGTGAAGCAATAACATTATTCTTGAATAGAATGCATGTTGGAAATGAAGGATAGGCTCATACAATGTCTCTCTCAATTCTAATGGATTTTCACCAAAACTCTCAAAAACAAAATATTCATGAACCTCTGGCACTCTATGACTTCTTCAGCACAAAATTAATATATGAATTGCTAAGAAGAGAAGTGAGTGATTATTAATTGTTGAGCGATAATGTACAAAGGTTACATAGCTAATTGAAACTAATTGAAAACAATTGGTGCCTGGTGTGTGTTACGTCACAACCATTAGCTAAGAATAATCAAAGCGAGCATAAGTATTTTTAAGGCTATATACTGCAAATTTCCTTGAAAGAAATACATTGCCTAACCCTTCAAGTCATCTTCATTAGACAGGCAGCCCCTTTGCCATAGCTAACATTATATATTGGTCATCGTGCTATGAAGCTTTGTTATGTCATTTTCTACTTTATTCTTTGAAGTTCAAAATAGATGTAGCATGAGAAATTCAAATCGCCACCGTCAATCTTTTTTTATAGGTAACAGAACATTGGAGAAGAAAATCCTAGCATTTTTCTCCCCAAAAAAATTTGCGGACATTTTCCCCAAATAATCCAAATATTTAAGAAAATCCAAGGCATCTGTTAAATAATTCCTTTTATCCTAAAAATATTCCAATTTTACCATGGCATACCCTCCTCCTCCCCGCACCCCCACTTCCCCCAAGCCACCTCTTCCTCCCCCGTGCCTCCTCCTCCCTCGCCCAAGCCACATCCCCCGCGCCTCCTCCCTTGAGCCACCTCCTTCTTTGATGCCATGCCACCTCTCCTCCCCCAAGCCACCACCTCATACTCCTCCCTCCATTGTGTCTCCTCCTTCCCATCCCCCATGCCACCTTTGCCTCTCGCTCCCCAACATAGCTACCAACTCCCCCTCCCCTCGACCAGATTGCAAATGAACTAGCCAACTCAACGATTAATGTAGAACTCCCCTCCCATGTCTTGTCACCCCCTCCCCTTTCAGAGCGGGACAACTACGGTGGTGTCGCTCATGGGTGCAGAGATGAGAAATGGTGGACGGGACTAGGGCCACCACGACTCCAAGTGATGACAATGGGTGGAGTAGGCATGAACCACGAGGAGATGTTAGTGTTAGGCTGCTTGAAGACTTGGAAGACGAGAGAGGAGAGGAAAAGGAAGGAGTGGAGTCCACAGTCAGTTTCTTGTGGTTTGATTAACTCTGATGAGTTAAATTAACAAGGTTATTTTTTAGAGGCAAATATTTTATACCAAGAATGTAATTGAGCATTGTAGGGTACTCTGTATATCATGGCTTAGGTGATTTGATGTAATACTTAATACCTAATCTTTTGTTATATATATACACACAATTACACAATTACACTGAGGTGGGTCCCATCTTGGGAGACCATCCTTCATCTCTCTAAAAAACTTAAATTAACAAAGGATGTGGTGTAATAGTTAGGAAATTTATAGGGGTCATATGTTAGATATGAAGATTGCAAGGATGTTGTATAATTACAAAGTTTAGAAGGATCATGTTGTAAAAATCCCAATATTTAATGGTGTCACTATAAGCATTGTTTATATGATAGGTGGTTTCTTACAATTGCCTATTTTTCTTTCTTCCTCTGCGTATGAGACAAATGCATAATATCTCTGAAATTAAGACTTCTTGTATAGGATTACTCCTCCTTGTTGATACAATTGCCAATTGGATAGCTCCTATTCCTAGATGTCACCAATATATAAAGGGTCATGTCGATTATTATGTGATATGTAGGTATGTACTTGTCATATGAGCAAAATTGGGGACATCTTCACAAATGTCAAAAATATTGAGAAGTACAAGGGAGGATGTTCTTGACATGATAAAAATCTTGGACTCTTGGAGCTAGGTGGGGGAACTTTGAAGGAAATTCCTAAGTAGTACCTCAGGATTACAAAAATCCCTAGGTACTACAACATTTTTTATCTGGATACTACAGAGGAAATGCATCTTGAATGTGCGACACTGTTTAATATTTTTTTGTCCAGATACTACAGAGGAAACGCATTTTGAATGTGTGACACCGGTATCACACATCTGAAATGCGACATCCTCTAAAACCTCCATTAAATCCTGCATTTCTTCCTCTGTTGATCGTCCCACGCTTCCTCTTATGCTTCTCTGCATGCGCGAAAATCCCTAAGTAGATCTACTGCTCACCCACCCCCATTCGGCCTCCTGCTCCGTCGCATCCTCCTCCCGCTCCGCTGCCTCCTCCACGGTTCTCCTCCTTTGCCTTCTCCTCCTACGCCGCTGCCTCTCCTCCCGTGTCCTCTGTTATATCTCGAAGGGTTTGGTAACATCCTTGAGTTCTTATGTTGTTAGGTTTATGATATATAATACACGCATTTTTCTCAATTTCATCATCATATAATGTTGAGTTATATGTTGCCTCACATATTAGGTCGGAATGGACTCGATCTATTGTATGTTCCATTTGAAGGGTGCGATTATTGGTTCTTCGACGTCCAATGCGCGTGATTTCGGGTTAATGCCGACTATGACCTTCGATGAGTTGTTGAACCCGTCTACCGTAAGTTCAACCTGGATGAGAACAATCAAAAAATCAAACTATTACATCGCATCCCTCGCAGCGCAGGCGAAGAGCCTACGTTTTCATCTATCGTCGATGACGATGATGTACAAGGTGTATTTATGTATGCTCGGACCATTGGGAAATCGACACCTACTGACGTTATTATTGAAAGTCTATCGGTAGGTGAAGTGCCGAATGTTGTTGATGCAGACGATCGTCTTGCATCCGGACCCTCCGTTGTCCGTAGCACCGATGTGCCCATACCGTAGCCATCTACAGATCACGAATAGTGCATGAGTGATGACCTGCTGAGAGAGGTTAATCATGCCTTGGACGACTTCATCCCTTGGGGAACCGATGATGAGCTGGAAGAGGACAGTGATCATGATGTTGAAGATAATGTTGTAAATGAGGAGATGCTAGCCGATGAACAAATTCCCTAACCAATTGTTACATGTTTACCATTTTTGGGGTGAGAGGATCTGAAACTCGTTCAACCTATGAGGATGACATTCAAAAGAAGTCTGGACTTGACGGAGTTGTTGATAAAATATGCAAGGGCAGAACCTTCAAATGTAAATATGATTTTATGTATGTTGTGAAGAAACATCACATACTTGTACACTACGACTTCATGGTTAAAGAATCTACCAGTTTGAACCGGTCTGTTTTTTGCACCTACCGATCGAAAGGATGTGTTTAGTATTTACGTGGTAATTACAGGAAATTCAATGGGTTGTGGGTGATCTCTAAGATCGTTGGCCTGCACACTTGCACAAACCTTACAGTTAATCAGGATCATCCTCAATTGGTCTACAAATTAATGTCTAGATCACTTTTATCCCTGGTGAAAGATGACCCTAATGTTCGGGTTTCGAGTTGTAAAGCTCACATCCACGAGATGTATAATTACTGGGTAACGAAAAAAGGGCATGGGATGCTCGGAGGAAAGCAATTGGAATAATATTCAGTGATAGGAAGAAATCTTATACTGAGATGCCTTATCGTTTGCATGTAATGAGGGTTGCATTGATCTTGGGGTTACGGATCGATAGATCGGTGGTTACAAAAGAGACCACCCCTGGAGTGACGTGAGTTGACATATGCGAGCAGCTTCTAGGTGACAAGCCTCTACCTTCTGAGATTGTTGGCAGTTGATAAACCTCAGATCTACCCTTTAAATGTTATCGAATTAACGATTTCGTTGCAGTCAGATAAATCCGGATCGATCAAAAATAACCATACGGATCGAATAATTAACGAATGAATGTACGCGTTGTTTTATGTTTGTTTAACCTGGGCAAGCCCCAGGGTCGACTCAAGGAGGCAAAGGAACAACTCGGGATCAGATTAGATGAATTAGATTGCAGTTTTCCAAGTGGGATTTTTTTAGTATTTTTTACGCAATAAAAATGCAGATGCACTGATGCGAATGGACTAGATTATTAAGAAAATCAACAACTTAGCCAAATTTAATTTTAATCTAAATTAGCCCAAATTGACAAAATTGTATTTTTCATGTAAACCTAACCCAATGATTAATGCAAAATGGATTTTTTTTGAAATTTTTGAATTTACAATGCAAAAATGAAAAATGCAAACTTTTTTTAGGTTTTTATGCAATTTTTCATGCAAATAATATGCAAAAATTATAAAACGTTTACTGGAAGATAAACATGATGAAATTAAGCTAGGCTATTTTTTTAGAATTTTCTGACACTTTATCATTTTTTATGAATTTTTTTACTGAAAACAGAGCGACTGCAGGTATTTAATTCCTAATCAATCCACGAAATCAAATTATCCAGAGAGATATTTATCTCAAATAGATATTTTAATCAGGATCAGGAGAATTGAAATTTCTCAAAAATCGTATTCGTCCATTTAATTAAAAATCAATTACAGAAATCACCCTTGAATTTATTTTATGCAAACGACAACTCCAATTTTGATGAAACTTGGATAGTAATTAAAGCACAAAGAGAGGCATCAGCTACAATTATTTCATAATTTTTAGAGCAATAAATATGGCTATGCGAATTTCAAAGCTTAAATGGGCAAAATATCTTTGATTTTTAATCTATGATTTTTAATAAATAATCTAATGCTCAGAAAAATGCAAGTAAATAGCCACGAGATAAAGAATTCGTTGCTCTACAAAATGCTATTTTTCATTAAAATAAATGATGCTAAAATACTGTCCAAATTACCACTCAAAGCCAGGGGTCTCTTTGCAATACAGAAATGAATATGCAACGCAATAAAGTATGCCTAAGGGCACTTTTGAAATTATAAAAAACTTGCTGAGGGGACTATGCAATATTCACAAGAATAATAAAAAAAGGCAAATGGACCTTTTCTTTTTCTTCTCCTGTAAGTTAGGGCTTACGATGGGGGACTAGGGGGATGACTTCGAGGCGGCGCGCCTGGCCGTGGGGCGGCGGAGCGCGGTCGACGGCGGAGGCCGCGCGCAAGGCGTGTGGCGCAAGGAGGCTGGAGCGGGCGTCTTTGGGCGACGCGTGGAAGAGAGGGGACGAAGGCGGGCTGGCGATCCTGCTCGGAGCTGGGCGGCGTTGGCGTGCGGCGTCGAGCGGTACACAAGGCCGTCGCGGCACCAGCAGCGGTGCTGCGCGGATGGCCGTACGCTCGGCACGCCTGGCGGCGGACGAGCGCGAGGGGGCGCGGGTTCCTCGGGCGGTGGCCAGGTACCGGGAGAATGGCGGGCCGCCGGCGTGGAGGGTGGCGACGGCGCTGGTGGTTGCAAGGCCGCCGGCGTGCCGTCTCCAGGAGGGCGGCGGCGGCATACGCTGCTGCTGCTTCTCTTGGTTTACCTTTTTTTGTAATTTTTTTGTTGTAATTTTTTTAATGTAAACAGTAAATAAAATGCAATGAAGGAAAAGTGTGTGTGATGATTGTGATGGATGAAATAAAATGAGGATGATGAATGAGGGTGGTGAATGATAAATGGTGGTGTTGTTTGGTGTGGTGATCGTGATGAAAAACAAGGAAGAAAATTGTTAGATAAAAAAATAAAATGACAAGGAAATGAGATGGATTACTTACCTGTGATTCGCCGAAAGTGAAGCCACGGTGTGCGGCCTCCGTCGTCACCTCGAGGAGATGGCGGGTGCTCCGAAGCTTGAGCAGCTTGTGTGGAAGCTACAACAAGGAGTTGTGAGGCTACTTGGATCTCACCACGGCAGAAGATGGCCGAGCTCGTCGTCACTCAGATCGTCTCGTCCATGCTGTCACTAGGAAACGATACGAGGGTTGGGGCTCTCTCTCTCAAGATCGGTAGATGAGGGAAAATCATGGAGGTGGTGATGAATAAAAAGAGGAGGAGGGAGTTGGAAAAGAGATGGAGAAAGTGGAGAAAATGGTTGAGGAAGTGGAGAAGATGTGGCTTGGAGTAAAAGGCAAGCAGAGGAGAAGAGGTAAAAGGAAAAAAATAAAATAAAATAAAATAGATAAAATAATAATAAAAGTAGGCTACGGAAAATAAAGAGAGAATAAAGGTAAAAGAAAGTATTAAAATAAATAAATGTAAATAAATAATTAATTAAAATAAATAAATAAAAATAAATAAACAAAATAAAATCCTAAATTAATAAAATATTAATAAATGGGGTGACATGTGGCGGCTCCAGGAGCTGCCACATGTCGCTCCCAGAAAATTCAAAAATTAAATGTAAAGAAAAATCGAAAAGAAATAACAAAAGGGGTTAAATCAAAAGTGGTCAACACAAAAGTTGCTCGTCTCGACGAGATCTACAACTTTCGTGAAGGTCCGAAATCAAATGAAATCATCTGTACAAAGTGTATTTTTGGGTGGTACCTCATACATATAAAATACCGCATTTTATATTTTGTAATTTTTTTGTCATTTTTAAATAAGAGAAAAATCAAAATAAAAATAGAGAAAATATAAAAAGAATATTTACAACTTAATCTATTTTTTTTATTTTTAATAACAAAGGATAAAATAAAGGGCAAAAAGGTCAATATGTACAATATACAATAGGGGCCCAAAACTCAAGTTTTGCATATGAGCTCCGATTTTAATGATATTGGTCCCATTTTGAAGGTCTCTGAATGTATATTACTTTAAAAGTGAGTAGACCTAATTCGGAGGTTGTATGAGAGAGATATGTGCATTCTAAGGTCTAAGGTCTCCAACTGTGTTTGGGGTTTTATTGGGTAATTTTACAAGATAGTATTTTTTTGATATTTTTCTTTAATTAGTGTTAGCAATATACACACTATAGAGTTGATTTTATTGGATTTGGAGTTAGTATAAAATATATACAAATAGGTGAAATATGGTGAATATACAGGTGAATATTTACAAGTGAATTTGGCTTCTTATTTAATGCAAATATGAATGCTAAAATGCTGATATTATTTATACATGCATGAATGCTAATTATGCAATATAAGTGGAAATATGCATCTAATTACTCAGGAACAAAGCTCTATTTTCAACTTTTAGACTGATGAATCACAGATTCATCAACCCCCTATACTTAAACCTTGCTCATCCCCGAGCAACTAAAATGAAATGCAAGAGTGAAATGAAATTGGGTTCCATACCAAGGTCATGAACAAAAGTTGAAAATGGAGCTTGACTCGACCTTTGGATTAATTGTGTGGCGGAACCTTATTGGGATCTAAACTTAAGACCTAACAGACTTCAAGTTCCATAAGTCTTCTATTCAAGACTCCTCAACAGTCAGGTCAGAACAAATCCTCAAACGCAAATTTCTGATGACTATGATTCTTACTTGTACTGTGTAGGTGAAAAATAGCTCTCGACATCAGAAATGGCTAAGAAGCAGCCTCCTCTAACAAGGTAACTCTAATTCCCCGATCCAGTAACTCTTTCCTCGAGGAGCGGGGTATTCCCTTCTAAGTTCAAGTGCGACCAGCTCAAGAGGAGGGGGTGGAGAAAAGAATGGACGGTAGCCAGTGTAGCTACCTATCTCGAGATGCCTGACCAATGTAGCCAAGTCATCCAGCTGCAAACTTCTTGCTAATATACATACTCCGACAGGTATTTTATTTTCTATCTGGCCTGTCTATTTTTATGGAGTTCTTGCATTTTTCTCTTTTTTCTTTTTTTCTTTCTTTTTATTTGAACTATATACAAGGTGCAGCATGTACATCAGGAGTTTTTCCTCTTGAGCCAGTAGACTATCCCTCTTTTGAAACATTATTCCAACCCACAGCGTCCTGTCTTTAGACGTCAACACCACAAGACTAGGTTGAGATGTACTACCCTCCCTAGAGGAGGACGGATATTTCCACCCGTGTGCTACTCCAAGCTAAAGGATTCTACCTCCTCACTACCTCATCAATAAAGAGCTACGTACATAGTGCTTGTCCAAGTTAGGTCATTATCTAAAAGAATCATGCGCGTGCACGAGATATTCTACTTAGACTAATCAAGATGACATGTGAACATAGACTTGCGAACTCAAAGAATTAAGTCACTTGACCAGAGAAATCTTAACTCCAGTTCCTATAAGGTTCCTCTGAAATTAAGTTGATTAAGGTCAAATCAAGTCCATCCTCAACGTCTACTCATAACTTGGTTCAAAACCCACTAGCTTTTCACCTTGCATTTGCGAGATATGCAGATGAGATGCAGATGACATGCTATGTAGATGAATGAAATGCAAGACTCTTTTTCACTTTTTTGCAGAGATGATGTGCAAGAGTAAATAAGAAGCCCCTTTGTGTTTTTATGTTTTTTTTATTTTTTTTGTTCTAAATTTGGTATACCTCCTATGTTACAACAATTTACAAGAGTTTTATAAGTATTATACAAGTTTTATACAATATAAATGTATTTTACAATAGTTTTTTTACAAAAGTTGTACAAGTGTTATACAACAAGTAAAAAAATCAAATTTTTACCCACCTGTAAATATTGCAAAATATATACAAAAATACGGGAAAGTACGAGCTATGGGTAAAGTATATATGTAATATATACACGCCCCCCTATACTTAGCGTGTGCTATGTGCTCATAGCATGAAAAGCGAGGAAAAAGACATAGCTCGTGCTAAGCGTAAGAGAGTCAAAGAATTAAAAATGTATAGAAGTCGTCATGCCCCCCTATACTTAGGCTCTGGGAGCCTAAGTGTAGAAGAAGATAAAAAATGGGGCGGATGAGCTCAAGAGGAGAAGTGGATGAATAAATATACAAGGCGGGCATCGGTCCCCCCTATACTTAGGCTCAGGTCAGCCTAAGACTGGAGTGAATATGAGGACCGATGTGATCTGGAAGATGTAAAGTGAACAGACTCAGGTGACTTACCCCCCCTATACTTAGGATCTGGTCATCCTAAGTATAGTCGTAGATGAACATATATGAAGTTGAGGTGAGTGATTAGAGTCGCGGGAGGGAGGGGTAGAATGTACAGGAATGATGGATATCTACAAGGATTGCGGTCTGAATCTTTCAAGATGCTGCTGATGGCGAGAGCTCACTGCTGCAATGTCTCATGCACGGCTTTATGTGTATCTACTGAATCTGTCTCGCGCATGAATACAATCTCCTCGACATGGACTAACTATTCATTGGATTCGACGAAGCGCTTCAACACTTATCCATTTACTAGGAATGTTGGTGAGTCATCTGCGAGATCTGAGATCTCAACACATCCACTATCATGCACCGTACGGACAATGAATGGACCCGTCCACTTGGACTTCAACTTGTCTTGCAAGACTTTCAGCCTTGCATTGAACAACCATACCTTCTGTCCAGGAACAAAGGTCTTTCGTCTGATATATCTATCGTGCCAACGCTTCACTTTGTCCTTGTACACCAAACTGTTGTCGTATGCTCGGTTTCTGACTTCCACAAGCTCATTCAGATCCATTTCTCTCTGCTTCTGCCCTGGGTGTGTATTCCAGTTAACCTTCTTGATTGCCCATTCTGATTTGTGCACTAATTCTGCGGGCAAATGGCACGGCTTTCCGAATACCATCCGGAATGGGGAGGTTCCTAAAGGTGTCTTGTAAGCTGTCCTATAAGCCCATAGGACTTGATCCAAGATCTGAGAGCAGTCCTTCCTATCTGGGCGGACAAGCTTCTGCAATATAGATTTCACCTCCTTATTTGACACCTCAGTCATACCATTAGTCTGTGGGTGGTAAGGACTAGCGACACGGTGTTCGATGCCGTAGTCCTTCAAAAGCTTTTTCACGTCTCGGTTCACAAAGTGGCTACCCCCATCTGATATCAACATCTTGGGGATCCCGAACCTATAGATGATATGATCTCTGATGAATTTACAAACAATTATGCTGTCTGCGGAGCCTCCACCCACCTAGACAAGTAATCTAACGCAAGAAGGATGTACTCAAATCCGTGGCTAATAGGGAATAGGCCCATGAAGTCGATGCCCCAGGCGTCAAAGACATCACAAATGATGACAGGCTGCATCGGCATCTCGTCCTTAGAACCAACGATTCCTCCCATTCTCTGGCACACTGGGCACGACTTCGCAAAGGTGATGGCATCGCGAAACAGAGTCGGCCAGTAAAAGCCACACTGAAGTACCTTCCATGCGGTTTTCTTCCCGGAGTGGTGTCCTCCTGCCTCCAAGCTGTGGCATAGAGAAAGGACACTCTGGTATTCCTCCTGAGGAATACACCGTCTCCAGACACAATCCGGTCCTTCGAAGAAAAGGATCGAATCCTCCCAATGGTAATGTCTAGAATCCGACTTGAGTCGGTCTATGTGGCTCTTGGACCAATCTTCGGGAACCTTCTTGGAGACAAGATAGTTCACGATATTGGCATACCATGGAGTGAGTCGTCAACAAAAATCGACTTGTTAGGGAAGGAGTCTCGAATCGGTGAATCCTCAGAAGTATTAAGATCTTCGAGATGGGAGAGATGATCAGCTACTACGTTCTTCTTTACAAGTTTATCACGAATATCCAAATCAAACTCCTGGATAAGCAAAATCCACCTAAGAAGACGCGTCTTCGCGTCCTTCTTTTCCATCAAGTATCGTAGTGTTGTGTGGTCAGTGAACACAATTAACTTGGATCCGATTAAATGAGATCTGAACTTGTCCAAGGCAAACACTACCGCAAGCATTTCCTTTTCCGTAACCGTATAGTTACGTTGAGCGGTATCAAGGATTTTACTTGCGTAGTGTATTGCAAACAGGACGCCATCCCTCCTCTGTCCTAACACAGCCCCAACAACAAAATCTGATGCGTCTGTCATGATCTCAAAAGGTAGAGACCAATCTGGGGCTTGTAGGATCGGGACGTCCATGATAATTTCTTGCAATAGCTTAAAGGCCTCAAGACATTTGTGATCAACAATAAACTCCATGTCCTTTCCTAAAAGCTCAGTTAGTGGTCGGGCAATCTTAGAAAAATCCTTGATAAATCTACGATAGAATCCGACATGCCTAAGGAACGACCACAACTGTTTTACGTTGGTTGGTGGTTGGAGTCGTCTGATCACATCCACCTTGGCATAGTCAACCTCCATTCCTCTCTTGGAGATGACATACCCCAACACAATGCCCTCTGTCACCATGAAGTGACTTTTTTCCCAGGAGAGCACCAGATTAACCTCACAACAACGTTTGAGGACTCGGTCCAGATTCCTAAGACAAAAATCGAAGGAATCGTCGTGGACCGAGAAGTCGTCATGAACACTTACAGGAATTCGCTGATCATTTCGACGAATATATCAATCATAAACCTTTGAAAAGTACCGGGAGCATTGCATAACCCAAAGGGCATGTGCCTGAAAGCATAGGTACCAAAGGGGCATGTGAACGTGGTCTTTTCCTGGTCCTATGGAGCTATGCCTACTTGATTGTAGACCAAGAACCCATCCAAAAACCAGAAGAGTTCTTTCCCCGCTAGTCTCTTTAGGATCTGATCAATGAATGGTAAGGAGAAATGATCCTTCTTTGTCGCAGCATTCAGGCGTCTGTAATCCACACAGACGCGACACGACGTAGGCACTCGCGTCACGATTTCCTCTCCATCTTCATTGGTGTCGTCTGAATTCTCGACTTTTTCGGGATAACATGGATTGGGGCCACCCATTTGGAATCGGAGATGGGATAAATGAAACCCACGTTGTACCATTTCTCTATCTTCTTCTTCACTATCGCTCGTAAATTTGGATTCAACCGACGTTGGAACTCGCGAGAGGGTTTAGCTTCATTCTCCAAGTAGATATGGTGCGAACACAGAGCGGGATTTATCCCGTGGAGATCGGAGATGCTCTAGCCTATTGCCTTGCGGTTTTTCTCCAGGATCTCTAGCAAGCGAGATTCCTTCTCAGTCAATCGCGAACTGATGATGACCGGATATTTCTTCTCCTGTCCCGCAAGGAAGGCATACTTGAATGTTGTGGGTAAGGGTTTTGAGCTCAGGTAATGTATGATCATCGAAGAAGTCTGGCTCAATCGAATCTGATTCAGTGTTGAAAGTGGCTGGATCTGTCTCTGAAATTACTGCCAACAAGTCATTCGGCTCTCGAGTCGGATCGTCAAAGGTCTCCATGCAATCGGCAAAAGCCATGTCCGACTTGTCATCCTCATCTTCAGATTGTCCTAAAGAGGGAAGGACTGACAGGCCCAGTTGGGCCTCTAAGTCATCGAAGATGTAGGGGGATGCAAATTCTAAGCTGTACTCGTTTCTAAAGACCTTGCAAACTGGCTCATGCATAGGATCTTCTCCGGAAGGGAGGGATTCATCGGTGTTGGATGGGTTCTGTCTCCATGGCCCAACAGTGTCTACGTGAATGCAGTCTGCGTCGGATAAAGAGTACTCGGTGCTAGATTCGGAATCCGATCTCTGCCATCTGGTCTGTTTCATCTCGAGTTCCTCATCTCCGCCTGGAGTTTGGAACTGGATTTTCCCGATCTTATAATCAAACAAGGCCCCCGTTGTTCTGAGAAAGGGCCTGTCTAATATGATCTGGGAATCTCTCCAATTACGAGGGGTTTCCATATCTAGGACGGTAAAGTCCACCATGTATTCTTGACCCTCAACTTTGATGACAACATTCTTCAATTCTCTTTGGGACCTCTTGGTTGATTTATCAGTGAACTGAAGGAGAGCTGTGGATTTCCTAAGAGGTCCGAGATTAAGCCGCTTGCCAGGAGAGTTGCAAACGCAGTGTCATCAACATGACTCACCACATAATGTGCATTCATGTCTCTTTGTTTCCTTGGAAACGAGTTCTTTATTGCACAAGTCGTGGCTACTGAGAGGACGTGTTTCTCAACACGGCTTTTGGTCTTCTTCCTAACCCTAGTAGGTGTGCATCTCACCTTAAGGTATTTCTGAAATGCAGGCGTCATTTCCACATACTTGTCAAAGGGGATCGTGACCTTGATATGTTTGTTGCAAAACTTTGCCATCTCAGGGTCATCTTTTTGGATTTTTGTAGTTTTCTTCTTTCCACCCTTAAGAGCTCAGGGGAAAGGGATTATTGACTCCAACTCAGATTCTGAAACTGAAAGATTCTCATTCATCACTGGAACTGAGTTTTGTATAGGACTAAGACTCTGAAAATGACTCGGACTCTGACTATGACTAAAAGAAAACTGCTGCTACAAAACCGGTGATGCATCCTCCGCGACTGCTGGAATATCCTCCTCAGATGGAGGTGCGGGCTCTTCATCGGTTTTTGTGGACTCCCTACTGGTGCGGTTCCTTTGCTTCTTTGAAGACTCAGAAGTCCTCTTCTTCTGCCGGTGGTGGTGGTGGTGCAGCTGCTCCTCTGCCTCCAAGTTCTCCTCAGGTAGAGACTTGGCGGCTTCTTCCTCTGATGCCCATGCCCGATCAGGTACAATCACGGTCCTTCCGCTCCTGAGGGACATATGATTTACATTATCATACGAAAGGCTCATGTTCAGATAAAGAATTATCTGAATAGTATACCTGATCTCGTGGTCGGTTCTAGCCTTGATTCAAACTATTCGGGTTGGCCTTGGCCTGGGCGGGAATTGGGGTCTTTGGCGCTATCTGCTGGTCCTGGGTACGAGAAACACGATTCAGATCGGTTCTCATATCCAGATAGTCATTCTGGATTTGCTGGACCCTATCTGTCAGGGTTTGAATCGCCAAGGTAAGGGACTCCAATTCACTAGTGGGCTAGTTCTGTTGATGTTGACTCCCGGATGAGTTCCTATACTGGCCCTGCTAGCCATGTCTGTACTGCTGCTGCTGATGGGACAGTGGAGGGCCATGCTGGCCTGAGTTGAACGTACGCTGCTGCTGGTGGTGCTGCTGATGCTGGTACCCTCGTTCGGGCCGGGACTGTACGAAGCGCGGTGCGGGGACGGAGCCGTTTTCTTGGTAAGCTAGGGAAGGTCGTTGTGGCTGACCGTTCCCTATCCCTAACTGTCTACCGACAGGGTCATGGCTGTACCACAGCCCGTTGATCTCGAACACCTGCGGAAGCTCCTCGTATCCTGTCTCCACTTGTAGGGGTGCGTGATGGTCCTGCTGGGTGTAAGTCTGCTCTTGTACCCAGCTACTCTTAGGCCCCGGTGTCTGTTCCTGTACAAGATGGACTCGGTGTACAAGTACAAGTGGTGCAGAAGGGACAGGTACCTTGATCTTAGCTACCCTCTCAGTAAGTTCTTCCACTTGCTTCGGCAACCGAGAGAGAGACTCAAGGTCAGTGACCCTCTTGTTAATCTGCTCCACCATGGTTAACTTGTCAGCTATCATCCCCATGCTGGGAATAATGTCCTCTGTCAGATCCGCTACAGTCCTCCTAGTTGTCTCGTTGGATAAGATTGAGGGAGACAACTGATAGGCCCTGATGGCCTGCGACCTGCCTGTTTCTGCCATCTGCTCCAAGATTTTCCATACAGCATTTTCATTCTTGTTCAGATAACTTCCTCCACATGCGGCACTGACTAACCCCTGCATCTCCGGGGTCATGCCACAAAACAAGGTCTGGACTAAGATCGCCTTTGAAATGCCATGACACGGACATTTCTGAATGAGGTCATTAAACATATCTCAGGCTTCATGGAAAGGTTCAATGGGTCCCTAGGAGAAATTCGCGATCTTCGTTCTCATTTGACTTGTCCTACTGAGTGGGTAGAACTTCTTCAGAAAAAGGTCCTTGAATTGCATCCAGGTTGTACATATCACCCCGAGATTTTTCAACCAATGTGTTGCCTTATCTCCTAAGGCAAACGGGGTGGCCTTCAGCCTGATATAATCCTGCCAAACCTTAGGGTGACTAAGGTTGTTGCAAACCAGCTCGAAGTCTCTGAGGAAGGCATATGGTTCTTCGTTTGTATTTCCATTAAACTTCAGTATCATGCTCAGAAAGTGGGGCTTCAGCTCGAACGCTTCAGGGGGAACCGCTGGTACCAACCACTGTTGTAAAAGTCGGCCGACTAGGCCGACTAGTCGATCCGACTAGTCGACTCGGGGGGGTACCCGACTCGACTAGGCCAAATCGGCCAATAGTCAGTCATACCCGATTAATCGCCCGATTAGTCGGCCTAGTCGGCCGACTAGTCGGCCGACTTTTGCGTAGAGATTTCTCGGCTGACTTTTGCATAAGGATTTCGGATATATGTTTCGGCGCAAACCGTAAACTCGATTACCCGTTTAGAATTAGATGAGATTTAGGGCTTGTTGTTAGACAATATGATGAGATACTTAAGGTTACATGCTAATAAGTATAACTCACAAATAAATTAAAAATATAAAAACAAAAAACACTAAAATGCTAAAGAAAAATTATAAGAAAATTTCGTATACTTCTGTACTTTAAATTATAGTTTTTTATCTAGATATAAAATATCAACTAATTAATATACTATCCTGGATAATTTTACTTAAAACTTTGCGATTTAATTTCATGTTGGTTAACTTATATAAGATTAGAATTGTGTTTATTACGCCTAAATGTTTGTTAACTTAGATACTTCTTGTTGATTTGCATGATAGTTAGGTAACTTAGGTTATTTACCTTTTGTGGTTGTTGATTAGCTTTGTATTAATTTATTTCTAACTTCAACTCATGCTATGTACCAAACATTTTGTTCTTAACATTTTGTCTGTACTATGAACCAAACATTTTGTTCTTAACTTGCTTTGTTTTTTCTTCTGTTGCTATAACTTTTTAAGCTCTCAAAAATATTAAAACTGCTAAATATATGAATATAAATGAGAGTATATGTTATAAAACTTGATTTATATATTTAAAATAATTAAAAAATTCAAAACCGACTAATGCTCGACTAAATCCGATTACTCTCCCGACTGCCGATTAATCCTTAGTCAGTGACCCTGCCGACCGAGTACCGACTGCCGACTTCTGCAACCTTGGTGCCAACCAACTGTGCATCTCATTTTCTGTTGGGTTATATGCATCAACCATCGGTCGGTCAATTCCTCCTGCCGCAATGATCTGTTACATCCTTACCGTGAGATCCGTATTCTGTTGTTCAGCAGTGGCGAGGCGAGCCAAGATTTGCTTTAATGGGTAATCTCTGTGCTCCTCATCATCCAGGTGTTTCTTAGGTGGCATCTTGTCCTCTAGTCCTCGGAATGAAACATGGTCTGGGTTAGAGGACAAATCAAGGAAGGAATTCTTACCGAGGCGATGATATTCCTCGGTAAGCTCAGAGGAGAGGAAAGAGTTGGTTTGAGAGTACACCCGGGGTGTGAGGGATCCAGAACTCAAAAGGGTCATGAGTTATGGGTGGTTCAAGTTGCGCTTGAACGGTGAAAATGAGTTTTATAGAGGGCTCAGAGAGAGATTGGCAAATAAGGAGTCGATATCCCCCCAGTCAGTCTTCTTGGATTGGCGAGAAGAATCGGGAGTTCTAAGTGAAGATAGAATTTTACTCCTACCTGAAGCAAGCAATTAAATTCAAAACCCTGTATTTTCACACTCAACACAGTGAAGGATCCGAAATCGAGTCCGATTAGTCTGGTTGATTTTAAGTGTAATTTTTCAAGCAAGATAGCAAGGAGTTACGCGGTCTATAGGGAAGTCGGCTCAGAGCCGGATGCGTCTTCCCTGTTTAACCTGTCGCCTAAGATACCGACGGTCCTTCCTTTCTTCGCTCCTATCCCAAGATGACGGATTCAAAGACCTGCCCCTATCTACCTGCAAACAGGCGGAGGCTGACAAGGCTTGAAACTTCACCTCGGGGGGTTACTAGCAACTTGTCGCGAAGTACCGCTATTTCACCCCTATATACCTGAGGCAGGCGGAGGCTACTTGGTACTAGTCAGTGAACCTGAATAATTCAACTTGTGATATTTGCTAGGATTAGTCGGAACGTGATATGGAAGGCGGGGATTTGGGCTCTGCCTTAAGGTGTTCACACACACTCAAGTACCCTCACTCAGCCTGAAAACAAGGTCTGGGATTAATCTCCCGTAAGCAGAATTTCCGATTTTATTGATTTTTTTGGGTCAATAATGTCAGTGGTCCCGATTTGAAGTTAAGTTATCACTGGTTTAGTTCAATCCACACAACACGCCTATCGTCCAGTCCCAATTTCCTTTTACTTAAGTTTGAAAAACCAAGAAAGAGAAATCGAGAAAAGCCGATGCACGAAAAATCAATGATGCGTATGCTGAGTAAAGAATACTTACAGTTCTCCCTTCGCTTTTATGCAGGATGCAAAACAGAATTGAAAGCTTTTATACTACATGCAAATGCAGACGACAAAATCCGTTCCTAAACAAGCAGTTCTATTAGCGAGTGAAGCACATGTTTGATTTGACTAGATCTGCGGTCTAAGTGCGTCTTTTATGTGATGTGTGGTCCTAAAGAATTACGAGCACAAGCAAATCCTAGAGTGGTTCGAGGAGCCACTAGTGCAAGCCTAGTCTAAAAGCTCAATCCACACAGCACATGGGGACACGGTTCCACTATGTTTACACACGCGAGAACCCAAACGAGAACCGCTAGAAATGATGCAAAAATAATGAAAAAATAAAGAAATGAAAAATTACAAATCCTCTCAAATCACTCAAAAAGTTAAAATTGCAGGTTCCTCGAAGCGTCTTCGACTCCTCGTGTTCCTCGCACAAGAACAAATTGAGGTCAAATAGAGAGCGACACAAAAAAATACAAAATTAAAGGACAGAAAAATACTCACAAGAAAACCAGGGATCAGACTACCCGGGGATGGAAAATCATACTTAAAAATTAACTACAAATTAACATAAGTCGTGCCTCCCCGCAACAGCGCCATCTGATAAACCTCAGATCTACCCTTTAAATATTATCGAATTAACGATTTCGTTTCAGTCAGATAAATCTGGATCGATCAAAAAAAACCACACGAATGGAATAATTAACGAATGAATGTACACGCGGTTTTATGTTTGTTTAACCTGGGCAAGCCCCAGGGTCGACTCAAGGAGGCAGAGGAATAACTTGGGATCAGATTAGATGAATTAGATTGTAGTTTTCCTAGTGGGATTTTTTTTAATTTTTTTATGCACATAAAAATGCAGATGCACTGATGCGAATGGACTAGATTATTAAGAAAATCAACAACTTAGCCAAATTTAATTTTAATCTGAAATTATCCCAAATTGACAAAATGCTATTTTTCCTGTAAACCTAACAACCTAACGCAATGATTAATGCAAAATGAATTTTTTTGGAATTTTTGAATTTACAATGCACAAATTAAAAATGCAAATTTTTTTGAGGTTTTTATGCAATTTTTCATGCAAATGATATGCAAAAATTATGAAAAATTTAATGAAAGATAAACATGATGAAATTAAACTAGGCTATTTTTTTAGAATTTTCTGACACTTTATGTTTTTTTATGAATTTTTTACTGAAAACAGAGCGACTGCGAGTATCTAATTCCTAATTAATCCACGAAATCAAATTATCCAGAGAGATATTTATCTCAAATAGATATAATAATCAGAAATCTAAAAGAACTGAAATTTCTCAAAAATCGTATTCGTGGATTTAATTAAAAATCAATTACAGAAATCACCCTTGAATTTATTTTATGCAAACGACAACTCCAATTTTGAAGAAACTTGGACATCAATTAATGCACAGAGAGAGGCATCAGCTACAATGTTTTCATAATTTTTAGAGTAATAAATATGGCTATGCGAATTTCAGAGCTTAAATTGGCAAAATATCTTTGATTTTTAATCTCTGATTTTTTATAAATAATCTGATGCTCAGAAAAATGCAAGTAAATAGCCACGAGATAAAGAATTCGTTGCTCTACAAAATGCTCTTTCATTAAAATAAATGATGCTAAAATACTGTCCAAATTACCACTCAAAGCCAGGGGTCTCTTTGCAATACATAAATGAATATACAACGCAATAAAGTATGCCTAAGGGCACTTTTGAAATTATAAAAAACTTGCTGGGGGGACTATGCAATATTCACAGGAATAATAAAAAAAAGGCAAATGGACCTTTTCTTTTTCTTCTCCTACAAGTTAGGGCCCACGAACGTGGGGGACTAGGGGGATGACTTCAAAGCAGCGCACCTGGCCGCAGGGCGGTGGAGCGCGGTCGACGGCGGAGCCACGCGCGAGGCGCGCGGCGCAAGGAGGCTGGAGCAGGCGTCCTTGGGCGATGCGTGGCGGAGAGGGGACGAAGACGGGCTGGCGGTGCTGCTCGGAGCTGGGCGACGTTGGCGTGCGGCGTCAGGCGGTGCACAGGCCGACGCGACACAAGCAGCGGTGATGCGCGGATGGCCGCATGCTCGTCACGCCTGGCGGCGGAAACGAGCACGAGGGGGCGCAGGTTCCAAGGGCGGTGGCCAGGTACCGGGAGGACGGCAGGCCGCCGGCGTGGAGGGTGGCGGCGACGCTAGTGGTTGCAAGGCCGCCGGCGTGCCATCTCCAGGGGGCGGCAGCGGCGTACGCTGCTGCTGCTTCTCCTGGTTTACCTTTTTTTTGTAATTTTTTGTTGTATTTTTTTTAATGTAAACAGTAGATAAAATGCAATGAAGGAAAAGTGTGTGTGTGTGTGTGTGATGATTGTGATGGACGAAATAAAATGAGGATGATGAATGAGGATGGTGAATGATAAATGGTGGTGTTGTTTGGAGTGGTGATCGTGGTGAAAAACAAGGAAGAAAATTGTTAGATAAAAAATAAAATGACAAGGAAAGGAGTTGGATTACTTACCTGTGATTCACCGAAAGTGGAGCCACGGTGTGCGGCTCCCGTCGTCGCCTCGAGGAGATGGCGGTTGCTCCGAAGCTTGAGCAGCTTGTGTAGAAGCTACAACAAGGAGTTGTGAGGCTCCTTGGATCTTACCACGACCGAAGATGGCCGAGCTCGTCGTCGCTCAGATCGTCTCGTCCGTGCTGTCACTAGGAACGATACGAGGGTTGGGGCTCTCTCTCTCTCAAGATCGGTGGATGAGGGAAAATGATGAAGGTGGTGGTGAATAAAAAGAGGAGGGAGTTGGAAAAGAGATGAAGAAAGTGGAGAAAATGGTGGAGGAAGTGGAGAAGATGTGGCTTGGAGTAGAAGGCAAGTAGAGGAGAAGAGGTAAAAGGAAAAAATAAAATAAAATAGATAAAATAATAATAAAAGTAGGCTACTAAAAATAAAGAGAGAATAAAAGTAAAAGAAAGTATTAAAATAAATAAATGTAAATAAATAATTAATTAAAAATAAATAATAATAAAATAAATAAAATAAAATCCGAAATTAATAAAATAATAATAATAAATGGGGTGACACGTCGCGGCTCCAGGAGCTGTCACGTGTCGCTCCTAAAAAATTCAAAATTTAAATGTAAAGAAAAATCGAAAAGAAATAACAAAAGGGGTTAAATCAAAAAGTGGTCAACATGAAAGTTGCCTCGACGAGATCTACAACTTTCGTGAAGGGTCGAAAATCAAATGAAATCATTTGTACAAAGTGTATTTTTGGGTGGTACCTTATACATATAAAATACCGCATTTTACCTTTTGTAATTTTTTTGTCATTTTTAAATAAGAGAAAAATCAAAATAAAAATAGAGAAAATATAAAAAGAATATTTACAACTTAATATAATTTTTTTGGATTTTTTTTGAGGCTCCAAAAAGGGGGACGCACTCGCGGGTGCTCACCCCAATGCATTAAAAACGGAAAAGAGATACTTACAAGGGGTAATGGAAGAACAGCAAACAAAAACAAAGTGACGGGGGGTACCCACAAGGCGGTACCCCCGCTACAAAAGCATCATATTACGTTGAGGTCCAATCAAGTAGAAAGCCCGAGGCCGAAGAGCGAATATTCTCCAGATAGAACCGCTGCCTAGCAAAGATTGCTTCGTTTCTTCCCAACCAAAGGCTCCACAGCCGCGCGATTGGATCCAGCAGCGACATCCGCGGTCGCCCCCTACCACAGAATAAGCTATCACAGAACGAAGCAAATGAGGACAAGTCGAGCCAACCCAAGTCGTCCCACAGGGCACAAACACGGCCGCAATGAAGGAATAAGTGGTCAATAGTTTCCGTGTCCAGGCCACAGAGGCCACAACTCGGCGAAGCATTAGGAAACATAATTGCACAGCGATCACGAGTTAATAATCTTCCCCGCCGTAATAAGCAAAGGAAAATACCAATGCGCTCAGGGAGCTTGAGCCCCCACAAGAATCTGCAGTCCCGCAAGTAAGTCGCAACGTCCCCTGAGAAGTTTGGTAAAAGGGCCAAGTAAGCCTTACGGGTAGAGAAGGAGCCGTGCTTCCAAGCCAAAAAGTCACGGCCCAGAGAAGGCACGGGGGCCTCAGCAAGAGCGGACATGAGAGAAATATAATCAAGCGCCCGCTGCTCCGATAAGAACTCAGAAATTGTAGGACACCAAGAGCTACCATCCCATCAGCAGGCCACCGTGACGTCCTTATTGGGCACCAAAGCATATAACCGGGGGTAAAGGTTCCGTAAGGGCCCCCTTCCCGTCCAATCGTCTTCCCAGAAACGAATCAAATTTCCATCACCGAGCTTAATAGAAAATAAAGAGCGGCTGCGGTTAAGGGCATCCATCACCCCCCGCCAAAAAGATGAGAAGTGCCCCTGAGAATCGCCACGAAATGCGGATACAAATCCATCCCTAGCCGCCACACTCAAACAATTTAACATGAAGTTGTCCTCCCTACCCCAAATCCTCGCCGCCCATTTGAGCAATAGGGCATCGTTCACCGACGCCAGCCGCCTCACGCCCAGCCCCCCTCCTGCTTAGGCCGCGTGACCTCATCCCATCCCACCAAGTGCACGCCCTTCCCCCCTCCCCCCTTTTTCCCCCACAAGAATCCCCGCATACACATCTCCAATCTTGTTCGAACCCCCTTCGGCATCCCACGCACAGTGAGGAAGTAAATAGGGATGGAAGACAAAACAGATTTGAGTAGCACTAACCGCCCACCACGGGAGAAATTGCCGCGCGCCACCCAGCCAAGCGATGCTCCAACTTTTCCACAACCGACCTCCAGTCGCGAATGCGAGCGCGGCCCACCGTCAGAGGTAGACCCAAGTAATCAAAGGGGAGATCGGCGGGAGGAGAGGCCAGAATCCGCGAGCACTCCTCAACCTCCGCCGCAGACATGGAGAAGGGGACCACCTTGGACTTTTCCCCATTGATTTGGAGGCCCGAGAGCTCACTGAATAGTTGTATAGTAATAGCCATACCGGAAACATTGGAGGTATCTCCCTCGATGAAGCAAATGGTATCATCAGCAAATTGAATAAGCGGAACGTGGTAAGGGCCAAAGGAGCACCCGCGAGACAGCCCAGCCGCCACAACACCCTCAATCATGCGCGGCAAAACATCAACCGCCAAAACGAACAAGAGGGGAGCAAGGGGACAGCCCTGTCGAATCCCCCGGCGAGGTTGGAAAGTGCCCCCAGCCATCCGGCCATTGAGAAGTATAGAAAGGGATGCCGTTGTCACACAACGCCGCATCCACGAAATCCAGGTCGAAGGGAACCCCCTCCTCCGAAGAACGGACCACAAAAACCGCCAATCAAGAGTATCGTAAGCCTTCGCAAAGTCAATCTTCCAAAGAATCGCCTTGGAATCATTCTTCCGCCACGCCTCAATGATCGCTGAAACGACGGCATAGCAATCCGAAATCTGCCGCCTACGAACGAAAGCGGCCTGTGAAGGAGAAATTAGTGAATCAAGGAGCAGGGCCAGCCGCCGCACCAGAGCCTTGGCGATGATTAAGTAGATCGCATTAGAGATGGAAATTGGCCGGTAATCCTCAATCCGAGAAGCCGAATTAGATTTAGGAATAAGAACAATAATGGCCCGGTTGAGTTTATCAAAGCCATCGTTCCCCTCACAGAATTCACGCGCCACATCCAAAACATCATTGGCAAGAACATCCCAGAAATCCTTGAAGAAACACACCGGGAAGCCATCAGGCCCCGACGCAGCATCGGAATTGAGGTCCCAAACGGCCCCCTTGAGGTCCTCCATAGAGAGCGGACGGACACTAATTTTTTTGGATTTTTAACAAAAAATGATAAAATAAAGGGCAAAAAGGTCAATATGTACAATATACAATAGGGGCCCAAAACCCAAGTTTTGCATACGAGCTCCGATTTTAATGAAATTGGTCTCGTTTTAAAGGTATTTGAATGTATATTACTTTAAAAGTGAGTAGACCTAATTCGGAGATTGTATGAGAGAGATATGTGCATTCTAAGGTCTAAGGTCTCCAACTGGGTGGGGTTTTATTGGGTAATTTTACAAGTTAATATTTTTTTGATATTTTTCTTTAATTAGTGTTAGTAATATACACACTACGGAGTTGGTTTTATTGGATTTGGAGTTAGTATAAAATATATACAAATAGGTGAAATATGGTGAATATACAAGTGAATATTTACAAGTGAATTTGGCTTCTTATTTAATGCAAATATGAATGCTAAAATGCAGATATTATTTATGCATGCATGAATGCTAATTATGCAATATAAGTGGAAATATGCATCTAATTACTTGGGAACAAAGCTCTATTTTCAACATTTAGAGTGATGAATCACAGACTCATCAGCAGTAGAGTTTTGGCGGGATGGTTATTTACAAATTTTGCCAGAATTGCCACCAGATGCTGATGAGGTGGTCTTGCAGAGGCATGTACGAGCATACATTTTACAATTGTTGGGAGGTGTTTTGTTCACAGACAAGTCGAAATCATTGATTTCTCGAATACACTGAAACATTTGCATGATCTATAGTACTCTGGGATGCTGAGCTGGGGATTCGCGGTACTCGCTTTCCTACACAGGCATCTATGTTAGGAGCAGATATGGCGATCGAGGAGATTGGAAGCTCGGTCATATTGCCCCAGTCGTGGACATTGGAGCATTTTCCACACATTGCTCTAGTGATCAAGGAAACACCGTAGTGGCATAGCCGTCTGTTAGGAGTCCGTTGGGTTGCGAGTCTTGCGACGTTCGTGCATCGTTGACAAACAACCCATGCTGTGAGACCATACCGCGACGCTTTCGACATGCAATCACCAGAGTAGGTAAATAAGCATTAACACATTCCTTTAATTTTCTTCAAATAACAACCATTAAATTACATACCGATTTTTTGTGCAGGTGATGTGGATGTCGTAAGATGATGATATACTTACACACCTACCTGCATATTGTCTGGAGGGACAAAACATTTGGAGGGCAAGGGTATTGTCGGTACTTCCATATTGTGGAATATTCTTTTCCAAACCGTATTTTTTTAATTTGGCACCCGTCAGGACATTCCAGTGTCTTGCTTTACATTCGAGGACCTCTACGCCATCGACTTGAAGGGAAAAGTACATATTGATTGGAGGTCCAAACATTAGGTGCAGACACGTGAGTGGGATGATCGAGTGGATATTGTTGTTGCCCTCGACCAATCCAATGGGAACATTGTGACTCCAGGCTATATGTATTGGTACAGGATGATTACGAGGAGATTTACGGGTCGGTTAGGGGCTACTTTGACAAGCAACGTAAGAATACTCACTAAGTATTTTATTATTTTTACAGGGACATTTCTAGAAGAATAACTACTATGTGTATTCTTCTTTTTTGATGCAGATGTCCAGGTGGGACCGCATATACGATACCGAACACTAGGAGTGTCAGGAGATTCCAGTCCAGGCAAAGGCTGAAATGGAGTAATGGTTGGCTTTCCAATTTACAGATGCGCTTACGATACACGAGGAGCATGCTGATCAGACTCAGACAGAGGCTAGACGAGGAAGGGCTAGAGGGAGAGGGAGAGGCAAGGGCAAAGCGTGTGAACCATCCGACGTACCAGTGGCAGAGGAGGAAGATGCATAGGCAGATGCAGATGTTCCATCCACGGAATTGGAGACCCAGTTCGTCACACCAGTTGTCAAGAGACCAAGTGAAGACATGCCAACACCGCATGCACCAATGAGGCTGGGCGTGGACGTTAGGGATACTCAACCCATTTACTGCATGCGTATACTGCCGCCAATGCCAACATTTGAGGATGACGGTGCAAGACCCTCTCAAATAACGATAATAGATGAGGGCACTCGTTTATTACCCTTTGATCCGCATGATACAACGAGGACATATCAACGAAGAAGACGGCGATAGAATTAGAAATTGAATTTTTTTACTATGGGTAATGTAAAGTATCATATGGTGTTATTCATGGAAACACATTTTGTAAAATTCTAAATTAATAAAATTTTGATGTTTTTTATTGTTTGGGAGTCAATTATGTGTGCATTTCATTGACTCCAACATCATTGTGGGTGAGAGTTCAACAAAACCGTTGAATACCAAATCTTCCTGGAAATGATGTGAATGATTGTGTGCATTTTGTTTATTCAAATTTCAATGTGGATGAATGGATATATTACGAACCTGTGCATTTAGTTTATTCCAATTTCAATGTGGAAATGAAGATCTATTATGAATGAATGTCTTTATGCCAACACTTCCTGGAAATGATGCAATTCCAGGGTGTTTCTCCAATATTGCAATCCTGACATGCGATATAGGAGAAATTCCCTAGAATAGCATCATTTCCAGGAAGTTCTCACTATATCGCATATCAAGCATGCGATATAGGAGAAACTACCTGCAATTGCATCATCCAGGAATGTTTACCTATAGCGCATATCAAGAATGCGATATACTAGGAAGCCCCTGGAATTGCGTCATTTTCTGAAGCTCCCTATAATATTGCATTTCGGATGTGTGATACTGGTGTCGCACATTCAAAATAAGTTTCCTCTGTAGTATCTGGATAAAAAATTAGTAAACAGTGTCGCACATTCAGATGTGACACTGATGTAGTATCTAGATAAAAAAAAAGATGTTGTAGTACCTAGGGATTTTTGTAATCCCGAAGTACTACTTAGGAATTTCCTTCGGGGATCTTTGCTAAGGACCTACAATGAATCTTATAGCACCTTGCTTATTCAATGCTTTTGTTTTTAATTTCTCACATGCTCCTTTATTGACATTTTCACTCCATTAATCTTTTAATGATTTAGATATTGATTTGGACATATTTTGCTTGGAGTTCCCTACATGTTCTGCAGGTTCTACTTTTGAGGTATTGTGTATATAATTGATATTTTTTCAATTTGAACCATGTAAGATAGGTTACATAGATAATCACTTTCTGGTATGTTTTATTTGTAAACTTTTAAACTTGTAGAGGTCGTTCTTTAGCCTTTGCTTCAATTGACTGCATGCTGAACAAAATATTAACTTGAGTGATAAGTAATTTATAAACAAGTAATCAGTAGAATGTATTTAATAATGACTTCAAATATATTAAAGGCATACAATATTCCAACTTTTCTACACCTGAGAAAAAAGGATAGTACATTTATATTAGTCATGTATGTAGGAACTTGTTGAAAAGTGGAATATGGATAAATACACATCACAAAATTAAAACATTGGGATTCATGTAGTTCAACAAGATCATGATGGCTATCCTACTCCAAGGGAGAAGCAGTCTAATACTTGTATCATCTCATTGATTCTTCTCACTAAAAAAGTACAAGGCCAATATATAAGCGCTACTCGAATCCTACTCTCCCACAATAGGCAATGTGAGACTAAACATAAGACCCTATACAAAACAATTAATGGATCTTCTGCAAGATCCTATTAGAAAATAGGAAGCGGAAGCAAAACAAGGAAAAAGATAAAGAACAATAAGAAGAACAACGGGATTTTACGTGGAACCCTACTCCGTAAGAGCGGGATGAAACCACGGGAGAAGCCCTCAAAGGGGCATATGCTTCATTGCTTTTTCTCATCTGATACAAGAGGTCTGGGGCTCCTTATATAGCCTCCACAGAGCCTCCAAGTCCCACCACTGATAGATGTGGGACTAAAGGACTGGATGGGGTAAATGGCAAGGCCTTAAATGTCGGTTTCGGTCATTATTTTGGTATCGACCAAAACAGAATTTCGATGGAATTTCGATGGAATTTCGGTGGAATTTCGACCGAAATTTCGGTCATTTTGGTCATTTTTTGTACTAGGACCCCCATATTTCGGTCATTTCGGTCGTTTCGGTCGAATTTCGGTTTCGACTGGATATCGATATTCGACAGAAATTCGACCGAATTTCGCTGAAATTTGAGGCCATGGTAAATGGATCCTGGAGGTATCCATTTACTCATCTACAACTCAATAGACGCACAACCAAATACTCCAACACTCCCCCTCAAGCTGGAGCATGCAATACTCAGCTTGGACAAACAGAAAGAAACTCAACTCAATGCTACAGGACACTACGGACAATATCAACCCAATGCGAACAACTTCTGTTGTCGAGGATGTTGCTTCTCATGCCGTGCAGGTGAGGAGGACGAACGGGCTGGAGTTTGAGTCAAACTGAGGACTCGCAATCTGACCATCGAGTCTGAAACTGCGCCTGGGTCTCTCCCATCTGTCTCAGAGAATGGTACTCTACTCTGGAGTACCTATGATACCACATGAAAACCCTTGCCCACATGGTATAGGGAATGGTCATCTGCTCCGGAGTCCCTATGGCTCACATGAAAACTCTGGCCTGACAACACAAGAAGAATGATGGGTACCACGAAACTGAAGATCGCACACTCGTGCGTCCTGAACTGCAGACTCGGAAACTGACGTCGAGTCTGAACATCTAACAACTGTAGAGTCTGAACAATCTGGCTGGTCTGACGAATCTAAAGTCTGGAGAATCTGAATCGTCAGAGTGATGATGTCGAAGAACTCTACACAATACTTCCTCTTTCTCCCATACTTGTCGGAAAATGATACCATGTTAGAAAATAGGAAGCGGAAGCGAAACATGGAAAAAGATAAAGAACAATAAGAAGAACGGCGGGATTTTACGTGGAACCCTACTCCGTAAAGAGCGGGATGAAACCACGGGAGAATCCCTCAAAGGGGCATATGCTTCATTGCTTTTTCTCATCTGATACAGGAGGTCTGGGGCTCCTTATATAGCCTCCACAGAGCCTCCAAGTCCCACCACTGTTAGATGTGGGACTAAAGGGCTGGATGGGGTAAATGGATCCTGGAGGTATCCATTTAGCCATCTACAACTCAATAGGCGTACAACCAAATACTCCAACAAATCTAATTACCCACTCAACTCAATCCTTCATTGTTCTCAATCTCCCCCTTTAAGTTGAAGCATGCAATCCTCATCTTCGATAAACCGAAACCTCCCTACACACTTGCATACTAAGTACACAATGACATAGATCACTTTGACTCAATGCATACAATAAATATATTGGTTCATGATGTCGATGATGCATCTCAGTCATATTGGCGAGTAAAAAACTGGAGAGTTGGAATTCGAAACAATGATCAATAAAAGGTAACTTCATCTCTATTAGGGGTCAAAAAAAGTTATAGGAATGTTTATATGAAAATTTCAGAAAAGGCCCCTCTCATAAGAACCCTAGAATGAGCCTCTCTTCTACGAAAACTCGGCGAATGATTCTCTCTCATATATTGACCTTAAAAATTGAGTCTACCTCGAAGAAATCTCAAAACAGTCTCTTATTAGGAACCACGATCAAAAAAGGATGCAACATAAATCTCGTCCCTTCACATGATGAATAAGAGTCACTGTCTAGAGACCTCAAACTATTGAAATAAATAATGCGGAAGTAGAATCAATAATCAACTCACGAACATAATAAAATATGGAAGGATAATTCTCAGGATTTTACGTGGAACCCTACTCCATAACGAGTGGGTTGAAACCACGGGAGAAGGCATCCGAATCTTCTATTGTGGATCTCTCAATAAATACAGGGGGTGTGGGGCTTCTTATATAGCCTCACAGACATACCAGAGTCCCACTTATTGATAAAGGGGGACTAAACTGGAGAACATGGTAATTTGATCATGGAGAGATCTAATTACCCATCTTTCTCTAACACTCCCCCTCACACTAAAGTAGAGAATGCTGCAACTTACAAGAAAAGACAATATACACAACACATCTTCATTCAATACATCTAGGAGATACAAGAGGAGACCCGCTCGGAGTAGTCATTGTTGGTCTGTGAAGATCAGGATGTGCCTTTAGTAGATTCGTCTAAGGAGAAGACTAGCGCGGAGAGTAGTTGCACAATAGAATGTGCGAAGTAGTCGTCACTGGTCTGCAGTGATCAGAACATCCTTATAGTAGAGGCGTACAAGGAGAAGACCATCTCAGACTATATAATCTTCTTTCAGCAGTTTAGTCAGATCTAGTCTTCGAGGGTCTCTTTGCAAAGTAGTAGTTTGAGTCGATGCTTGGTAAAGATTGTTGGTATGCAGTAGTAGCCTGGAGTGTAGGTCCTTATGTTATGGATGGGCAGTAGAAGTATGAGAAGATCCCAGCTAGAGAAGAATGTGCCATGTTCTCCCCCCCCCCCCTTTCTCCTACACCTTTCAGAAGGACATAAGGAACCAAGTTGAGAGAAAACATTGTTAATCATGCATTTTTCTCAGTATTCTCGCTTTTTCTCTTTTTTTATTTTTCGAGGTCGCATCTCTCTCTCTTCCTCTCTTCATAAGCCATTTTATCCTTTTTTCCTCGGCTTCTCCTTTTATTATACCCACTTCAATAATCTGGTGGTAGTGCAGTGTGTCTATCACCCAAAAGATCAAGGTTAAAATCCCTCCTTGTGGAGGTTGTGTTAGGCAGCTGACAACTAGCATAAAAAATAGTTGGATCATTCAACATGAATTTGAGCAAGAATCCCTGCAGCCGACCCTACATACAGTGGGAGAAGTCTTCGCATTTTCCCTCCTTTTTTAAGCGACCTTTTTTGACGTTGCAATCCAATTTGGGCACAACAAGTTTAGACATCCACCCCCACACTTTTTTGCAAAACAATAACAAAAAGTTGTGGGCTTGATGTGTCTTTGATGAAAATAGGAATAGGGTGCCCTATAAAGAGATTAAAGACCCTCTACGATAACTAGGGTTCCCAGCGGGGGAACCCTATGCTAAAGTCGTTGCCTTCGATTGAAGAGGGCTCATAAGGTGATGTTGACGCATATAGAATAACTATACCTCTTTGTTATTTTATTTTTCCTGTTATTCTCTTTATGTAATTTACCCATAGGTTACTCTCCTATATAAGAGAGCCTAGGGCTTATGGAATAGATCATCTCATTCATTTTTCCCAACATGGTATCAGAGCGACGGTCCTAGACCGGAGTTCTCGAAACCCTAACCCTACCCACCCCACCCGCCGGCCCTATCTCTCTCTCCCTCGATCGGCGCGCCTCCAACACCGCCGCCTCTCCTCCCTCGCGCGTCGATCTTCTCCAGCACATCTTCTCCGGCGCGCCTGCGATCTTCGCACATCTTCTCCAGCACATCGATCGGCGCGTCAATCGTCTGCGCATCTACGCATCTGCGCACCTGCGCATCTGCGCACAGGCGCACCTGCGCCTGCGCCCAGGCGCACAGGCGCACCTGTGCACTTGCGCACAGGCGCACCTGCGCACGAGGTAGCGCATCTGCGCCTACTCCACGAGCGCGCATCATCTCCAAGCGCACCATCTCCAGTGCGCCTGCGCGTGAAGGGCTCCATCTCCAGTGCACCTGCGCGTGAGGGGCTCCATCTCCAGTGCACCTGTGCGTGAAGGCTACATACCGCGTGCGCATACTGTGTGCATCGTTGTCATTCCTGTGTGTGTGCGGATTGTAGCACGGGCAAATTCATGGGGATAGTTGCTTGAGGTCTACACATGCAACTAATCCCGTCTATGTCATTGTAGACAAAGATTATCTCTTGTCATTCGCTCCAGTCTTCCGTCTCCAGTATGTCAGAAAGCAAGGCAGATATCCTGTCTATTGGCACGTTTCGTGGTCCAGCGCCCATTGTCAAGATGGATGGTACGAACTATGAACTGTGGGAAATGCAGTTCATGAGTATGATGAAGTCTACAGGTAAGAAGCCTATTCTTACCGAGCACGAGCCTGCAGAGAAGACTGGAGTCCATGCCTCATGGGAGGCCGATGATGCATATGCCAAGGTGTGGCTATCTGGCACATTGGCTATTGAAATTGCCAATGACATTCTACATCAACCCACAGCCAAAGACATGTGGGATATCCTGGCAGCGACATATTCTCAGGCGAAGAACGAGATGAAGATCCTGCAACTACAACATGATATATTCACAATAAAGCAGAACGGCCGTCCTTTACATTCTCTCTATACATCACTGAGAGGGATGTTCGAGAAGCTCTATAGCTTCATGCCTCTTACCGCCACGCCAGAACAGCAGAAGACATACAGGAATGCGGCGATGGTGGGTGTGTTTCTCGCTGCACTTGATCCAGAGTATGAGGCAGCACGTTCTCAGATTTTGGCGGACTCGACTATTCCTCCCATGGAGGAAGCTTTTCACAGATTGAGTAGGATCACAGTGCCTTCAACAGCTGCGAGTCAGAATTCCTCAGCTATGGCGGCCAACAGAGGCCGCGGTTTTCATCACCAGGGCCGTGGACGTACTCCTCGTGGAAGGGGTGGCCGCACTAGGCCAACATGCTCATATTGTCACCGAGTCGGACATAATGAAGACACATGCTACTCGAAGCATGGATTCCCTGCATCTGCACGAGCCGCTGAGCAGATAGAGCCCCCATCTGCTGCTACACTGGATCAACGATTCGATGATCTAGTTGCCCGCCTCAGGGGCATTATCCCACCATCTGGTCCAGCACCGACTACAGAGAGTCATACTGATGCTGCTGCTTCTGCCTCAGCCTCTACTAGTACTTCAGGTAGTACACTTGCACTCCACAGTAGTAGATCTGATACATTGCCATGGATCATGGACTCGGGCGCTACACATCATCTATGTGGCGACCAGAGTCTACTTACAGGATACACTCAGATTCCTCCAGGACGGACAGTAGTGATTGCCAATGGCACGCACTCCCCTATCACGGGTCAGGGGGAGATCAGATTGACATCTTCTATGCAGCTCAAGAATGTCCTACATGCACCGCATTTTTCTATGAATCTGTTGTCAATTAGTCAGATTACGAAGGATCTCCATTGTCGAGCTATTTTTTATCCATCTTCTTTGATTTTTCAGGACATCCGTACGGGCAACGTGATTGGTCATGGCTATGAGCAAGGAGGCCTTTACCGTCTGAACCAGACCCCATTTGCCGGAACCACATCTTCTCCTGCTGGACAAGTATCTCCTCTCCTGTGGCATCTGCGTTTTGGTCATTTACCGCTTCAGAAGTTGCGTCTAGTTCTACCCTATGGTCTCTCTCACATACCTATCCAGTGTGAGGCATGTCAGTTGGGAAAGCATCACAGGGTGTCTTTTCCCAGTAGTCAAGGTCGGAGTAGTAGCTCCACGTTTGAGTTGTTTCATGTCGATGTCTGGGGTCCGAGTCGTGTTCCCGATCATCAGGGACACAGGTTTATATTGTATTTGTGGATGATTTCTCTAGAGCGTCATGGGTCTTTCTAATGAAAAATAAATCTGAAGCAGGAAATATTATTATCCACTTTCTTAATGAAATTCAAAATGTTTTTTCCACATCTGTCAAGATTGTGAGAAGTGATAATGCCTTAGAGTTGTGTACCAACATTCTAGCCAATTACTACTCCTCAAAAGGAATTATTCACCAAACATCTTGTGCTCATACGTCTCAACAGAATGGGGTTGCTGAAAGAAAACACCGTCACCTTCTTGATGTCACAAGGTCACTTCTTATTCAGAGTCATGTTCCGTACTCCTACTGGGGTGATGCAGTCCTTACTGCATGTTACCTAATCAACCGTATGCCTTCGTCTATCTTGAATGAACAGATTCCTTTTTCACTCATTTACCCTGACAAGGATTTGTTCATTCTTACCCCTCGTGTGTTTGGGTCAGTCGCTTTTGTCCATCAGTTGTCGCCTGGTACTGACAAGCTCTCTCCTAGGGCTGTCAAGTGCGTCTTTGTGGGGTACTCCAGAACTCAAAAGGGGTACAAGTGTTTTGATCCTGTGCGTCAGCGGTATATGATCAGTGCAGATGTTACATTTTTTGAATCTATTATGTATTTTTCAGAATCTGGAAACATGCAGCTACCACCTATATCTCCTGATGCCGTATTCATGGCACCACCACCACCATTGCCACAAACAACACCACCGTCACCACCACCGCCACCGCCACCACCACCGCCATCGCTAGTATCCCCGCTACCATTCCATTACACCCGCAGGCCTCCTCCAGCTCATGGTCCTGACCCGTCAACTAGCTCGCCTATGGTATGTAATGAAAATATTAATGTTGATGGATCTGACGACATTTCTCAGCAGGATGCATTACAGGAGCATGGTGATAACACAGATGATCTGGATGTTCCAATTGCTCTACGCAAGCCGAAGAGAAGTTGTGCCAAATATCCATTATCAGCAGCTGTGTCTTTTGAGAGGCTATCTGGAGACTTCAGGAAGTTTGCATTGGCACTTTCAGCTACAGACATTCCACGGAATCATCATGATGCTTTGCAGGATGCTAGATGGCGGCTAGCAATGGAAGAAGAGATGGCGGCACTTCAGTCTAGAGGAACCTGGAGTTTGGTTCCTAAACCTCCAGATGTCAGCCCGGTGAGTTGCAAATGGGTGTTTACAGTTAAGCACAATGCAGATGGTTCCATTGACAGGTACAAGGCACGCCTGGTTGCACGGGGCTTCACACAGACATATGGGGTAGATTACCTTGACACATTCTCCCCTGTGGCGCGTCATTCCACTCTACGGATCCTGTTATCAGTTGCAGTTGCTAGAGATTGGCCACTTTATCAACTGGACGTGAAGAATGCATTTCTGTATGGCGACTTGCAGGAGGAAGTCTATATGCAACAGCCACCTGGTTTTGCTGTTGAGGGGGAGTGTTCCAAGGTTTGCAGATTACATAAGGCCATCTATGGCCTTAAGCAGAGCCCCAGAGCATGGTTTCAGAAGCTTTCAGACCTCTTTGAGAAACAAGGATATAAGCGCTCCAATGCTGATCATTCCTTGTTTGTACAGAAGACGGCTAGAGGTATCATTGTAATCATGGTTTATGTTGATGATATCTTGATTACAGGTGATGATGACCAGGGCATTAAGCAGGCAAAGGAAAGGCTGGGGACCGAGTTTGTCACCAAGGACGTGGGAGTCCTTAGATATTTTCTGGGGCTGGAGTTTGCTAGAAATCCATATGGATTAGTCATGTCACAGAGGAAGTATGTTACAGATCTACTGAGTGAGACAGGTATGCTAGGGTGTCGACCTGCTACGACACCAATGGATCCTAGCATGAAGCTGTATGATGATGACACAGAAGAGGTGGATAAGAGAAGGTACAGAGAACTGGTAGGCAAACTACTGTATGCCACGATCACTAGACCTGATATATCATTTGCAGTGAGTCGTATAAGCCAGTTCATGGAGCAACCACGTCAGGCCCATATGGATGCAATACACATGATTCTGAGATATTTAAAATCATCTCCAGGTGCAGGCTTGCTATTTAAGAAAGGAAAGGAGATCTCTATCACGGCATGTGCGGATGCAGACTATGCAGGATGCCCCAAGGACAGGAAGTCCACATCAGGATTTGCAGTCTATGTTGGAGATGCTCTAGTTTCGTGGAAGAGCAAGAAACAGACAGTGGTAGCTAGATCCAGTGCCGAATCCGAATACAGGGCTATGGCCCAGGCTAGCACAGAAATGATGTGGGTGAAATCCTTACTTGCGGATCTATGTCTTGATATACCTCTTCCTATGATGTTGGAATGCGACAATCAGGCCGCCTTGTTCATTGCAAATAACCCAGCCTTTCATGAGAGGACCAAGCACATTGAGGTCGACTGTCACTACATACGTGACATGATTCAGAAAGGGTTCATTGCTACATCTCACGTCACATCAGAGAATCAGACTGCTGATATTTTCACCAAGGCATTACTTAGAGGCCCATTCCAGAAGTATGCGTCCAAGCTGAGCATGATTGATATCTATGCTCCATCTTGAGGGGGAGTGTTGACGCATATAGAATAACTGTACCTCTTTGTTATTTTATTTTTCCTGTTATTCTCTTTATGTAATTTACCCATAGGCTACTCTCCTATATAAGAGAGCCTAGGGCTTATGGAATAGATCATCTCATTCATTTTTCCCAACAGGTGATGATGCCTTGATTTGTCGGAGAAGAAATAGCGCACAAAGCCTTCGTCGTGTATGAAGGCGATCAAGATCAAGGTTGTTCTCGTAAAGTAGGAGGCATCGGGTCCTGAAAAAGTTCCCCTTCACCTGGAGCACAGCTTCCATACGCATAAAGTTAGAGCACTCGATTGCTTAGGAGGAGACTAGTGTGTGGGGAAGATGAACCTACTATTGCAACCCTGCTCAAGAGAGAGAGACTCGCCACCACCTATGCGAGAGAGATGGCCTCGCCTTTGCGCGTGGTGGAAAAAGTGTTCTGATGTATTGGAGAGGCCTGGAGTTGCGAAGGTGCCTTAGAGAAGAGGTTTCGTGCGAGTTTGCGGCCTTGAACCTTGGAGGAGAAGGCACCTGGAGATGTTTTTTCATGGAGGAGGCCCTTGCATGCCGCTTGTAAGAGTCACACATAGATGTGGCGCTTGGTTGAATCGACAAAAGGGGTTGCATGGGTTGTTCTCATCACTATCTTCAGATCAGACGAATCGCTAGAGTTTCCAGAGGAGCAACATTTGGGTCCTTCTTAGTCTTGAAATAGATCTGATGCCATTTAGATCTAGATATTGGGGTACGGTGGCGACAAGATGGAGGTCTTCTTGAATAGCAAGATCTGGAGATTGGGCCATGTCACCACTGCTTGGAAGTGCATGTGGCAAGGCAAAAAACCTGCCCAGAATTAGGGTTCCAAGAATCCTAGATTTTTTCCTCGAACTTGGCGATGATCTTCAAAACTTTGAACAATCATAAATAACAATAATAGAACTTGGAATAAATATCAAAATCTCTCAAAATTGACTTGCTCCGATACCATGTTGAAATTGTTAAAGTATGTAATAGATATGTAATTGGATCTCTCCAGGATCCAATTACATTGTCTCTTATTTAGCCCCACATCGTCTATGAAATGGGACTCTTGTCTGTCTAAGGCTATATAAGAAGCCCCACACCCCTTATATTCATTTTTTTAGAGAGAAGGGTGGAGTCCCAAGTTAGGTCTCACTGATGCAATAAATTATATATAAAAGGATGTCATTTACATTACGTTGCATTACATGATTCCAAGAGGCACATAATGCCTTATAATGCTCAATGACATTCTCGACGTAAAACAACCCACGCTCGGGTTGTGTGCCCGACCGAGGCAGAGGAGGGGCGCTGGCTCCGATGGCTTGCGAGGCGGGGCTCCGGTAGAGGGAATGACGGAGCGGCGTGGCACCGCACTGGAGTGGAGGCGCCAAGCTCCTGGGCGGAGGCGGAGGTTGTCTGGAGCCTGGAGGAAGCTGCGGTTGGCGTGAGGGTTAATGAAGCGGCGCTGAGGGCGGAGGAGCTTTTGTATCATTCCTACCACACCAGATTGCCCACAAGATGGCAAAAGGATAGGAGGCATCTGCATGTCCACTCCCACACACTGATTTGACGCAATTCCAGAAGCTGGACACATTCTCCACCCTAATCCAAAGAATGCATGCACCGCTCCAGACTCGCGCTGAGCGAGAACAAGAGAAGAAGAGATGGTCAAAATCCTCCATTTCTAGTCTGCATCTGTCACATCGGCAGTCATCCACCCCAAGCAACTGACCACGGCGGCCCTTGGTAGGCACCCTCCCAAGGTTGAACAACCACAAAAAGACTTCGACTCTGTTGGATACACTTCTCCAAATGATGTTGGCATCTAGTCTGGTATCATTGTTCACGACCTCTACAACCTAAGGAGATCCTCCAACCTACAATCAGAAAGCATCGAGGAGAACTGAAAATTCCATTCATCATGTTCCCATATAAGGCCGACCGACCCCTCTCTGTCGCCTGCCAAACTGAAAAGTCTAAGGAATCTCTCCCTCAGCACCCCGTCACCCGTCCAGTCGTCAAGCCAGAATCTGAATCTCTCCTTATTCCCCGACATAGGACACATCTTCACGGTCATCTCTAGGAGGATCCTCGTGATAGCCTGCCACAACAAAGACGGGGAATGAGTCTGTGCGGCCTCCAATGGTAGAGTAATACCATAAATCTTCCTCATGAACCGACAGATGAGATCCTCTGAACTCCCCCACAACCGAACAACCCACTTCGCCACAAGTACCTTGTTCATCTCCGCCAATCCCACAACACCCAAACCTCCCATCCTCCTTCTCGTTATGACCTTACCCCAATCACCCAAGTGAAAGCCCTTTTCATTCGTCTCCCATCCGATCAAAGAAACTGCCTAATAAGAACCTCCATTTTCGAGCGAATCCCAGCTGACAACAATCTCATGGAGCAAAAAAAAAAGATCAGGATGGCAGAAGGACATGCTTCAACAACACCAATTTCCCTCCCTTTGATAATGTAGTTGCCTTCTAGCATGCCAATCGTCCCTCCAACCCTTCCGTAACGGGTCTTTAGTCACATGTCCAAAGGTGCCCCGCCACAAAGGGAAGCCTGAGGTACGAGATAGGAAAAGTGCCAATGGGGCATCTACAAGTGCTCGTTGTCTCATGTGCCTCCTGCTCGAACATCCCAAAGTGCACCACCATGAAATTCTCTTTATCGATTTGCAATCTTGAGATGTCGTCGAAAATGTCAACAATCTTTGCCGCATGCCGAATCATATCCAAATTAGGTCCCATGAACAACATGGTACTGTCTGTATGTCTGCAACAATCACAAAAAACAATGGGGCAAGAGGGAAACCCTGCCTAACCCCCCTCTGGGGCTGAAAGAAGCCCCCTTCAGGTCTACCATTGGTGAGCACAACAAAAGAGGTCGCTGTGATAAACCGCTTGATCCAAGGCGCCCATATATGAAGAAACCCTCTCTTCTCAAAAGAGGACCAGAGGAAACCCCCTCACAAAATCGACCTTCCAAAGTAGTCCTCTGGCCTTACTTCTCCTTCGATCCGCAATCATATCGGTATGCCATCACCAACCCATCTGCCATGAATCTCCCAGGCACGGAGGTTGTCTGTTCCGGTACGATGATATTGTGCAACACACCTTGAAGTCGATTGGCAAGAGTCTTCGTAATAATGAGGTAGATCGTGTTGGAGAGTGCAATCGGTCTGAAATTCTCCATCCTGGTCAGAGTTTCCCTCTTAGGCAACAAAAAAGAAGTGCTTTATTCAGCTTTTCAACCCCCTGATTTCCAATACGGAACTCTTGGAACATTTCCATTGTGTCAACCTTGACCACCTCCTAAAACTCTCTGCCGGGAATCCATCCGGTGCAGGGGCCCCATCAGCGTTGAGTCGGAACAAAGCATCCTTGATCTCCACCTCCGTGAAGTCCAAAACCAGAGCTCGCTTGAACCTCAAAAAGAGTCGAGACCCCCCTTTCCTGCCATCTCCAACCAGCACGTAAACCTCTCTTGCTAAATGCCTGAAAGCGAGAACGGAGCGTTGTCCCCACAGCCTGGTCCCCCTGAACCACAGTACCATCAACCACAATGGAGTCAATGTAGTTCTTGCACCTTCTCCCACTAGCCATGGCATAGAAAAACCACGTTTTTTCATCACCCTCCTTCAACCAACGTTGCCTGGATCTCTGCCTCCACGCCACCTCCTTCTTCTCCTCCAGGAGAATATCCATCAGGTGCATGCTCCTCTCCTCAGCCTCCACCACCGTGAGCTTCCTCTCGTCCTCCAGTATCGACTGCACCCAATTCACCTGATCCAGACTCGTGTCGTCATTGCTCCTGGTCCAGGTGCAACGACGATCCAGGCTCAGGCTACGGCTCAACAACGAGGTGTGCACCCTTATTGCTCCTAGCCCCCTCGAGATTATCTGCAATCAGATTGACCGCACCCGGTATCGGCACAATCACCGAACCCACTACACAAACCAAGCCCAATACAACAGCTCCCCCCCATGTGTCATCGTTCGATAGGAGGTTCTGCTTCAAGAAAGCCACTCTCCAGCCTTCTCCCAGGGCTTCCAGCTTCTTATATATGTCAAATATCCTACGCCTTCGACGCTCACTGAGGCAGCGGCGTGCATAGCTCCTCCCAAAGCAACCCAACATGATCGGACTGCCCCCTGAATTGCCACCGCCGCTAATTCGCCACGCTAATCGATCATCTGCACCTCTCCACCGCCAAGAGTTCTACCCCCAACTCCCCTTCATCCCTGCACTGAAGAGGTAGCGGCCCCGAGCCCACACTGTAGAGATAGTTTCTAGCATTATTATCACTTTATGTATCTTATCGTTATTTCTTTATCTTTTATAGACCTCTCTGTAATTTACCCTTAAGGTCTCTCCCTATATAAGAGAGCCTAGGGTTTTCCTAAATGATTATCGAAGACTCTTTTCTCAACATGGTATCAGAGCCGCCCTAGGGCTCTCCACACCCGCCGCCCCCCTTCCCCACCCGCCGCCCTCTCCTCGAGGCCGATCTCCGGCTCCCTCTTGAAGGATATGGTTAGATCCTCAAGCGCATCACGGAAGCGTGAGCGTCGTATCGAATACGACGAGGAGCGACTAGTCGCACTAGTTGCTCGATGCAGCGGAATTTAAAATTTTTCTTATGACGAAACCACATGATCCAAGAATACTTCTCGGATCGTTTCGTCTAAACCACAAACAAGTAATAGGATTACCTCTTAAAGCGTGGTTGCAATCGAGTCTCTAAACGAAGAGACCTCCTGTCTCAAGTCCGATCCGACGGAGGAGACGGTTGCGAGCGCGGGGATGAACCGCGTGCTTCTCGCAATCCATGTTGATGATCCAAGCGGCGGATCTCCTGATCTCGACACACGAGATCCGACGTCTTCTTCACGAGCGAGTCGCACCGAAGGAGACGGAGATCCACGAGCAGAAGAATGGGCAGCATAACGACGATGCCGCGGCGATGGAGAACCTCTCCATGGCATCCATGGTGGACGGCCATGAGAGGGAGAGAGAGGGCTGACCTCTAGAGAGAAAGAGAGAGAGAGAGAGATGCTTCTCAAGCATTGTATGTAAAATAGAGAGCATGGTATGCCTCTCTATTTATAGGGCTTTGGGATCCATGGATCTCAATCCATGTGACATGTAAAATCAATGGATGAGATTGATTTATGTCAATCCAATGGTCAAGATTGTTGTTGGAAAAAGCCAACAACTTGTGATTTAATTTGATAAAAATATATTTGATAAATCAAATAAATATTAATACCATATTAAATCAATCAAATAAGAAGAGAGGAATCAAGAGAGATCAACCTTCCTCTTTGGAAGGGGGGACGGCCACCAATTTCACAAGGAAATTGGTGTCGCCCCCCTCTTTCCAAAAGGGAGGGCAATCTCATGGCAATCCATGAGATTGCACATCTCCTTGAATTTCTCTCTACTTATTTTCCAACAACAATTTGTTGGTATTTTAATTCACCAAAATAATTCTCAATTAATTTTGGGAATATTGCAATCTTGACATTGGAATATTGTGAATCATATTCTCAACCCAAAACTAAATGTAATTTACATTTTCAATTAATTAGACAATGTGTATCCAATACACATTAATAATTAATCTACTAATATAAATTATATTTAACTCTCTCTAATACATTATAAATCACATTTATAATATATTATGAATAATTGGATATTACTATCCACATTATTCTTATCCTTGATAATTAAATCATATTTAATCATCTTGGATCTCTTTATCTCATGTGTTCAAATAATATGAATCACATTCACATTATTCACATCTTTGATAATCAAATCACATTTAATTATCTAAGATAACTCTCGTTATAATATGAATCAAATTCATATTAATCTTGATAATTAAATCTCATTTAATTATCCATTTTCTCAATGCTCGGATACATATATCAACAATAGAATTATCCATGAACTCTTTCAAGGATAATGCGCTTTCTCCGCGAATACTTGGAGATAAGGACAGGGCGATTGTATTGTTCCACGTATAGTGACATGGATATTGAGATCACATCTCAAATCCAGATCTTGGGCCTCCCATAGATGCTTGATTAAATCAAGACCGCAAATCTAATCTTCTCATTAGATCTGAATCACATTCAGATCAATGTCCAACATTTGGACTAAGATCAGATTACTTCTCTACTGAGAGGAGTCACTAAAATCCAGACCCGTTTCATCACTCCCTAGGAATGGAAGCGTCATGGTTATACAACCGTTTATGATCACATCACCCTCAGGCATTCCCAATACCTGTACATCCTGCATACTGGAAGACTCAGATTAAACCCGAAGTATTAGATCAACTTTATACTGTCTACTTCATGGTTTTATCAGTAAGTTTCTCATTCGATCAGTGGGAGTTGGTATTGATCATATACTTTCCATTGTTTCCAAAAGCATATATCATACCTAGGTCTTGATCATATACTTTCCATAAGTATATATCAAACCAACAAATTCAGTCAAGCTTCCAAAGCGAGACGACCGTGCGCATGGAATTTGATTCTTCCCAATATCTCATGAGTGAGCTCATGTCTTCCGGTTCAGTAGTGAACCTGTATGATCCCTTCGAGAGATCGTATTACTCATATGCCCTTATATGCACACCAGCGCGCCGGTGTATAGACCTTGATTAGGTCATCAACCTATTGGTCTGCCAAATGTACATACTCAGACATATAGTAACACATCTGTCTCCGGTCAGAGGATGTGTGCCTATATCATGACAGCATATGATATAGGACTTTGGTTATCTCGATCTCGTTAAGTCAACTCTTTGACCTAACTAATCTGACACCTCCGAATCTCTATTCCTATGCAGAGGACTTGCATCAAGAAGTCGGTCAGATATCAGCCTAACTGAGAAAGGATTGTCATTTCCTACTCAGGCTGGAGATCATCTCTTAATAATCATTTGACGGTGCTTGATGAGTCCTCAATCTAACTCATTAGATATTCATCTAAGCACCAGCCTCTATGATTCAATAATTGAATCAACAGTTGTATGATCATTAAGATGGCCATGGTACATAACCCTAATTGTACTAAGGGACCTATTATGCAAACTATGTATTCTTTATTTCAGATTAAGGAGTGAATTGCAATAACATTTATTGCATAATGGCTCGCCGTGGGCTCGCATGTCCAACAATCTCCTACTAGCCCAAAGAGCCATTAATGGGCTAATCATTTAAACCCACACTCATGTGACAATCATAGGCTATTTAGAAAATAGCTAGGTAAGCTGATCAGTCACTTTGTTCCCAAGAGACTACGCCAAGTCCTTTTACGGCACCTGCATATCTCCTAGTAACAGTGCTCGCATCCAATGCGAATGTTGCATCTCATACAACCGATACTCAATTTTGTTGGTTATAGTGTCCTTGACACTATATCTTACTAATTATCATAACCATTATTCCCATAATCCTTATTAGAATACCTTCATTCCTGGAGATCTCTATCTCCTAAGGTATCTACAGTTAAGAACCTTATAGATCACTATCTAAAAGATCTTAAACTTTTGAAGATAAGACTTTGAGATCACTATCTCTAAGTTTCATCCTTTTTGTTATTACTGCAACCAAGTGTTTTATCTCCAGAGTAGGATTAGTAACAGTTTACTACTCCCACTGCATGGCAGACATATGGCTTTTGTACACATCTAGCATACACTTCAACTTCTCGTAACGGATGCACAAGTGCAAGCAGTTCTAGCAATCACTTCCTCAACTCTTTGAGGAGCTATTCCTTTAGATAGGTCACTACCACATCTTAAGGGAAGGAAGCCTCTCTTGGAATTTTCCAGAAAATGGAATAAGTCCAAGGTGTACTACTAAAGTGACGGTCCCAATATCCTCTTCTCTTTGTTTCTGAACGACTTCAAAACTAAGATCTAAGAGGTATCCTTGAGATCATATCTCAAAGTATGGAACAACCCAATTTTAAAACACTTATTATTTATTCTTATATCATTCTAAATGATTAGAATAATATCTACATTTATCACGATGAACACAATGGCACTCCCACTAAGCTTTACATGGTTTATCAAGATTCTATCTGAAATCATAACATTTATAATCTCATCAAATCTTATGTTCCAAATACAAGAAGCTTATTTGAGTCCAAAGATGGAGTTCTTTGGCTTGCACACCTTGCTTTCCTCAACCACGAAGCCCTGGGGCTACTTCATATGAATATCCTCAGAGAGGTATTCATAGAGGAATACAATCTTGACTCACACCATGAAGATGTCATAGACAAGTTGTGTAGCTATAGTTAGCAATATTATGATGGATTAAAGCAAGGTCACTGGAGAGCAAGTCTTATCGCAAGTGATGCCTTCTCTTCGGTGTGTAGCTCATGGCTACAAACCGTGCTTTGAAGGTCTATACCTTCTCATCAGGTTCCCTCTTTCTCTTGAAGATCCATTTACACCTTAATGGGTCTGACCCATATAGGTGGATCCTCGAGGGTCCATATACAACACTTGTATATGAAGTCTACATTAGACTTTATTGCTAACATCCATCTTTCCATGTCATGATCCTCAGGAGCTTCATCACATGAAATCCGATCATCGTCAGATTTAACTGACACATGGAATCCATCCTCAAACTTGTTTGAAAAGGTATTAATGTTTCATCTTTAATTATCTATTTCAGTTTCCGATTTCAAGAGCCTCATTATCTTTTCAAGATTAAATGAGTTCATTTACTTCATTTTCATCTTGATTCTCAAGAGAGTCATCCTATAAGAATCATATTCTCAAAGATGAGATCTTTTAAGAATCTCAAGGTCATAAAGTAGGTATCCAATACCATCCTTTATTTTCCTAAAGAAGTAGCACTCTCTAGTGCCAGATTCCAGCTTAATCACATGGAACCTTATTAAGGATACAATGTAGTCTCTACTACATATATATATACCTTGGAAACTAAGAGATAATTATGCTAAGATTAATCATTGATTAAATCATGTCAAACATGATCAATTGTATCTCCCTACAACTCTATTGAGTTAAGGCTCATTAGGAGGGGTGAGATAGAAATGATATTCACATCTCCATAAGGTATTCCTTGAATTCATCTAACAGGTACAAGCTACCTTGATTAGATCAAATTCATTTCATCTTCCTTCAAACTTTGGTTCTAAACCAAAATTGTGAAATCTTTGAACATTTCAAAGTTTTCTAAGTGGAGAAGAAATCTCATATCATACATAATCATCAATAGATATCACATATCCATAATGTTTACTATGATATATATGATTCACATACATCAATATGTATGAGATCCTGAATACCTTGATATTTTACACCATTCCAAAAGAAGGGTGTATTGGACATTTTTCTTTGAATACAATATTCATAAGTATGCAAGTTTTGAAATTTTAGACATTCTAAAGTTTCATCTCTTACTTGTCCATTGATCTCATCAACAGACATATGTCCAAAACATTATGTCAGATCATTGTCAAATGATCTTCATCCTCCTATTGATCTTTAAAGGTTTAATTTTCAGTATTAGAAATCTTAATGAACCATTCATTAATTTTCTAATTTAGTGGAGTACACTAGATGTTAGATTACTATCTGAAATATCTCTATCATAACTCTTTATGATAGATTTACTACAGAATTCATGTTTATATCCAACAATTAGAAATAAAGAATGAGTGTATTCTAATGTCTAGGTCATAGAGACATTCTCTAAGACTAATGGCTCCCACTGAAAATATGAAGTCTATTGATCTCATGGAATTTATTGCAACAATTGCATCAATTTCAACATGGATGACCAATAAACCTTAAGATCAAATTTTTAATATTCTAATGCATATGCAACCAATTGCAAGTGTCATTAGAAAATTGAGATACAATTATTAGACTTTATCTTATCAAATAAGTAAGTCAATTTCAATGATTATATGTAGATTTTTCTGATGTACTATCCGATTCCTTTTCTAAGGATTCTAGATAGATTTGATAGTCATACTATCAACACATCAACTTATTGCAGTATTGGCATTCATCCAACTCTTTGGATGGAAGCAACAGAAGTACAATCAACTCTTTGACTATACTTCTTACTTGAGTTCAACCCATGCTTCCACCGCGCTCCCTTTATCTCTAAGCAACCATTGCTCAAGACTAAAAGATCTCTTATCTTAAAATCAAAAATTTCAATATAAGAGTATTTCAACACTTATACATGCTTCATTAAATTCATACAATATGAATATTATGAAGCTTCATGAATGACTAGAGTAAAGATAGTAGAATGATGACACTCATCACCTACATCCATCTAAACTCTTAAAAACATTAGTTCAGGTATGTACTCAAACAATTTGAATACATCATCTCTTATAGAGCCACCATTCAGCATGATGCACAGAACCACATCATTCATGATTAAATGTCGAGAGCACATATGTATGCCAGAACATTTTCTAAGAATTTTATAAGGATTATTTGATAATTACGATCATCATCGACATGTCACTTCAAAAGTACATTCAATGAGATCAAGACTTATAGAGACATACAAACCCTAGGGTTTTAGTCCTATTGTCTTATTTAATTATCACTTCTCATTATTATGAGGAAACTTGCACATTGCAACCACATACATTATGTGTTCAATTGCAAGTACAATATCTGGATCAAGGGTCCAATCCATGATATTCTACTGGTTATTAATCAGTATAACATTGAGTGGGTTTAATGAAGGATTATCTGAAATAAGTAATTTGCATAAGGGTATATATTTATATATATATATATACATGTTTTACTTTGAATTAGGAATTTTATATCAAAGTTGTCTTGTTATGTCAACAATGAAAGTTCATTCCCTTAATCACTTTCAATGTAAGAGATATACTTACCATTATATCTCAAGCAAGATCTGGTATCTCCTTCCTTATCTTTGTTGCATCCCAATAATATGAGAACCTACAACTCGGATAAAAAGAAGCGGGAACACATTCCGCCTTGCAAGTCCAACTTGCATCTCCCAATTCGGTCTTTATTACCCGGGCCCACCACCCCTAAGGTGATGTTGACCCGTCATTAATTGAACCAACAGTCAACAGGAATACAACTCGCTATGCGCAATCCAATATCGCCCCAACAATATGAGGACCCGATATTGGAGTCACTACGCATACGTCCTTACTCTTTCGAGAAGCGACGAGCCCGATCCAAAAATGGATCATATGCAGGAGCTGTCACTTCGGACAGGCGTCTCCTACATATAATATCTGGCGACGAAACTCTTCGCCTTGACGGGAGACCATGGATGTCACTTATGTGATCCTCCATATCATATTCAAATTCTAATTAATTATTATGAATCATATTCACATAATTAATTCTTCCAAGGGAAATAATAACTCTATTCATAATAGAGTGGTTTAATTGGATATAATTAACTTAATCATATTAAATTAATTTTCAATCCAATTCAATCAACAAACTTGATTTTACTTGAATATATGGTATTATTCTCAAAGTACGTGTTAATTCGTATTTTAATAATTAGAAAAATACATCATAATCCCTCGGACATTATCCCGGCCCTACCCGCTGTCATGGCCAGTACCGGCGGGAGTGGGACGGACCGCATACGTTGCAACCCGCTACCCCAGCGATCCCCGACTAGACACCATATCCGCCTCGGGAAAGGATAATGCCAAATTGATTAATTTGTACATGAGATGATCATCGGTTCTTCAACCGAAATTATACCATATAGTAATCAAACCAATTTTGATTATAAGGAAATTTGCTAGACAAATTCCCAATCCTATTCAAGCAAGAAGTTTAATGATTGTGGTTTCAATTTTGATTTAGATCAAATCTAATCAATTAATTGATTGGGGCCAAGTCAATTACGGAAATAATCATTCTCTAATATTTCACAAATATTTTCCATAATTATTTCTCGAAATTAACAATTAATTTCATTAATTGACAATCACATGGTTCTCGATTAGGAAAGTAATTTCAGCAGTGACCCCTACTTACTAAAATTAGCATATCTCAATCAATTTAAATCCAAATTAAGCAAAGTCAATTTCTAAAGTTTGCTAATTTGATTTAGAACAGAAACCAAGTGATGTTTCACGCATTTCGAGGCAAGTCTAAACAGTAATTAACATTTTAATCACGTTCAGATTCAGAGTTCCCGCAACAGTGCATACATGTTCATTAAAACTACCATATCTAGAGCATACGAAATCCGATTTACGCAAACTCAGATCCTATGGTTTCCTTATTTAATGGGGAACAAAATCCAAGCATTAAATTCGTGTTTAAACAATTTAAACAGTGCCAAATTTATTTACTAAACAGATCTGCGAAATCAAATGCGAAGAAAACTTTCGCGACCTTAACGAACCCAAGTCGTCCTCGGTTAGCGAATCATATTCGAAACCGTCAACCTAGCTCTGATACCACTTTGAAGGATATGGTTAGATCCTCAAGCGCATCACGGAAGCGTGAGCGTCGTATCCAATACGACGAGGAGCGACTAGTCGCACTAGTTGCTCGATGCAGCAGAATTTAAAATTTTTCTTATGACGAAACCACATGATCCAAGAACACTTCTCGGATCGTTTCGTCTAAACCACAAACAAGTAATAGGATTACCTCTTGAAGCGTGATTGCGATCGAGTCTCTAAACGAAGAGACCTCCTGTCTCAAGTCCGATCCGACGGAGGAGACGCTTGCGAGCGCGGGGATGAAACACGTTCTTCTCGCAATCCATGTTGATGATCCAAGCGGCGGATCTCCTGATCTCGACACACGAGATCCGACGTCTTCTTCACGAGCGAGTCGCACCGAAGGAGACGGAGATCCACGAGCAGAAGAACGGGCAGCATAACGACGATGCCACGGCGATGGAGAACCTCTCCATGGCATCCATGGTGGACGGCCATGAGAGGGAGAGAGAGGGCTGACCTCTAGAGAGAAAGAGAGAGAGAGAGATGCTTCTCAAGCATTGTATGTAAAATAGAGAGCATGGTATGCCTCTCTATTTATAGGGTTTTGGGATCCATGGATCTCAATCCATGTGACATGTAAAATCAATGGATGAGATTGATTTATTTCAATCCAATGGTCAAGATTGTTGTTGGAAAAAGCCAATAACTTGTGATTTAATTTGATAAAAATATATTTGATAAATCAAATAAATATTAATACCATATTAAATCAATCAAATAAGAAGAGAGGAATCAAGAGAGATCAACCTTCCTCTTTGGAAGGGGGGGACGGCCACCAATTTCACAAGGAAATTGGTGCCGCCCCCCTCTTTCCAAAAGGGAGGGCAATCTCATGGCGATCCATGAGATTGCACATCTCCTTGAATTTCTCTCTACTTATTTTCTAACAACAATTTGTTGGTATTTTAATTCACCAAAATAATTCTCAATTAATTTTGGGAATATTGCAATCTTGACATTGGAATATTGTGAATCATATTCTCAACCCAAAACTAAATGTAATTTACATTTTCAATTAATTAGACAATGTGTATCCAATACACATTAATAATTAATCTACTAATATAAATTATATTTAACTCTCTCTAATACATTATAAATCACATTTATAATATATTATGAATAATTGGATATTACTATCCACATTATTCTTATCCTTGATAATTAAATCATATTTAATCATCTTGGATCTCTTTATCTCATGTGTTCAAATAATATGAATCACATTCACATTATTCACATCTTTGATAATCAAATCACATTTAATTATCTAAGATAACTCTCGTTATAATATGAATCAAATTCATATTAATCTTGATAATTAAATCTCATTTAATTATCCATTTTCTCAATGCTCGGATACATATATCAACAATAGAATTATCCATGAACTCTTTCAAGGATAATGCGCTTTCTCCGCGAATACTTGGAGATAAGGACAGGGCGATTGTATTGTTCCACGTATAGTGACATGGATATTGAGATCACATCTCAAATCCAGATCTTGGGCCTCCCATAGATGCTTGATTAAATCAAGACTGCAAATCTAATCTTCTCATTGAATCTGAATCACATTCAGATCAATGTCCAACATTTGGACTAAGATCATATTACTTCTCTACTGAGATGAGTCACTAAAATCCAGACTCGTTTCATCTCTCCCTAGGAATGGAAGCGTCATGGTTATACAACCGTTTATGATCACATCACCCTCAGGCATTCCCAATACCTGTACATCCTGCATACTGGAAGACTCAGATTAAACCCGAAGTATTAGATCAACTTTATACTGTCTACTTCATGGTTTTATCAGTAAGTTTCTCATTCGATCATTGGGAGTTGGTATTGATCATATACTTTCCAAAAGCATATATCATACCTAGGTCTTGATCATATACTTTCCAGAAGTATATATCAAACCAACAAATTCAGTCAAGCTTCCAAAGCGAGACGACCGTGCGCACGGAATTTGATTCTTCCCAATATCTCATGAGTGAGCTCATGTCTTCCGGTTCAGTAGTGAACCTGTATGATCCCTTCGAGAGATCGTATTACTCATATGCCCTTATATGCACACCAGCGCGCCGGTGTATAGACCTTGATTAGGTCATCAACCTATTGGTCTGCCAAATGTACATACTCAGACATATAGTAACACATCTGTCTCCGGTCAGAGGATGTGTGCCTATATCATGACAGCATATGATATAGGACTTTGGTTATCTCGATCTCGTTAAGTCAACTCTTTGACCTAACTAATCTGACACCTCCGAATCTCTATTCCTATGCAGAGGACTTGCATCAAGAAGTCGGTCAGATATCAGCCTAACTGAGAAAGGATTGCCATCTCCTACTCAGGCTGGAGATCATCTCTTAATAATCATTTGACGGTGCTTGATGAGTCCTCAATCTAACTCATTAGATATTCATCTAAGCACCAGCCTCTATGATTCAATAATTGATTTAACAGCTGTATGATCATTAAGATGGCCATGGTATATAACCATAATTGTACTAAGGGACCTATTATGCAAACTATGTACTCTTTATTTCAGATTAAGGAGTGAATTGCAATAACATTTATTGCATAATGGCTCGCCGTGGGCTCGCATGTCCAACACCTCTCTCTCACGCTGCCGCCTCTCTCTCTCCCTAGGGCTTCTCCCTGCCGCCCTAGAGCTTCTTCGTCTCTCCCTAGGCCTCTGCGCGGTCCCTAGCCTGCCGCCTGAGGCCCCCAGCCCGCCGCCAGGGCCCCCAGCCTGCAGCCCTAGGCCCCCAGGCGGCCTACCAACCCGCCGCGCAGGCCTCTAGGCGGCTCCCAGCCGCTGTCCCGTCCCAGCCAGCCGCACAAGCCTTTAGGCGGCCCCCAGGCGGCACCCAGCCAGCCGCTGCAAGGGTTGTAAGCCTCCTCTGAGGCGTGCCCTAGTCCTCTCTCTTCGTCCGATATATGGATTTGAGTGCGTAACGTCTACATACGCACTCAAATCCGATGCAGTTGGTGTAGACATTCATCACCGTGTCTACATACCCTAGTTCTTCTCCAAGCGGCAGTATGTCAGAATCGAAAGTCGATATGCCCTCCACCGGCGCATTCAAAGGTCCTGCGCCAATAGTGAAGATGGACGGGTCTAACTATGAGCTCTGGGCTATGCAGTTCATGAGCCTCATGAAGTCGAATGGTAAGAAGCACATTCTTCCTGAGGATGAGCCCGCAGAGAAGACAGGGATATATGCCTCATGGGAGGCTGATGACTCCTACGCAAAGGTCTGGTTGTCTGGTACATTGACGATGGAGATTGCTAACGACGTCCTCCATCAGCCCACTGCTAAGGCAATGTGGGACATTCTTGCCGCTACATATTCGCAGGTGCGAAATGAGACAAAGATGTTGCAGCTTCAGCATGACATTTTCACAAATGAAGCAGAGCGGCAGACCTCTCCATTCCCTATACACATCCCTAAGAGGGATGTTTGAGAAGTTATACAGTACCATTCCTCTCACTGCTACTCCTGAACAGCAGAAGACGTTTCGGAACGCCACCATGGTGGGTGTTCTACTTGCGGCTCTTGATCCTGAGTATGATGTCATCCGGTCTCAGATCCTAGCTGATGCAGTTATTCCTCCAGTGGAGGATGTTTACAGAAGGCTCAGTCGCATTCCAGTTTCCTCTAGCTCTTCTACTCCACCCCCATCAGCGATGGCAGTCTCGCGTGGGAGAGGTGGACCGCCTTCTGGTCGTGGTCGTGGACGTGGCTGTGGACCCCACGGAAGGGGTGGTCGCTTTAGTCAGACATGCTCCTATTGTCACCGCACAGGACACTCGGAGGAGACATGCTATTCTAAGCATGGGTTCCCAGCATCGGCACGTGTTGCAGAGCACTCTCAGTCTCCATTACCGTCTACTGCAGATAATCAATTTGACGAACTTGTGGCCCGTCTCCGAGATATTATGCCACATTCATCTGGTGATTCGTCTGGTGGTTCTTCAGATATTGCGGCTACTGCCTCTGCCAGTTCATCAGCCGCTGCTAGTACCTCAGGTAGATCTACGGCATTCACACCATCTCATGATATATCTGACTGGGTTATAGATTCCGGAGCCACACATCATCTCTGCCGAGATAGAGATAGATTACAGGCCTACAGGGACATTCCTCCTGGTCGTTCAGTGCAGATAGCAGATGGTACCCATTCGCCCCTTGTTGGACAGGGGGAGGTCTTCCTATCCTCCACTATGCAGCTTGACGAGTTGCTAGATACGATAATTAATTTGTTTACGTTGTAGTACGTGTACTTAGCGATTCAGTCAGAACTGAGAGAAGGATCTCCGTGAAGAGTGTCTCGGCTTAATTTATATCCCCAGCAAGTCTGGGGTCGAACTCAGGGAGGCAAAGGAACAACCTCGGGTTTAATTCAAAAACTCAGGTCTAGATTTCCAAGCCGTATTTTTTTTATTTTTTAATGCAAAAACAAATGCCAATGCAAAATGCGGGTGAATTAAGACTCTAAGAAAACACACAACAAGGCCAAATTAATTTTAATGTCAAATCGGTTCAATTCAACCAAATTATATTTTTCCTATAATCCTAATCCAGTAAGAAACACAAAACACATTTTTTTGTATTTTTAGGAATTAAAATGCAATAATTAAAAATGCACACTTTTTATGGATCTTTTCATAATTTTTCACACAAACAGTAAGCACAAATTATGAAAAATTTACGGGAATGAAAATATGATGCAAGGAAGCTACAGTAATATTTTTGGAATTTTTTGACAAAATATGAATTTTTTATGGATTTTTTAGTGAAATCGGAGTGACAGTGAGTAAATAATTTCTAATAAATCATCAATGTCAAATTAACCAGAGAGCAAATTATCCCAAATAGGTATTTTCATATGGCATCCAGGAGACTTGAAATTTCGCAAAACTGATGTACGTGAATTTAATTAAAAATCAAATACTACAATCACTATACAAATTATTTCAGGCACAAGACAACTCCACTTTGGATGAATTTTGGACAATATCTCATTCACATATCAAGGCATCATTCTTAATTTTTGTGGAATTTTTAAAGCAACCGTGAGTTAGATATTAATTTAAGAGTCCAGATTGGGTAAAATATACAATATTTTCAGTTGAACATTTTTAATTAATTTCCCACAACTCACAAAAATAAAATTAAATATTCAGAATGTAGAAAATTAGTTGCTCAACAAAATGACATTTTTTCTTGAATAAAAAGATGCAATATTGAAGTCCAAATTAAAATGCGAACTAAAGGATCTTTTTGCAAAGCAGAAATTGATAAGACAACACAAATAGTGATTGTAGAGAAACGACAACACAAATTAAAATGCGAACACAAGTTATTGTAGAGAAAGTGATTAAATAAAAGAAAATAAAAGTAGGCTACTTTAAATACAATAAAATAAAAAGAGAAGAGAAATAGTGTAGAATTTACAAAACAAGACAAACACCATGTGCATTTTTTGTTTACTTTTCTAATTTATATTTTTTGTATCTTTAATAAAAGATATTTACAACAGAAAATATAATAAAATACTAGAAATAAAATACAACACAAAATTGATTTTTTTGGATTTTTAGTGATTAGGAAGAGTAAATAAAAAAATGAAGAAAGAAAAATATATACATAATATACAATGTACAACTAGGTCCCAAAACCCAATTTTTGCAAACGAACTCCGATTTTAATGAAACTACTTTCGTTGGATAGATAATTTTCTAACTTGAACTTTAAAAATGAGTTTGGTGAATTTGGAGTTCATATGAAGCAGGAATTTGGCTTGGAAGTTGGAATTTACGATCTTTTCTCTTTGGGATCTAGGAGCATTTATTTGAGGTAAAATTTGTTTTGTATTTTGTATTTTTATATACATTTTTATGAACAAGTTAGAGAAGAATCAGTCAAAAAGGAGTTGAGATGAAATTATTAAAAATACATGAAGTTTTGAGCTATTTACAAGTGAAAACTCCTTTATTTTTGCGGCTTTTTATGGGTAATTTATTTTGTACAATCTAATATACAATAATTAGTGTGTTTTATTTACAAGAGTCATTTTGTTAATTTATTGATTTTATGGATATTTTTCTAGGATTTTACTCGAGGATTTTGCTAAGATCAAGATATTGAGATGATGAATCGTGGATTCATCACAGCTACAAACGTCCTACATGCTCCTGAGTTCTTAATGAATTTGCTATCTATTAGTCAGATTACGAAGGATTTGCATTGTCGTGCTATATTTGACCCATCTTCTCTCATTTTTCAGAACATACTCACGGGCAAGGTGATTGGCTGTGGCTCTGAGCAGAATGGTTTATATCGGCTGGTTCGGGATTCCTATGCTGGCGTCTCCTCTCATTCTGCCGGACCAGTCTCTCCGTACATCTAGCATCTCCGGTTTGGTCACCTTCCGCTCCAGAAAATGTGCCATCTTCTGCCCCAGATCTCTCCTAGTTCGTCTTTCCGCTGTGAAGCATGTCATTTGGGAAAGCATCATAGGGCGAGCTTTCCAAGTCGTCCGAGTCGGAGCAGTAGATCCCCATTTGAGTTGTTACATATAGATATATGGGGTTCGAGTCGTGTTCCCGATCATCAGGGGCACATATTTTATCTTGTGGTAGTGGATGATTTTTCTCGTGTGTCATGGGTCTTTCTTTTGAAGAATAAATCTGAAGTAGGAGATGTGATCAAGAATTTGATTAATGAAGTGCACAATGTTTTCTCTTCCTCAGTCAAATATGTTCGGACGGATAATGCCCTAGAATTTTGTACACGCTCACTTTCTCAATTTCTTTCATCAAAGGGTATTATTCACCAAACCACTTGTGCATATACATCACAGCAAAATGGTGTGGCGGAAAGAAAGCATCGCCATCTCTTGGATATTACTTGAACCCTGTTGATTCAGAGGTGTGCTCCTATTTCATTATGGGGGGACGCTGTTCTTACTGCATGTTATCTGGTCAATCGAATGCCATCCTCAGTTCTTGGTGAGAAGACACCTATCTCTCTTATTTTTCCAGACAAGGAGTTATTCTCACTGACTCCACGTGTCTTTGGTACTGTGGCTTTCGTTCATCGTCTGTCTCCCGGACTTGACAAACTCTCTCCTAGAGCAGTCAAGTGCGTCTTTGTTGGTTATTCCAGGACTCAGAAGGGCTACCGGTGTTATGATCCTACGACTAAGAGGTACTTCGTGAGTGCTGATATCACTTTCTTTGAGTCTGTCATGTATTTCTCTCCTGCAGGTGACAGAATGGTACCATCCACTACCACTGATGATGTATATGTTCCTCCACCACCTACATGGAGTTCACCTGAGTCGCCCCCAGTGCATGTCCCCACGCCAGCACCACCACCACCACCACCTCCTCCACCCATTCCACGGCCTATCGTTTCTCTGTTACCTAAATTCTATACGCGTCGGTCAGGTCCTGCTCAGACTACATATCAGCCAATCATCACGCCTCAGGTATGTTCAGATGGCATTACTACTGACGGGTCAAGTTTGGTACATGTGCAGGATTCTTCAGTACAGGACGACACTAGCCCATCCACTACAGCAGATGATGATCTTGATGTTCCGATTGTTATTCGGAAGCAGAGGAGGCAATGTGCCTCTTATCCATTTGCTTCACAGGTTTCCTTTCACCGTCTCGCTGGTGATTTTCAGAGATTTGCCACAGCCTTGTCTTCCGTGGATATACCACGGACATACCAGGAAGCTTTGAAGAATGATTGCTGGAGATTAGCTATGGAAGAAGAGATGAGGGCCTTGCAGTCCCGTGGCACATGGTCTTTGGTCCCCGCACCTCCTGATGCATCCGTTGTGAGCTGTAAGTGGGTCTTTACAGTCAAATATCATGCAGATGGCACGTTGGATAGGTACAAAGCACGCTTGGTCGCCCGTGGGTTTACACAAACCTATGGCGTGGATTACATGGATACATTCTCTCCAGTGGCGAGACACTCTACCCTTCGTATTCTCTTATCTGTTGTTGTGGTCCGTGATTGGAGTATATCTCAACTAGATGTCAAGAATGCCTTTCTGTACGGGGACTTACAGGAGGAAGTCTACATGCAGTAGCCACCTGGGTTTACTGCTGAGGGGGAGAAGCAGATGGTCTGTAGACTTCACAAGGCGATATATGGCCTCAAACAGAGTCCGAGAGCATGGTTCCAGAAGCTGTCCAACCTAGTCAAATGCTGATCACTCGTTGTTTGTCCAGAAGTCATCGGCAGGTACGGTTGTCATTATGGTCTATGTGGATGATATTCTTGTTACAGGAGACGATATTCAGGGCATAGAGAGGGTGAAGGCATTCCTAGGCCATCAGTTCGTTACAAAGGATCTTTGAACCCTAAGATACTTTCTGGGGTTGGAATTTGCAAGGAATGCACACGGCTTGGTGATAACCCAACGGAAGTACATTACAGACTTCCTGATTGAGACTGGCATGGATGGATGCAAACCATCAAGTATTCCCATGGACCCTAGCATGAAGTTGTATGATGGTGATACTGATGAAGTAGATAAGAGGAGATATAGAGAAATGGTGGGAAAACTCCTCTACATTACCATAACTCGTCCAGACATTGCATTTGCAGTTAGCAGGGTGCGTCAATTTATGGAGCAGCCAAGACAGGTTTACATGGATGCTATACACATGATACTGAGGTATCTGAAGTCCTCTCCAGGGTCAGGGCTGCTATTCAGAAAGGGCACAGACTTATCCATCTCAGCGTGTGCAGACGCAAATTATGCAGAATGCCCTAAGGATCGAAAATCAACCTCAGGGTTCGCAGTGTTTGTTGGAGGCTCTCTGGTTTTTTGGAAAAGCAAGAAGGAAACTGTTGTGGCAAGGTCCAGTGCCGAATCCGAATATAGGGCCATGGCTCAAGCCAGCACGGAAATTATGTGGGTTCATTCCGTACTAGAAGATCTACATGTAGTTGTGCCCCTACCTATGAAGCTTCAGTGTGACAATCAGGCAGCATTATTCATTGCCAACAATCCAGCTTTCCATGAAAGAACCAAGCATATTGAAGTTGACTGCCATTACACTAGGGACTTGATCCAGAGAGGGTTGATATCTACTGCACATGTGAGCTCAGGAGATCAGACTGCAGATGTATTCACCAAGCCACTGCTCAGAGGACCTTTTCAGAGATGTTTATCCAAGCTGAGCATAATAGACACTTATGCTCCACCTTGAGGGGGAGTGTAGAGATAGTTTCTAATATTATTATCACTTTACGTATATTGTCGTTATTTCTTTATCTTTTATAGACCTCTCTGTAATTTACCCTTAAGGTCTCTCCCTATATAAGAGAGCCTAGGGTTTTCCTGAATGATTATCGAAGACTCTTTTCTCAACACACCATCATCGGAAAGGGCCCAAGACGATCGGCCGTCTTTGGGTCTCGAAGAAAAGGGTCGCACTGCCATTGAGGGAGCCACCGCCATCACAAGTACCTACGCCAAAACCCCTTGTCAAGCGCACTATCCTGAGTAGGATTGGGACTTCAACTCCACCATCTCAACGGTCCGCCAATCATTTCGGATCTTCGATAGGACACCCATGAATAATCGGGTCAATCCCGCCCGGATATGAGGTCGGGTCAAAGCCACCCGGCCTTGCATGCCCGGATGCACTCAGCTTTGCATTTCCCTCAATCGGGTCTCATACACCTGATATAAGACCCCCCAACCTTCCTACTTACTCGGATCTTGTATCCTCACCCGCCCAAGGAGAGCCTCTGCATACGAAGCCCTATAGTACCCAGAGATATGAAAACCCCCCTCGGGCCTCGAGCCACTGCTCTTTCGGGACTTGACTTTTTCGACCGAAAATTCAAACCGAGAGAAAACATCCCTTTCCACTTCAGGCAAAAGATTCCCCGGCTGCTGATGCACTATTCCCGACAACCTTTCCCCGAAGTCCGACGAACCCAGCGGCGCCTCCTGCACTATCAAACGAAGGGGTAGACCCTGGAAGCAGGCCTCGATAGAGAGAGGTAGTGGTCTGCAGTCCGACGAACCCAGCGGCGCCTCCTGCACTACCAAGCGAAGGGGTAGACCCTGGAAGCAGGCCTCGATAGAGAGAGGTAGTGGTCTGCACACCCCCACTGCCATCACCAACACATCCAGCGATTTCCCTCTCTGTAGCCCATTCTCTAACACCTTGACCTGCAGCACAAGTGTGAGCATCTCCTGGACCACCCGTAGGCCTCTTCCGATCAGCGGGAGCCCCTTGATCAGCACCTTATTCGATACAGCAACCTCTACTTCCCCGTCGCAAGAGCCGCTAGTGGATCTCCCCTCTGCCTTCTGCGTGTGAGCAAGCATCCGTGATGCCTCATCCTTAATAAGCCCTCGAGCACATACCACCGTCGCTTTAAACTGGATTACGTCTCCCCCAAACGTAGGGCCGACGAGGCTCCTGATGTCCTCCATTACAACTCCTACCACCGCCTCCTCTGCTAACGCACATGAGAACCCTAATCGAGATCCCATCCCCAAAGTCACAGGCTTCCATACATGCCCTCAAGGACACTGGAACCGTCGGTGGCCATTCGCGCCGCACGTGAAACATCTGACCAGATATTTACAGGCCGCCACCCGGTGGTCCTGCCCACCAAAGCGTAGGCATTTAACTCTGAAGCGCTCCTTCGAAACTCCCGCCGACTGCCCTCATCGCCTAACCTTCGTCTAGCCTCTATCGCCCCTCATCTCCCCTCCATCCACAAAATTTTCAGTTTGAACCCATACCCCCTGTATTCATAGAAAGATTAAAATAGAAGATTTGAGGCCTTCTCCCATAGCTTTATCCTTCTCCTCACGGAGTAGAATTCAACGAAGAGTGTTCTACTTTATATTTGTATATTCTTTGATTCTGCTAAGCATTATTTGCTTCAACTTGGTATTAGAGTAGTTTGATTCTAGTTTTGTGCTTAAAGATTTACTTTATTCATGACACGTTCAAGCTCGATAGTTTTAGGGTTTCTAATGAAACCTTATTTTTTTGCACAATGGCAAGTATCTCCAACAAGTTTTGTTCTTCGAATATTTTTTTCATCGACGATGCAATCTATGTTCTAGATCCTCCAGCAATCACCCTAGCGTTAGCAACGAAGATGAAGGAATAAGGATCATTGACCTAAAGGGGGATCGAGAAACCCTACAGGCCAATGTTTTCTGTTGCGGTTCCGTGGATCCCCATAGCCAATACTACCTAAAGATCTGTGTCAATCTAAAGTTATGCGTACCACAAATCAAAAGACACATCCCTCATGTTCTCCACGTGAAAGAACCCTAGCAGATGGGTTCCCCTCTCTATGCGTAAGCGGTGCAAAAGAAGAAGATAAAAAACTTGGACTCCTATGCGGGGATGCTCCCAATAAGCCATTGTCAGAACCGTACTATGAGCGACTGCTCTCTATCTCAGGCGAGGATACTCCCAGTAAGACTCCCAAGAGATGCTCCCCATGATGTCTACATGTGTGTAACACTCCTCTCCTTTCCAGGCCACTACCTACATCTCCAGTGAAGCCCTCCCATGAGCAAGGTTGTAGTATGATCACTCCAGGTTGATCGCTCTCATGGCTCCTCACCATCAGTGAAGGTGTGTCCAGTCACTCCAGGTCATGCGGGCAACTTTGTGCCTCCTTCCCCAAGAACACCTCCCAATGGTGATGGATTTCCCCACTAGGAACCCTAGGCGCTTACAAAGAATACCAGGGGAGGGGGTGAAATCCGTTGTTACGTGCGACTCCTTGTTGCAATTTCAGTTTAAAAAAAAGAGAGGAGGTGCTAATTAGGGACCAATTGGGCTTCTTTGTATCCAAAATAAAGACGAGAAAAAGAGAGAAGGAGAGGGCACACACAAAAAATGTGCTGAGAATCTTGGGGCCAATTGGGCTGCATACGAGAAAAATATCTTGGAAAAAAAAACAGACAACCAAAAAACAAGGCGGTAATGGCTCATGAAAAAAAGATGGATTATTAAAAAATGATAAAGCCGAAAAAAAAGAGGCATATCTTATGGTTGTTTCTCCCAATTTGGTCTTTTGTGTTCTTGTTCATCTAAGTATGGGAGAAAGGGTGAGTGAGAGTATGGCATATTCTTCATGTGAGATGTATCTAAATGATTTCTATCGCGTCCATCATCTTCTACCGATGGCTCCTCAAGAAGAGATATCATCTCCAGGGTCCCTATATAAGCGTTCCGACTCAGGTTCCCATAAGATATTGGAGAGGCCATTCTCAAGGTTCACGTATGGGAGAGGCCCAACTTTAGAGATCAACATATGAGAGAAGACCACTCTACTTATGGTGTTCGATCGCGACATCAACTACTCCATGTGGACTTCTCTATATAGGATTGTCTCAGACTTCTACTGCCAATCCACGACATGAAGACCTACACTCCAGACTACTAATGCATATAAACCATCTTCTTCGAGCATCATCTACTTCTACACAGGTTTCCTCCTAGTGTGACTACTCTCTGCACAACTAAGAAAAGCACTTTTCTACTCATATATCACCATTTTATTCTTTGGCTAAATACTTCTAATAACAAATAAGATTAAGTTCTTTGTGAGTGGGTAAATTCTTCATAATTACTTAGTGATTCTTTTTTTTTTTGAAACCAATTCTTCGGGGGAGGCACGACGCGGTGCTCGCCCCAAAAATTTTTATTAGAAGGCGAAGATGCCCGAGAGAGAAAGAGTTACAAAACTAAAGGATCGAGTGGATCCTGTCGGAAACCCAAAAAGAAGAAGCACTACAACAATGACCAATCGCCGGAGAGCAAAACGGAGTGCGCCAAAATATTCTCCTTGTAAAACCTTTGTCCCCTGAAAATCTTCGAATTTCTCCCAAGCCACATTGCCCAGATGCACGCAAATGGACGAAGGAGCTCCCCCCGCGGCCTATCTTTATTCAACCGCATAGAGTCCCAAAACGAAGAAGCAGATGAAGTGTTGATCCAAGGAATTTGGGCCTCCGCCCAAATGTCAGCAGTCCCTGGACACTGGAAGAACAGGTGCTCCGAGGTCTCCAAGCTGCCATCACATAGCGCACAGTCCGTAGAATCGAACCCCACGAACAACCTTGCGCACCTATCACGAGTCAAAATCCGCTCGCGTCTGAGCAGCCAGAGGAAGAAGATGACCCTCTCCGGGAGCTTGATACGCCAAAGGAGTTTAAGATCCGTGCACGTGAGGTCCTGTTGTGAAATCTGCTGCTGCGATATGGCCCTGAATGCCCGCCTTGTGGAGAACACGCCATCACGCCAAACCCAGTGATCCCGGTCCTCCGAGGGCGTGGGCGCATCCTTAAGCAATTGAAGGAGAGCCATAAGGTCAACGAACCGCTGATCAGAGAGGTTGCTGGCAAAAGAAGGGAACCAATCATTCCCACTCCTGGAGGAAGCCACCGTCGCACGCGGATCCCTCGACAAAGCACAAAGACGAGGGAAGGTAGCACCGAGCCCCCCCCCCCCCCCCGGCCCACCGATCGCGCCAGAACAGGAAGGAGTTACTGTTAAAAAATCGGAAGCGGAAGCGTAAACATGAGAAAGATAAATAAAATAGGAACAGGCGGGATTTTACGTGGAACCCTACTCCGTGAGGAGCGGGATGAAACCACGGGAGAAGCCCTCAAAGGGGCATGCTATACATTTCTTTTTCTCAATGAGTACAGGAGGTCTGGGGCTCCTTATATAGCCTCTCCAGAGCCTCCAAGTCCCACCACTGGACGATGTGGGACTAAACACTGGATGGGGTAAATGGATCTCCTCCAGGATCCATTTACCCTGCTACAACACAATAGGCGCATACACCTTGTACTCCAACACTCCCCCTCAAGCTGGAGCATGCAATGCTCAGCTTGGACAAACAGAAAGAAACTCAACTCAACGCTACAGGACACTACGGACAATATCAACCCAACGCGCACATTGCTGCAGTCGAGGATGTTGCTTCTCATGCCGTGCAGGTGAGGATGACGAACGGGCTGGAGTGTGAGTCGACTAAAGACTCGGAATCTGACCATCGAGTCTGAACTGCGCCTGAAGTCTCCTCGTCGGAGAACTGGGTCTCTCCCATCTGGCTCAGAGAATGGTGCACTGCTCTGGTGTACCTATGATACCACATGAAAACCCTTGCCCTCAAGGGAATGGTCCTCTGCTCTGGAGTCCCTATGGTTCACATGAAAACTCTGGCCCGAACAATAAGAATAATGATGGGGACCTCGAACTGATGATGGCAACATATGCTCATCTGAAAATGACCGCACCCTTGTGCGAGTCTGAAACTGGAGACTCGAAATCTGATCGTCGAGTCTGAACAACTGTAGAGTCTGGAATATCTGGCTGGCCATGTAATATGGACTGAAGAATCTGGATCTGAATCATCTGACAAACTGACCTGTAGAACTCTACACAATACTCCCCCTTTCTCTCATACTTATCGGAATATGAATATCGACAAAGTTGGGAGAAGACAAGATAAAAATGGGGACAAAACATCACTTAAACTTCCTGCGGCTTTTCATCATTTTTTTAAGCCGTCACTCTTCCCTTTTTTTTGAAACATTTTTTTAAGCCGTCGAACCACTTTTTTTTATACGGCTTTTGCAACTCTTTTTTTTTGAATATTTTGCGTATGATTTTTTTTATGCGTCTTTTTACCCTTCTCTTTTTTTTGACAAACTCCTCTCTTTTTTTTCAAAACCTCGGCTAATTTGGGGCACGGATCTCTACAGGTTTTTTTTTTCTAAATGGCCCCCTCATTTTTTTTTCAAACGGGATGTCCCCTCTTTCTTTCGCGGGGCCTCCAATAACAGCACCCCTTTTGTTTATTTGTTTTTTTAAACGCCACCTTTATTTTTAGGGCTACAGAGAACCCCTTTCCATCTTCAATCCCGCCGCCCCTAAGATGGGGCCCTTCTGTGCGCCGCCCCTGATGGGGGGGGGGGGGGGGGCTTCTTCTTTGCCACAAGTCGCTCCCTGACAGGAGGGAGGACACGGGTGGGAGGGGTCTCCTGCGATGGAGGTTGGCAGGAGGGCTCAAGGGCGGTGCCGCCTGGAGCACATGGAGAGGGCGGCGTCGCCGTTAAGAGCTTCGGTGCGCGGCGAGTCGGTTGAACTGGAGGAGGAGGCCGATCTCGCGTCGCCAAGGAGAGCATATAGGGTCGCTGTTGCGCCTGTCTGGGGGATCAAGGGAGGAGGAAGGTGACTCCTTGCGCCGGAATATGGATTGCCGCCTGCGCTCTGGAGAGGAGGGAGGCCATCGCATGGCTGTGCGGCGACGCCTGCGCCACTGAGGGAGCCCGAGGAGGCTGCCTGGGAGATGCCGCCTGGATGGATTGATCGTGCACACGATGGTGCTGCCTGGACAGATCGCCGCTTGGAGTCGAGTGGCTAGGAGAAGCCTGGGGCTGAGTTGCTGCCTGGAGGGCTGCGAGCCCTAGGGCAGCACAAGGTGGCGCCTGGACTCGCGTTGGGTTGCACACCTGTATGCGTAGGGCTGCTGGATGGAGCACAACAAGGACTCGCGTGAAGATGATGCTCCTGGACTGCGTAGATATGAACACGATTGCCGCAAAAATTAGGGTTTCTTCGGAAACCTAAAAACTCTCGAAATGAACGACAAATAATCTTCAAAACTAACAATGATTCTACTCCTTCATTCTTCACAAAACTTGGGTTCCAATCAAGACCCTCGAACTAAATCTCGATTCTCAAAATGAGTACAAAATAAAGAACATAATGAAAAATTCCGAGAATCGACCCGCTCTGATACCATGTTAGAAAATCGGAAGCGGAAGCGTAAACATGAGAAAGATAAATAAAATAGGAACAGGCGGGATTTTACGTGGAACCCTACTCCGTGAGGAGCGGGATGAAACCACGGGAGAAGTCCTCAAAGGGGCATGCTATGCATTTCTTTTTCTCAATGAGTACAGGAGGTCTGGGACTCCTTATATAGCCTCTCCATAGCCTCCAAGTCCCACCACTGGACGATGTGGGACTAAACACTGGATGGGGTAAATGGATCTCCTCCAGGATCCATTTACCCTGCTACAACACAATAGGCGCATACACCTTATACTCCAACAGTTACCATTCCCAAGCACCGGTTTAAAGAGATGGGAATAGCGCCGAGTAATAGATACGATCCCCCGCCAAAAGGGGGTACGAGAACGCCGATCATCCAAATCAAGCACCATGTCCACTCTAAGAGATAACACCTCCCGCAAAATGGAAGGGAAGAAGCTGTTCGCACTTCCCCAAAGCCTGTGGACCCACTTCAGAAGCAGCGCGTCATTTACATGATCAAGCCGCCGAATGCCAAGGCCGCCATTGCACTTCCTCTTAGTCACCTCATCCCAAGCCACCAGGTGAGGACCACGCAAAGAAGGTCCCCTTCTCCCCCAAAGAAAGTTCCGCATCAGACCCTCGAGGCGCTTCCTAATCCCCGCCGGGATAATCCATGTGAACCCCTCAGGATCCGGGTACCCGTTTACGACACTATTCGCAACATTCCATTTATTGACATCGCATTATAAGCATAAATTATGGGGAAAATTTTTTTCGCAATGAATATATTTGCAAGTGACATTCGACATTCACATTTACAACCACAAGATAATAAAGATAAATTTCACCAAGAATTTATTTCATTAACTTTCATTTCATTTTCAACCTGTACAATGTCTGAAAGTATATACAGTATATCCCAAAATCTGACTGAAGAGAAAAGAAGCATATAACATTAATAACCGAACAAAAACTGAGACAAAAAGAATAACATACCGTCTAGTATAGACCTTGCCTTCTGGAACCCTGTATAACTACTGAACAATAGACTCCTTTCCTGCCATGCGTGCAAGGAAGAAAAGGAGTCACAAACGTGAATACAAACCCATAGTTTAAAATAAATAACAAGAAATTTTATGTGCAAAAGAGAGCAAGTAGAAAGGTGGAATAAGCACTATTTACATCTACTTGCGTGAGTAAAAAGGTAGTCAGGCTTGTAAGCATTTTTCATAAACTCTCATTATTCCAACACTTTTCATATTTAACATATTTATTTTGTAAGCAAATGTTGATAATTATAGGAGTATGCATATATGTATATATCTCTCTTATTATATTGACCAGATATCAAATCTGTAGATTTGTTGATGTGAAAGATCGAATAGGAAATATTTATAGATAACTTAATTCCCAAGTTCAATAGGTAGGCATCAAATTCTTAATTTCAATTGTTTCAGATATAACTCCAGATGATATAGATAAAGATCATGATTCTGGGTCTTGGAGATCATGTCGTAGAACTTGATGGCACATGAAATTGCTAATTTCTTGTCATTGAGATCATGTCATGGTTTCCGATGATGGGCTGATATAATGATGACTGATTTGATCCTTAATTCTATTTACTCCTTTTAAGTTAGTGGATAGTCCGTGGTCTTGGTCTGTGTGTAGCCTCACACTATGACTCTAAGGTATTAAACTACCTCAGGGTTGGGGGGCCTCCGTAGGCATGCGGTGTTGTGTAATGCATCCTAACTAAGTTCCCAACACGTCCACTAACTTATAGGGATTTCGAATCAGATTTAAGTCACCTCCAATCAACTCAATTTTAATTGTAATTTCCTCCAAACCTTCACTCTAACTCTCTCAGATGCAACTCTTGATGATTTAGATGTAGATATAGATGTAGATATGGATGATCTGGATGTAGAATCGCCAAGTCTGTTTGGCGAAGGTAAACTCAAGCGGTGAAGAAGCCTGCAAATGGCTCTTCCGTCTCGCCCTCTAGTTGGAAGGCCGGTCCAATAGAGGGATAGGTCTACTCCCCAACTACGCCACTGAGACGGGTGAGAGGGACTTCCCGGGAAGTCGCTCTAGAAAAACAGCCCGACCGGTAACGGGCAACCGAGCTCGTACGTAAAACTGAAAACCAAGGATCCCCCGCCTGGGTATCCTAAAACAGGGTCAGCGGAATGGTCTAAAGTCTGGATCCCAACGAGGCGTAAAAACACTGCGAGCTCGCGTAAAAACCGAAAGAGGACTGGGATCCTAGACCCGCGCACTAGGCGGCCGCTGCCCAAACTGGGCTTCCTTTCTTCCGCCCAGGTGAGGGTCACCGCCCCCTCGCACGGTCCGGTGTAAAAGGCCACCATGACCGGCAATATAATTTATAAGTCATTACCGACTCACAATCAATTTCATTTGCTTGTCTACTTTCCTTCTCAATTCCCTTTTTGAGATTAGTAATACAGATCTAGCTCTCTCTCTCTTCAATTTATTGCACTGATGCTCATCTAAGCATATAGAGTGTATATACTGATCAGATAATATTCTATTGTGGTAAGCATACCCATAGTCTTTATTTAACTCATGATGCCAAGATTACTATATGTGAAATTATCAGAGAAGTGTGATAGTCTCCTTGATTATCTCAAAATGATTTATAAATTAGGATGTGTCACTTTCTTGAAAGAATGAGTCACAATGATCAATCCTCTTTTTGGTAAATGTATGCACGCATTTTAACCATACATTTTCAACATATTCAAAATGGTGAAACTAAGTATAAGTATCTAATGCATTGGTATGATCGAATAAGCTCTCATTAAGTAGTTGCCCACTAAGCACCAAAGGAAAAAGGATGCTTGTATCACAATGCTTTATTCAAGAATACATAGATTCAAAGAATGTTTCGTGCATAAGGGGTAACAAAAAAATGTTCCATCCAAGCTACTATAAGCTTTGGCAAGGTTAACTCTCCATAAGAGATCTCTTATATTGCTTCTTTCTCTATGAATAAAAACATTTGTAGTAATAATAAACCTATCCTATTGAGGTCTTCTCTTTCAGGGAGAACAATTTGGTTTTCTTGCCAAAATATTTAACCAGCCCAGTCAATGTAATTGACAGTACTATGGTGCAACATTCTACCTTCTTGATTAAATTGCGACAAACGAAAATGAATTACAACTAAGCCGGATAAAATGGGATCCTTCCAAAGCTCTCTCTAAACAATGCTACCCTACTTTTACCTAATGGATCTTGGAACTAAATATAGATGTTATTCTATCTGGAATAGATGATTCCTCTAGCTTTACACATGCCATAACTTTCTTAACCTGATTATTTAAAGTCACGCTAGTAACAGATATTTGTCATTGTCAATAACCTGATTAATATTATTCCCTAAACAATGTTAATACAATGATGGCCTCTTTGGTTAAGATTGACCTCTTCTATGGGGTATTGATAACTTTAGTTGTATTGTTAGTGTGCTCCCTAACATTGACATCTAACTACTCAAACTGGGTGTCAACCTGCTGTAACACTCTGTAATCCCTTCTCAAGGAAATGGTTGTCTTTACAATTCCGAATTCTATACATTTTAAGATATTAGGAGAACTATATACTCAGAATAATTCATTTGGACATATCTAAGATAGACTGAAATTAATATCTCACAGGAAACATGTAAACCCGTCATTTCTTTTAATATAAAATTATAGCACAAAAATGAGCAACCAAGGTTTCCATGTTACAAGGTTCAAAGTATAAATTTATTATGTATTGTTATAAAAGAAATTTAAACCCCATATCCAAAAATCCAGATTTCCGTGACTTTGCATGTTGGAGTTAACAACATTAATTTATAGATATATACTTTATCGGTCTACATCAGCAGCAATAGAGAATTTAACCACTTAAATTCTTCACATTTTTTTTTACTAGACTATAGTACTTATATACTAACTTACTAAATTCATCATTTTTTTTATAGAGTATGCTAATTCTTTCCTATAAGAACTCCACTGTAACAATAATCCAGGATTTATAAAAATCTCACCGTAACTAAAATCCAGAGTCTATAAAAAATCCCATTGTAACAAAAATCCAGGATCTACAAAAATCCCACTGTAACAAAAATCCAGAACTTCCAGGTTCAATTAAAACTCATAATGCAAGGATCAAGAGATGGTCTTTGTTAAACTCTGGATCTTATACTAAAATTAAATGTTGAAATGGTGAAAACTTGTATGATGACCACATGCATGGCAGCAAGGAGGAGGATAAAATGGATTGTACCTGTTTGGGTTTGATCTGGGTGATATCAGACCTTCTATGTGGCTGGAATTTGGATTTCCTCTAATTTGGAGATGATTTCTCATGCAAGAAAAGCTTCAAAGTTGGCTCCAGCTGAAGAAAAGGTTGCTGTCCAGTGGTCTGGAATGGAGAAGAACTGTAAGAGGGCCTCTTGAAACCTTGGGTACTGCTGTAGGGGGCAGTGGAGATCTTCTAGAGTTGCTGGAGAAGCTTTTTCAGCAACAAATATCCACTGAATTGGAGAAGAAACAGGATGTTCGGCTGGAATTTGAGGAGAATTTGGGGGTCTTTTGGTTGATATTTATAAGGGCCAAGAGGTCTTGGCTAATTGCCAAGTGGAGGAAAAGAGGTAACCAAGTGGCTGGAAAGAAAGCCACTGGTTTTGGAAAAAAAAAAATTTTAAACAGTAGCCGACTGCTACTGTTGGGTTTGATTGATTGATTTTTTTTTATTTTTTTTATCTTTATATACATAAAAATAGATCGTATGTGTGCCTCGGGCCTCGAATTTCGGCGCGAAATATCTTATTTCGATCGTCTCGGAATGACGGTCAATATGAGTATAATATTCATATACTTCCGGTTGGGTTTTGAACATCCGAAATTTTCGGATACGGTTTTGATTTAAGATTAAATCTTGTGATTTAAAAATATCAAATGACCTCCGATTGACGAACGGTCGATTCCGTTGATCTTGTATCGCCGAATCGGATCTAATGACGGTCTCGGTTCGTTTTGCGGTTTCCGAATTTGCGTCGCGGCTTTTCGCGGCACGCATTCCGATGCGATCGATTTTCGGTCGATTTCGCCCGAACAACTTTTGATTCATGATCAATTGGTCGTTTTAGGTTGTTTAGTATTGACCGACAACGTTTTTGGGTTCATTAGACCCAAAATCGGACGAGTTCGGTTTTACGCGAATTCCCGGATGTTACAATTATAAAAACCTCAAAGGGAGTCTCGTCCTCGAGACTCGAGTCAAGGTTAATAGGTATCTTGTTTGGATTTAATATGGTCATAAAAACCTCAAAGGGTTTTGAACCCATAAAAAAACCTCAAAGAGAAAACAAGCCATACATTTATCATGTATTTAATTACAAAAGCTTGTTTTGATGCTTACATCAGAGAAAAGCTGCGGGTATCGTGCCCGCATGTCGGCTTCAGTCTCCCATGTTGCTTCTTTGACGCCGTGTCGGTGCCACAAAACCTTGACCAATGAAATCTCCTTGATGCGAAGCTTCTTTACAGCACGGTCAAGTATCTGAACTGGCTTCTCCTCATGAGTCAGATCGGGCTCTACATCGAGACTCTCGTAACTGATAATGTGTCGAGGGTCGTGGATATACTTCCTCAGATTGGATATGTGGAAAATATCCTGAATAGCCGATAGATGTGGAGGAAGGGCTATTAGGTAAGCAACCTTCCCCACTCTAGCCAGAATCTCGAACGGTCTAACATATCGTGGCGCCAGTTTCCCACAAACACCAAATCTTTGTACTCCCTTCATGGGAGATACACGGAGAAATACCCAATCTCCCACCTGTAATTTACAGGAATGTCATTAGTATGTGATTAAGTTAATTATATATGAGTTATAATTGAATAAGTGAAGAGGAAATAATTAGATTACCTGAAATTCTATGTCTCTCCTCCGATGATCCGCATAGCTTTTCTGGTGGCTCTGTGCCGTCAGAAGCCTCCGTCTTACAAGATCAACAGCTCTCGCAATCTCCTCCAAGAGATCTACGGAATATAAAACATGATCGCCTACCTCACGCCAACTGAGAGGTGTGAGGCATCTCCGCCTGTATAGGGCTTCGAATGGTACCATGCCAATACTGGAGTGATAGCTGTTGTTGTACGTGAATTCCACTAATGGCAGATGGTCCTTCCAGGACCCTTTCCACTCCAAAGTGCAAGCGCAGAACAAATCCTCCAATGTCTGTATGGTGCGCTCACTCTGCCCATCTGTCTGTAGATGATATGCAGAACTCATCTTCAGCTCTGTCTGTAGTGTTGACATAAACTGATGCCAATAATGCGACGTAAATCTCGAATCCCTTTCAGACACCACTTCTCCTGGTATACCATGTAGCATAATGATATTCTGCACATAGAGCTTGACCAATCTAGATGGAGTGTAAGTCGTGTTATCATGCATGAAATGGGCCGACTTGGTCAACCTATCAATAACGACCCAAATGGAATCATAGCCTCCTGGCGTCTTCGACAGACCTGTGACAAAATCCATAGAAATGCTCTCCCACTTCCATTCGGGAATGGGGAGAGACTGCAGTAATCCTGCTGGTCTCCTGTGCTCAGCCTTGACCATCTGACAGGCCATGCATATGCTGACATGCTGCGCTACATCACGCTTCATTCCATCCCACCAGAAATGTCGACGCAGATCACGGTACATCTTCATACTGCCTGGATGGATAGATAACCGTGAACTGTGTGCCTCATCCAGAATGTCTCTACGAAACTGCTCGTCATTGGGTACAACGACCCGTCCTGTCTTTCATAAAATAGACTCTGTCACAACAAAATCATCAAATTCATCCTTGATGGCGCGCATGTATCTATCTCGGATCCAAAAATCTGTCTTCTGGCCCTCTACAATACGATCCCAAAGGCTGTTGTATCGAGGAGGCACGGTGGTAGAAATGGATGCGCTCTCCTGAGGATGCCAATCGGTCAAAGCGGCAAGCGTATCCCACGTGTATAACCAGTTTGCCGTACCCTTTGTATGTGCTTTCCTACTAAGTGCATCAGCCGCCACGTTTCTTTTACCGGGATGGTAAGAGATCGTGCAATTATAATCCTTCAGTAGCTCGAGCCATCTACGATGTCTCATATTCAACTCCTTCTGATCAAAGATGTACTTTAGGCTCTTATGATCTGTGAAAATCTCGAAGTTCACCCCATATAGATAGTGGCGCCAGATCTTCAAGGCGAAGACAACTGCCGCCAACTCCAAGTCATGTGTGGGGTAGTTCCGCTCGTGCGGTCTCAACTGTCGTGATGCGTAAGCAATCACTTGTCCTCTTTGCATCAACACTGCTCCCAGACCTTCCCCAGATGCATCTGTGTAGACTGCATAGTCCTGAGTGCCTGAAGGAAGAGCAAGAATAGGCGTTGTAGTCAACCTCTCCTTCAGCGTCTGGAAGGCATGCTCACATGAATCGTCCCAAATGAATGGAACTCCTTTCTGCGTCAATCGTGTCAATGGACGGACGATGCGTGAAAATCCGCTGACAAAGCGTCTGTAATAGCCCGCTAATCCGAGGAAGCTCCGAATCTGAGTGACTGTCTTGGGCTGCTCCCAAGACATAACTGCATCTATCTTCGCAGGATCAACTGCGATGCCTGCTCCAGAAATGACATGCCCTAAAATGAGACCTGGGATAACCAGAACTCACACTTGCTCAACTTGGCATATAGCTTGTGCTCCCTCAATGTATCCAAAATAATTCGTAGATCATTCGCATGATCCCATTCATTTCGTGAATAGATGAGCACATCATCGATGAACACCACTACAAACTTGTCCAAGTATGGACGGAAGATACGATTCATCATATCCATGAAAGCCGCAGGTGCATTGGTGAGCCCAAACGGCATCACCACAAACTCGTAGTGTCCATAGCGGGTCCTGAAGGCTGTCTTCGGAATATCTGACTCGCGAATCCTCAGCTGATGGTAGCCTGAGCGAAGATCGATCTTCGAGAAAACCGAAGATCCCTGGAGCTGGTCAAACAAATCATCGATGCGTGACAAAGGATAACGGTTCTTCACCGTTCTCTTGTTCAGCTGCCTATAATCGATGCACAGTCTCATGGATCCATCCTTCTTTTTGACAAATAGAACCAGAGCACCCCAAGGTGAAGTGCTCGGCCTCACGAATCCCAAATCAAGTAACTCTTGTAGCTACACCTTTAACTCCCTCAACTCGGCTGGTGCCATGCGATATGGTGTCATAGAGATCGGTTGTGTATCTGGCAGCAATGTGATCTCGAACTCGATCCCTCTCTCAGGAGGTAGCCCTGGTAGCTCATCAGGAAATACGTCTGGATATTCAGATACTACTCTGATATCCTGTATCATCGGCTCATGGTCGGATACCTCCCGAACAAATGCAAGGTATGAATCACAACCCTGATCGACAAGTCGTTGGGCTCGCAACACTGAAATGTACTTCATGGTAGAGTCATGTATAGTACCCTCAAAGATGAACTCGGGTATATCAGGAATCCTGAAGACAACCGTCTTCCTAAAGCAATCTAGAAGTGTATGATGGGTAAATAGCCAATCCATGCCCAAAATCAAGTCGAACTCATCAAGCTGTAAGAGTAGACAATCTGCGATCATCTTGTGACCGCCAATTAGTACGGGCAATTGCCTGACTATCAGGGAAATGATAAACAACTGGCCACCTGGCCCTTGGATGTGATATGGGGAAGAGAGAGTCTCTGAGACTCTACCAAACGAAGCAAGTAACCTCGAAGCAAGACACTGATCGGTAATGTCCCCATTCGTGACATCGGTAACATCTGACTGGTCGAGTAGATGGGGTGGTCGTGTCTGCTCGGTGCGATCCAGATGGTCGAGCGGAATCTGTGCCACGTCCGGCAAGTGCTCCTCCTATTATAGTCGATAGAGATGAGCGAGCACTACCCGAAATGCTTTTTCTCTTCTTGGGATATACTATGAAAATTAATGAAATTGGTGACATTTGTGGTTATTTAATTCGAATGTCATATTTCCCTTCTCGGACTCACGACAAGTCGGGAGACTGTCTCTATCCGAGAACTTAATGCGATCGGAATAGTAGTACTGCGAATGTGCGTATCGAGGTACCATTGCTCTGATACCAAACTGTGAACCCCTCAGGATCCGGGTACCCGTTTACGACACTATTCGCAACATTCCATTTATTGACATCGCATTATAAGCATAAATTATGGGGAAAATTTTTTTCGCAATGAATATATTTGCAAGTGACATTCGACATTCACATTTACAACCACAAGATAATAAAGATAAATGTCACCAAGAATTTATTTCATTAACTTTCATTTCATTTTCAACCTGTACAATGTCTGAAAGTATATACAGTATATCCCAAAATCTGACTGAAGAGAAAAGAAGCATATAACATTAATAACCGAACAAAAACTGAGACAAAAAGAATAACATACCGTCTAGTATAGACCTTGCCTTCTGGAACCCTGTATAACTACTGAACAATAGACTCCTTTCCTGCCATGCGTGCAAGGAAGAAAAGGAGTCACAAACGTGAATACAAACCCATAGTTTAAAATAAATAACAAGAAATTTTATGTGCAAAAGAGAGCAAGTAGAAAGGTGGAATAAGCACTATTTACATCTACTTGCGTGAGTAAAAAGGTAGTCAGGCTTGTAAGCATTTTTCATAAACTCTCATTATTCCAACACTTTTCATATTTAACATATTTATTTTGTAAGCAAATGTTGATAATTATAGGAGTATGCATATATGTATATATCTCTCTTATTATATTGACCAGATATCAAATCTGTAGATTTGTTGATGTGAAAGATCGAATAGGAAATATTTATAGATAACTTAATTCCCAAGTTCAATAGGTAGGCATCAAATTCTTAATTTCAATTGTTTCAGATATAACTCCAGATGATGTAGATAAAGATCATGATTCTGGGTCTTGGAGATCATGTCGTAGAACTTGATGGCACATGAAATTGCTAATTTCTTGTCATTGAGATCATGTCATGGTTTCCGATGATGGGCTGATATAATGATGACTGATTTGATCCTTAATTCTATTTACTCCTTTTAAGTTAGTGGATAGTCCGTGGTCTTGGTCTGTGTGTAGCCTCACACTATGACTCTAAGGTATTAAACTACCTCAGGGTTGGGGGGCCTCCGTAGGCATGCGGTGTTGTGTAATGCATCCTAACTAAGTTCCCAACACGTCCACTAACTTATAGGGATTTCGAATCAGATTTAAGTCACCTCCAATCAACTCAATTTTAATTGTAATTTCCTCCAAACCTTCACTCTAACTCTCTCAGATGCAACTCTTGATGATTTAGATGTAGATATAGATGTAGATATGGATGATCTGGATGTAGAATCGCCAAGTCTGTTTGGCGAAGGTAAACTCAAGCGGTGAAGAAGCCTGCAAATGGCTCTTCCGTCTCGCCCTCTAGTTGGAAGGCCGGTCCAATAGAGGGATAGGTCTACTCCCCAACTACGCCACTGAGACGGGTGAGAGGGACTTCCCGGGAAGTCGCTCTAGAAAAACAGCCCGACCGGTAACGGGCAACCGAGCTCGTACGTAAAACTGAAAACCAAGGATCCCCCGCCCGGGTATCCTAAAACAGGGTCAGCGGAATGGTCTAAAGTCTGGATCCCAACGAGGCGTAAAAACACTGCGAGCTCGCGTAAAAACCGAAAGAGGACTGGGATCCTAGACCCGCGCACTAGGCGGCCGCTGCCCAAACTGGGCTTCCTTTCTTCCGCCCAGGTGAGGGTCACCGCCCCCTCGCACGGTCCGGTGTAAAAGGCCACCATGACCGGCAATATAATTTATAAGTCATTACCGACTCACAATCAATTTCATTTGCTTGTCTACTTTCCTTCTCAATTCCCTTTTTGAGATTAGTAATACAGATCTAGCTCTCTCTCTCTTCAATTTATTGCACTGATGCTCATCTAAGCATATAGAGTGTATATACTGATCAGATAATATTCTATTGTGGTAAGCATACCCATAGTCTTTATTTAACTCATGATGCCAAGATTACTATATGTGAAATTATCAGAGAAGTGTGATAGTCTCCTTGATTATCTCAAAATGATTTATAAATTAGGATGTGTCACTTTCTTGAAAGAATGAGTCACAATGATCAATCCTCTTTTTGGTAAATGTATGCACGCATTTTAACCATACATTTTCAACATATTCAAAATGGTGAAACTAAGTATAAGTATCTAATGCATTGGTATGATCGAATAAGCTCTCATTAAGTAGTTGCCCACTAAGCACCAAAGGAAAAAGGATGCTTGTATCACAATGCTTTATTCAAGAATACATAGATTCAAAGAATGTTTCGTGCATAAGGGGTAACAAAAAAATGTTCCATCCAAGCTACTATAAGCTTTGGCAAGGTTAACTCTCCATAAGAGATCTCTTATATTGCTTCTTTCTCTATGAATAAAAACATTTGTAGTGATAATAAACCTATCCTATTGAGGTCTTCTCTTTCAGGGAGAACAATTTGGTTTTCTTGCCAAAATATTTAACCAGCCCAGTCAATGTAATTGACAGTACTATGGTGCAACATTCTACCTTCTTGATTAAATTGCGACAAACGAAAATGAATTACAACTAAGCCGGATAAAATGGGATCCTTCCAAAGCTCTCTCTAAACAATGCTACCCTACTTTTACCTAATGGATCTTGGAACTAAATATAGATGTTATTCTATCTGGAATAGATGATTCCTCTAGCTTTACACATGCCATAACTTTCTTAACCTGATTATTTAAAGTCACGCTAGTAACAGATATTTGTCATTGTCAATAACCTGATTAATATTATTCCCTAAACAATGTTAATACAATGATGGCCTCTTTGGTTAAGATTGACCTCTTCTATGGGGTATTGATAACTTTAGTTGTATTGTTAGTGTGCTCCCTAACATTGACATCTAACTACTCAAACTGGGTGTCAACCTGCTGTAACACTCTGTAATCCCTTCTCAAGGAAATGGTTGTCCTTACAATTCCGAATTCTATACATTTTAAGATATTAGGAGAACTATATACTCAGAATAATTCATTTGGACATATCTAAGATAGACTGAAATTAATATCTCACAGGAAACATGTAAACCCGTCATTTCTTTTAATATAAAATTATAGCACAAAAATGAGCAACCAAGGTTTCCATGTTACAAGGTTCAAAGTATAAATTTATTATGTATTGTTATAAAAGAAATTTAAACCCCATATCCAAAAATCCAGATTTCCGTGACTTTGCATGTTGGAGTTAACAACATTAATTTATAGATATATACTTTATCGGTCTACATCAGCAGCAATAGAGAATTTAACCACTTAAATTCTTCACATTTTTTTTACTAGACTATAGTACTTATATACTAACTTACTAAATTCATCATTTTTTTTTATAGAGTATGCTAATTCTTTCCTATAAGAACTCCACTGTAACAATAATCCAGGATTTATAAAAATCTCACTGTAACTAAAATCCAGAGTCTATAAAAAATCCCATTGTAACAAAAATCCAGGATCTACAAAAATCCCACTGTAACAAAAATCCAGAACTTCCAGGTTCAATTAAAACTCATAATGCAAGGATCAAGAGATGGTCTTTGTTAAACTCTGGATCTTATACTAAAATTAAATGTTGAAATGGTGAAAACTTGTATGATGACCACATGCATGGCAGCAAGGAGGAGGATAAAATGGATTGTACCTGTTTGGGTTTGATCTGGGTGATATCAGACCTTCTATGTGGCTGGAATTTGGATTTCCTCTAATTTGGAGATGATTTCTCATGCAAGAAAAGCTTCAAAGTTGGCTCCAGCTGAAGAAAAGGTTGCTGTCCAGTGGTCTGGAATGGAGAAGAACTGTAAGAGGGCCTCTTGAAACCTTGGGTACTGCTGTAGGGGGCAGTGGAGATCTTCTAGAGTTGCTGGAGAAGCTTTTTCAGCAACAAATATCCACTGAATTGGAGAAGAAACAGGATGTTCGGCTGGAATTTGAGGAGAATTTGGGGGTCTTTTGGTTGATATTTATAAGGGCCAAGAGGTCTTGGCTAATTGCCAAGTGGAGGAAAAGAGGTAACCAAGTGGCTGGAAAGAAAGCCACTGGTTTTGGAAAAAAAAAATTTAAACAGTAGCCGACTGCTACTGTTGGGTTTGATTGATTGATTTTTTTTATTTTTTTTTATCTTTATATACATAAAAATAGATCGTATGTGTGCCTCGGGCCTCGAATTTCGGCGCGAAATATCTTATTTCGATCGTCTCGGAATGACGGTCAATATGAGTATAATATTCATATACTTCCGGTTGGGTTTTGAACATCCGAAATTTTCGGATACGGTTTTGATTTAAGATTAAATCTTGTGATTTAAAAATATCAAATGACCTCCGATTGACGAACGGTCGATTCCGTTGATCTTGTATCGCCGAATCGGATCTAATGACGGTCTCGGTTCGTTTTGCGGTTTCCGAATTTGCGTCGCGGCTTTTCGCGGCACGCATTCCGATGCGATCGATTTTCGGTCGATTTCGCCCGAACAACTTTTGATTCATGATCAATTGGTCGTTTTAGGTTGTTTAGTATTGACCGACAACGTTTTTGGGTTCATTAGACCCAAAATCGGACGAGTTCGGTTTTACGCGAATTCCCGGATGTTACAATCCAATTCGAAAGGAAGTAGATAGGTATAGAAGCAAGGACCGATCTAATAAGAACGAGGCGACCTCCCCGAGAAAGCATTGCTGCGCTCCACCCGGCGAGCCTCCTTTCCGCCTTGTCCACCACCTTGCGCCAATCACGAAGTCTAGATCTCCTCACCCCCAGAGGCAACCCCAAATAGTCTATTGGTAGGGAGGAAGGAGGAGTCCCCAGTAATAGCCCACATGCATCCGCCGAGCCCGCATCCCACGCGAAGGGGATCACTTTGGACTTTGATTGATTAATGAGAAGCCCCGATAGCTCGCTAAATATTTTCAACGTTGCCGCCATCCCTCTGACCTCGTCCATGCCACCCTCGATGAAGACATACTCCTAATATTGATTACTTAATGATTCTTTTTTACTGGTTGAGACTTGAAGAAATACTCCTAATATTGGTCTACGAGTATGTGCAACTATAACTTGCATAGTATGGGTTGATAAAGTTTTGATAGGGTTTCACTGCTTTTTGAGCGGAACAGGTGCCCGATACCCCTACCTTTTTCAGAAAATCAAATTTTTACAAACAAATATATTGATTACCTGTTCACCCAGGACTTTTAGTTGATCTATTGCCGCAGGCCTATAAACATCAGCAGCAACCAGCATGCAACTCTTTCCCTGCACTCTGCTATATCTATTAAAAACCATCTCAACAAATGAATCATCAGATTCATCACCATAAAGGACAAATTTTATCTCCTAAAGACTTTAGAAGTCACCAGTTTCTTTAGGTACAAAGCAAGCTTCCCGCAGACAGTAGTCTTTCCAACACCCTGGAGTCCAGCTAGTAATATCACCGTTGGTCCAGATTTTGCAAATACTAAATCTGACACATCTCCACCCATCAGCTTTACAAGCTCATCATGCACAATCTGCCATTATTGTTGATTTTAGATTCCTCGACAAATTCAGTTTATCAAAAAAAGCTTCTGGCACAAAAAATGGTGACTAATATATATGTAAATGGGAAATTTGTATTCAGCGGACACCAGCATTGACCAAGAAAAAGAAAAAACCAGCTTCATAGATGCAAAGAAAAGATTTTTTTTCTAAAGCTGCATAAAAGATAGCTAAGCAATTCTAGGATTTCTTCAAGCAAAACAAACACGACTGTCATTGCTATTATCTTTAAGCAGATTTTCGACAATTATCGGTAAGTACATACCTTTACCAATTGGTCGGGTTTCACCCCACGAATCACACCAACCCCCACTGCTTCATCAGTAACTTCCTGTACAAACCTCCTAACCACAGGCAAGCTCACCTGACAACAGATATCAAAAATATAAAACATAAGACAAATTAACATGACCAACCATTGGCCCTAGTTGTAGTTGCAGAAAGGACTTACATCAGCTTCCAGGAGGGCCCTCCTGATATCTCGCATAGGCTCCACAATATTTTCCTTTGTCAAAACCTCTAATAATCAAATAAATAGAAAAATCAATTAAACATGTTGTATTCGATAACGAGTTTAGGTGGTTTTTATTTTTAAAACAATCTGAATTAGTTCTGACTTTGCTTGTTTGAATTAGGACAGTGTATGACAAAATTAAAATGGAGAATGAATTATTATAGCCAACACCATTTAATGTAAAGGCTAGGTACAGGCTTCAGATAACTGATCTGGATTTTTTAATCCTTGCAATAGTCAGTATAATGAGAAAAGGACCAATCAAAAGTCCAAAATCCTCCAAAGTCTAAGTAGAGCTTTCCAAGAGAAATTACATCATTGTAACTGGGAAATCGAATATAGAATATGCAGCGTCGTGAATCATCAAAATAAACGTGATTTGTATAGTTCGAGATGGTCATGCTGGCCTGCGTACTCCATGGAAGGACGCAAGGGACCAGACCTTCATAGTAAAATTCTTGAGAAATATAAAAAATATGAGACTATTTTATAGCATCGCCAACTCACCCAAGTCCCACCAGAAAGAGGTGTGGTTGAGATTCCATAGCACACAATGGATGGATCTTTCATAAGGTCCAATTACCTTATTACTCAACCCTTCAGTACTCTCGGCGCATGCAATTCTCTCAAAAAGATCTCTACAGACAAACTGAATCCATAACCGTAGATTTAAGAAGAATGAAGAAAATCGAATATATTGTCCCTTCAATTGTTGTCCTGTTCTCTACAAATAGGGTAGAGAATATGAAGGAAAAGGAAGGTACATCTCATTCCTTTTCCATCTCTCTCTCTATATATATATAATGATGGTAACCGCTCTTAAAAATGAGGGTGCTCATTACACTCCTAATGAGATTAGACGTCATTGAAAAATTTCCAAATATATATATATATAGGATATCCTTCCAATAGGACTTGGTCCTTTCATCCCTAAGGCCAACGATCACATTCATCCATATTTAATCCGACGGTTGTTATTAAAGGCATGTTAATATTGGTATTTAATTAATCAAAAACCTATTTTGATCATTGTTCAGTATCTAAATATGGTATGTAACCGGCTGAAATATCTAGGTCATTAATCTCTCCCCTAATTTGCTCAAATAAATTTCGAAACCCTTAATCTCTCTCCTAATTTGCTCAAGTAAATTTCGAAACCCTTTCCCATATTTTGTGGAGGACGCATTTTGTTGAGCACGACGGCGGCGCGTGAGCGGATGTGATGACGACAACGCATGAGCGGAGGTGATGATGGCAATGCGTGAGCATAGTTGACGTCAGCGGTCGATCCTTGCAAGCGACGTCGATGATGCAGCAGATGATGGCAACGAGGGGAATCGTCGGCACTGAGATGATAATCAGGCACTTCTTAGAGCGGTTCCCAGTGTTATGCATGGCATCATGGCAAGGCGGAAGTGGATCGACGACACGTATGTAGATCTTCACGCAGGCAGAAACGACAACGCGTAGATCGATGACGGCGCGTGTAGCACGGTGGTGGTACCGCAAGGAAGCCGTGCAACCATTATATCTGACATATTTCCCATGTATTATACAATTTGTGGTGTGTATTATACAATTTTGATGTGTATTATACATATTTGTTATGTATTTTTACATATCAACTGGTTGCCAATGAATGTGTATTACACAATTTGGATGTGCATTATACATTTTGGATGTGTATTATACATATTTAGTTTGTATTTTACTCATCGATTAAGCCTGGATGACTACAGTGTTTTTACAAAGAACCATACAAATTTTATTCTAAAAAGAACCATGCGATCATTACAAAGAACCATGCATTAAGTGCTAATATGAATCGTATTCTACAAAGAACCATACAAAATTTACAAATAACTAACAACTTTTATGAATTCTACAAAAAAACATACAATCGTTATAAAATGAACCATGTATTCTACAAAAACAACATGTGATGATACAAACATCTGCCCCACGTAATGTTGCCCAGCACAAAACTGGACATTATTTAAATATGGTATTGTGAAAAATACCAAAACTAGAACTAGCTAAATTTAGTATTTTGAAATATTAAATGGCATGCATAATTAATGCAAAAGATGATGACCAAACTACCCTTGTGGGCAAATAAATTGATGAAGCTGTTAGATTTGAATCTAACAGCTACGATCGCTGGCATTCCTTACACAAGGAAGGACCATGTCCTATTGGAAGGGCCCCTATATATATATAAAGGTGTATGCTCATTGCTCCCTAGAAGCATACAACTTACATTCTCTCACTCGTTTCCCTATTTTTTTAAAATTTATTTGAAATGAAATCTAGGGGGATGTAGATCATCACATGTTACAATGGTGTCATTCCAAATTCAACTTAGTTCGAGACTTCGAACCCATCCATTAAGACTACCATATTTTAACAATATTAGAATTGTCAAAATTAACCCCTTCTAGATGGACATGTTAGGAATGTTAGTTTTACGTGAAATTTTAAACATGTATTCCACTTATTATTAGGTTTCATTTTAAAAATAAAAAGGGGTAATTTACATATCAAGTCTCCATCTATGGACCAATCCCAATCTAGGTCCCCATCTTTCATTTGTAACAAATAGGGTCCACACTCCATTTGAAACACGACAAAGGAGTATGTCAGAAACTTAAAGTCAGTTGACGTAAATACCCTTCAAATTGAATTGAATTCCTGGACACCTCCCCATTTCAATCTCTTAGCTCACTCCCAACCCTATATCCCCCCTTCGAAACCCTCATCCCCACCCTGTCCCCACTTCTCTCCCAGTCGTATGAATCCCACCTCCGGCGAGCAGCCCCCTCTCGACCTCCCCCCCAAGGCTAGCAAGACCCCCCCTCTGAAGTACATCATGACCCAACGGGGCTCCTCTCTTGTAGCCAGTAAAACCTCCAAACCTCCTTTCCTCGTAGCAGTTGTGTGATCTCCTCCATGCGGATCTCCGCTCCCCCCTCCCTCCTCGTCCCCTCTTCAAGAGGAGATTGTGCGACGACTGCGAGGAGGGGAGGACCGAAGGTTCCATGGTTGCAGGAGGGGAGCCACGTCGGGTTTGCATAGTTGTTGTACATCAAAGGAAGGGTATTGCTAACTGCAAGAGGGGAGGTCGGGAGGGAGTTGTTCATCAGAGGTGGGATTTGCACGAATGGGGGAGAGGTGGGGTCGGGAGGTGACAATGGTTTCAAAGGGGATCCGGTGTGGCTGAGAGATTGAAATGGGGAGGGGTTCTAGGAATTCAATTTTATTTGAGGGGTATTTTCACCAACTCTCTTAAATTTTTTAATGAAGTAGCATTCCACACAGAGTAGGGACACTATCTGTTACAAATGAAAGATAGGAACCCAGATTGGGATCGAGTCCATAAATGGGGACCTGATATATAAATTTAGTTATCTAGTGAAGTAAGAAATAGTGTATTGTTTCGAGATCGAGTGATGAAGCTGAATATCAAGCCCTTACAAAATGGCATCAATAAAATTCTATGGCTAGAAATTCTGTTCTGAGACTTGGGCATCAAAGTTGATATGCCAACGAAGATGTTTTGTAACAACAAAGCAAGGTTCGAAATCTCGATTTCAATTTCGTTTCAGTCAACCCCAAAATCGAAATTTCAGTGAAATTTTGACCGTTTCGGTGGAAATGTCGAAAATGTCTCAAAAAGTCATTTTCGATATTTTTTCGTAAATTAATATCTTCCAAGTTATTACAACAATAAATAACTTACAAATACACATTTATATCACACATATTGCTCATTTATGCCCCTTATATTGCACATATCAGACATATTGGCCATTTCGTTGTTAATGCCGATTCTTTGGCTGATACATATTGGAAATGGACATCATCAAATTCAAGTTCTTAAACAACAATAGCTTACAAATGCACACTTATATCACACATATATCTCATCCATATGCCTTATATCGCACATATCGATCATATCAGTGAGCTGACTAATAGATATTATAAATGAAAATCGAAATAATTAAGTTAACAACACTTATAAGATGTTGGGGGTGGGGGATTCAACGTGTAATAGATGTGGTTCGGCGTCGGAGGATTTAGACCATCTTTTTTTCTCTTGTCCTTCGACGGCTCAAGTATGGATCATCGCAAATATTTCATGGTTGCATGGGCGGGACGATGCAAGCTTTTGGAGGGATATTCGTTCAGTCTATGGATATGGCCATAAGGAATTGCATTTTCCCTTTTGGTCTTCTTTGGGCAATATGGTGCGCGAGAAACGTCATTATCGGGGGGCACACTTTCTATTCTGTAAATGTGGTAGAACATAGGGCACTTTGCAAATCTTGAAACGTGTAATGTTATACTTCTTTGTATTTCTTTACATTTATATATAAATATACCTTTTGAGGTGGATCCCATGGTGGGATGCAACCCGTTTTTTTATAAAAAAAAACACTTATAAGATGTTTTTTATTCATAGATGAGCACTTGATTCTAAAATGTAGATAACGATTAATGAGACAATGTTTAGTTCATACAAATAACTACCGTAGACAAAGTTCTAGTGAATTACATAATTAATTACACACTTACAGTAAAAATGATCTATTTAAGAAGATAAATGATAAACGGAATGAAAGGAACAAGCTATATCGTATCTAGAACCTATAGAGTTGTTTCATCTCCACTGTTAAAACCAAAGGGGTGAAGATATTGCTGGTTTACATAGGTATCGACGAATCTTCGCCGACATCGATCAAAATTCGAGAAATTTTAGACTGAAAATCGTAAATTTCGACCGACATGGGTTGATATGCCAATATTTCGACCCATCTCGGTCGAAATCCGGGAAATTGACATATAGGGTAATTTTGATACCCAGGACCTGTCAAAATCGAAATTTCGGCAAAATTTCAATCCACGCAACAAAACTGTGATGAACCTAGCAAATAATCTGATTATACATAATATTATACATCATAGGATGAATCATGTGGATCTCAACATACAGTTTATCCGTGAGAAGACTAATACTGGAGAGGTATGTCTTCCCTACATGAAATTTGGCAACCAAGTTGTTGATCTCTTCATGAAAGGGCTGCCTACTATACAACAAGTTAAATGTAGGGAAGTTGGCCATGATTGACATGTATGCACAACTTGAGGGGGAGTGTGATTGGGACAAATGTTTAGATGGGACATATGCTGTTATGGGTAAATGAATCTTTAGATGAGAAACCATTTACCCAATCTTCTCTCTCTCTCTCTCTCTCTCTCTCTCTCTCTCTCTCTATATATATATATATATATATATATATTGTACTTGTCCCCTCCTTTGGATCTCGTCTTAGTGAAGAGAGAGCCATAATCTCTTGTAAGGGAGATTAGGGATTGTGTGCCTCCCTGATTTTTCCCTCACCAAAGGGTTTTCCACATAAATCATTATCTTCTTCTCCGTAAGGATTTGTACTTGCTTTCATTAGAAGGGATACTTGTAGTGCGGAGAAGACCCGTTGAATCGTATCTCTTGTAAAATGGCAACCAACCTCTATATGCTTGATGCACTCATTGTTCGAGGAGTTGTTGGCAATGTGTATAGCTTCTTGATTGTCACATCGTAGCTCAATTTTCTAGTCATGCGTTACATATAGATTGGTAAGTATAACATGAAGCTAGATTACCTTAAAGGCTGCATATGGCATGTCTCTGGAATAGCTCTTTCTACAGTAGCATAATATCATGACCTGTTTTTTGCTCTTTTATAACCTTTTACATAGGTATAAAAACCCGTTATGGATTTCATGTCAACTAAACATCATGCGTAGTCAACATTTGAGTATATATTCATAGTAGATCCTTTGTTGGAGATGAGTCATTTTGCCTGGTGCACCCTAGTTGTATCTTAAAATGATCGTGGATACACCTTAGTGGTCTTATGTCAGTTTTGTCCATGAATTGAGGGAGAACAATAACTTCTCCACAAATTTCCAAACCGACTATTGTCTAGAAGTTGTTCCTCGTCCTCGTATAGGCATGCCCTTAGGGACGAAAGGTCTCTCAATTGGTTTGTCCCCAAGCATGCGGGTACCCTGTAATAAATCAATGGCTACTTCATTCGAGATAGGGAGAAATCTTTCTTGTTGCGAAAAAACTCTATATCAAGAAAGTATCTCATAAGGCCCAAATCATTTGTTACGAAGTGATCAGATCGAAGATGTTCAAATTTTGTAATCACTTGGGAACCCATGTGCGAACATTGTCATCAACATAGACAAAAGCACTCAATAACTTCTTTCCATGTTTCCTTGATAAACTAGGAGTGTGATCAAAAGAGCATCAACTAAATCTTACAAAGGGAGGATGGGAAGACACCATAGGGTTTTGCTGGAAGGGAACAAAAACTTACTTGGGTAGGGTATCTGACTACAGATTTAATATTCATGCTAAGAGAAATGGATATCGCCTTTTATTATGAGGTAATTACCCTCCTTTTGTAAGAGGAAAAATGGTGGTTAAAATTAAGTATGGATAATGTAGGATTTAAAAAGATAAGGAAAATAAAGTCCTGAAATTAAAGTTGTTGACGTTATTGGTTTATCTAACTATGGTGCAGTTTTTCCTCTTTTATCTATTCCCACGTTTATTTCTATTTGTAACCTTTCGGGACTCATGTAATTGCTACCTATTGGGCTTTAGGGTTTCATGCTATATAAGAAATCATGTACCCTTGAATAAATATCCCATGCATTCTCGATTTTTCTCCACATGGTATCAAAGCGACCGTACTAGACTAAAGTTTGTATCCACGTTCTCCACCGCCACCACTAGCCCTAAGCCTCGCATGGGGTCTCTTCTCACATCGGCAACCCTTCCGCATGAAACCTGTGCAAAGAAGTGGGTTTTGTCATTGCTGCTCAGCACCCGTGAGGGCTTCTCCTCGTGCCATTGGCCTGCATGGACCCTCCCCTCGCGTCGTAGGACTCTCGTGCGCTACTCGCACGAGCACCCAACTGGCTCGACTGACCCTTACATGGAGGGTTGCTTCCCTATCAGATTTTCTCGCACCACCGCGACACCCTATGCTGGACACATCCAACATCGTATCCATGTTGTGTGTACTCTTAAGCCACACTTCTTAGCGGCATCTCACTGCTTCTCCATATGTGTGCATAAAGTAATTCTGAACATAGTTGTTGTCTCTCTCTCTCTCTGATCATGATGGTCGTAGCTCCTACCGAGATCAAGCTCATGTTTTATGTATCTTCTATAATGGTTTAGGAGACCTTTATCAAACTCAAGAGTGTAGATAATTATGTGCTCTGATCTCAGCATTCAAGGTGCTCATCGACTATCGGAGGAGAAAAATACTGATCCTGATGAAGAAATCTCTAAAGGAGATGGACAATGACTATGAATCCTAGCTTGGGACAATTATCAGGCCATGGTATGGATGACCAACAGTGTCAAAGCCTACATTGTTGCCAATCTTTTATACAAGGACACGGCAAAAGATATGTAGGATGAACCGGCGTTTACCGATTCCCAACAGACTACCAAGTCGCAACTTGCATACATCTACATACAAATTTTGTTTACTTCTCAAGGAGAATCCAATCACTCACTAACGTTTATAAGGAACTTGCCATTTTTCAGCCAACATGTTGTACCAAAAATGTGACACAGAGATTTGAGTGACAAGTCTACAGACTCCTTCCTGACTTCAATTCTCGTTATCATTATCAAGGACAAGTTTCCTTGTTTGATACACTTCTATTCATCAAGATCGTCTTAGACCTTCTGCACCAGCTTGAGACCTCTACTAGTCATACTTAGCCTCGCAACCTGTCGAGAACTATGCCTTTCTAACATCAACTGGAAGAGGCGACCGCTACATCTCTCGAGGAGGTCGTGGTCGTGACTCTGGCCGCAACCACGACTGCACTCCATGCATTTACTGCCATAGATCCAATCACCCATCTGAGAAGTATTGGGCAATATTTGCCAAACCACCGCATGCCAACATCACATCATCTGATTATGATGCCACTGTAACAGAGATGCACTTAGAACATGACCCAAGTGGACAGACGGTCCAACTCTCTACTACAGACTACTCCAGACTCGTGTAGCTACTATAGAATTCTCCCACATGTAAGAATCCTCCTACTATGAATCTGACTACAATCTTCAGTATTGTAGCCAACGCTACTTTTGCATCAGCGCCGGCTTGGATTATTGATTCTGATGCATCTACTCACCTGACCAGAGAAAGTAGCATGTTGACCTCTTCGGAACCTTCTACTGTGAAGTCAGTTCATCTATCCAAGGATGCACATTCAACCATTACAACTGTTGGATCTGTGGACGTTTCCTATAAACTCAAACTTTATGCAGTATTATGTGCTTCTGACTTTCCAATGAGCATACTGTTAGTTTGAAGATTATGTGCTAAACTGAATTACAGGGTGATTTTTGACGAGTGCTATTATTATTTTCAGGATTCCCGGATGATGCAGATCTTTGGTAGGGGTCATGAGAAGAATGGCTTGTGCTACCTTGATATCCTTGTTGATTTCACTTTTTTTTGATGTTGTCTCGATTTCTGAAGACACGTTCCTTTCACATATGCATCTCGATCATCCCTCCGCCAGAACAATCTCTAAGATGTTTCTTGAACTATCCTCGCTGAAGACATTTGAGTATGAAGCCTGCCAGTTTGGCAAATATCATCGGGCCTCTTTTCCTCGGAGGATTGCATCTCGTAGTTCATCGCCTTTTTTTAAACCATTGTGACATTTGTGGACTATGTCTAGTCTGTACCGACGTCATAAGTATTCTGCCATTTTTGTTGATGATTAGTAGATCCTCTTAGGTGTATTTGATAAAGGAACCATCAGAAATAAATAGAATTGCCAAGTGTTTCTTTTGGTTAATAAAAACCTCTTTCTTTGTATGTATTAAGACTTTCAGCACTGACAATACTCTTAAGTTTGTTCAGCGAGACTTGACTACTTTCTTTGCCACTCAGAACACCCTTCACCAGACGTCATGCTCATTTACCTTATAAGAAAATGAGGTGATGGGAAGGAAATTCCGTCATCTTTTGGATATTACATGTACCCTTCTTACTCATGTGAAGGTCCCCAAAACCTATTTGGAGGATGTCATTCTTGCCACCATTTACCTTATCAATCGGGTACCCTCTTCGATTCTAAATGGAGTCACTCCCTTCTCTCTTTTGTACATAGATAAGGAACCATTCCCTCTACCTTTGCGAATCTTTAGTTGCATTTCCATTGTTCACAACTTCTACACTACTGACAAGTTGTATATTCATGACATCAAGTGTGTCTCCCTTGGGTACTATCAGAATCAAAAGTACATATGTTATGATCATGTCAATCATCGCTATCACATATCAGTCGATGTCGCCTTCTTTGAACAGACCGGTTACTTCACTTTGACTATCAGTAATATTCCATTGAAGCTTTCTCCTCCTCCCTTTATATACAAAAGAAAGTATACTTTACAACCAGAATTAGTTCCTTTACATGTTTCATTATTTGCAGGGTGACATGACTTCTTCACGTGACCCCACCACTGCAAATCCGGATGCTTCCTCAGAATTCCTTATTGCACTGTGAAAATCCAAAAGACCATCGTTCCTCGTGATCATCATAATGCCTATCAGGATCATGGTCGGAAACATGCCATGGATGAGGAGATGGGCGTGCTTACCTCTAGGGGATTATGGAACCTTGTATCAAGTCTTTAAAGCGTGATCCATGTTGCCTGTTATAAAAAAAGAATGTGGAAGCGGAATCAGAAAAATAAAAGATAAAACATTATGAACACAAGAATTTAACGTGGAACCCTACTCCCTAAGGAGCGGGATGGAATCACGGGAGAACGCTGCAAAGGGATGATGTATGCATTGCATTTTCTCATCTGATACAGGAGGTCTGGGCCTTTTTACATAGCCTCTACAGAGTATCCAAGTCACACCACTGGTAGATGTGGAATTAATCATTGGGATGTGATAAATGGATCCTGGAGAGATCCATTTACCCATCTCACATATGAAGCATATACTCCAACACCCCCTCAAGCTGGAGCATGCAATGGTCAGCTTGGACAAACAGAAAGAAGTCTCAACTCACAATATAGGACACTGCAGACAATATCAACTCAACGTGCACAACTGTCGGTTGCTATCGAGGACGTTGCTTCTCATGCCGTGCAGGTGAGGAGGATGAACGGGCTGGAGTGTGAGTCAAACTGAATCTCCTCGTTGGAGAGCATGTGCTCTGTACTACGCCTGTCAGAGTCACTACAACTGAAAATGAGTCTCTACACGGAGAACTCTAGCCCGCCACAACATGTGGACAACTGCTCCATCTCTGAATGGAACGAATAAAGAACGTCGCTAATTATCCATACGCGGATCTCTGAAGATGGGTCTCTCTCATAGGAACCTCAAAGTGGGTTCTATCTCATAGGAACCTCGGAAGGATCTCGTACTGGAGTTCACAAACACTGGAGAATGAAGTCTGAAAGTCTCCTCGTCGAAGAACTGGGTCTTTCCCATCTGACTCAGAGAATGGGATCTCTACTCTAGAGTCCCTATGAAACCACATGAAAATCCTAGCCCATTAGGCATAGGGAATGGGATCTCTACTCTGGAGTCCCTATGACACACATGAAAACTCTGACCAAAAAAAAAGATGGGACTACACAAAAAGATGGTAAACATGTGCACATCAACCTGAAGACCGCATATATGTGTGTGTCTGCAACTGAAGATTCGGAACCAATCTGACGTCGACTCTGGATATATGAACTGTAGAGTCTGGAAAATCTAGCTGGTTTGGAATCTGATATCTGAATCTGGAATAGACCTATGACTCTAACAATACTCCCCCTTCCCCCAGATGGGTCGGAAAACAATGACGTTGACCAAGTTGGGAGAAGACATGAAAATGGGGAGAACAAGAAATCAATAAGCCGATCTCATTTCAATCCTTTTTTCGGCTTCTTTTCTTCTTCTTTTTTCATTTTCTTAAATAAGTCGTTCCAATCAATTTTTTTCTGACTTTTTCTTTTCCTTTCTTTTTTTTAAAAACTTGCGACCTTTTTTTAAAACTAGGCCTCTCTTTTTTACTGCTTTCTTTTTTTACAACTTTCAGCCATTTGGGTCTTCACAGAAATTCCACGGAAAGGAAAAAAATTCGGGTGCTTATTTAGGGTTCTTACTTGGGAACCCCGTTTCTACCGTCGCCCCCGACAGGGGATCCTCCTAGAGAGGATGTCGCTGCCCCACGTGGAGGAGGATGCAAGACCGCTGCCCATGTGACCTAGAGGATACGCGCGAGGAGATGTGCACGAGGAGGATGCAACACCGCCTGTTGGAGGTCCTGGCGCATGGTTTCGCAAGGCGCACCTGATGCGTTGAGGGAACAGGCTCGGATGCAGAGCTCTGTCGCTGCTTGCTGGGAAGAGGTGTGGCAGATCTGTGTTGTCGCCCTGGCTTGGAGAGGAGCTCGTCGTTGAGGAGGGAGGAGTGTTGCCGCCTGGGGGGTAGGGTCAACTGGAGGAGGCGCACGGCTCTTGTCGCTGAAGCGGAAGTTCTGCCTGGAGATGGGGGATCAATGAAGGATATGAGAAGATCCTTAAACGCATCACGGAAGCGTGAGGATCGCATGTATGTGATTGAGAGCGACTAGCCATACTAGTTGCTCGGGGCAGCGAAATTTAAAAAAAAAATAAAATCGATGAAACCACATGATCCAACAACTCTTCTCGGATCGTTTCATCTAAATCACCATTAGGTATTAAGGTTACCTCTTGAAGCATGGTTGCCATCGAGTCTCTAAAGGAAGAGACCTCATGTCTCAAGTCTGATCCAATAGAGGATACGCTTGCGAGCGTGTTGATGAAACCCGTGCTCCTCGCAATCCATGTTGATGATCCAAGCGGTGAATCTCCTGATCTCATCACACGAAATCCGACGTCTTCTTCACAAGAAAGGCGTGCCGAAGGAGACAGAGGTCCATGAGCAGACGAAGCAGCGGCACAACGACGTAGCGAGGGCGGTGGTCTTCTCTAGATCAACATATGGATGGCCACATGTTGAGAGAGGAGAGAAGGCGTGTAGAGAGAGAGAGAGATGGAGAGAGTTTAATTCCTCTTGGAATTATTTTTGTGTTCTAAAAGGTAAGGTCTACCCTTCCTTTTATATGAGTTGGATGCACATGGATCTCAAAACATGTGCTCTCTTAATCTACGATGTAGATTAAAAGTTTATTAATCAATGGCCATGATTTGTTGCTCCAAAAACAACAACAATTAGTTTAAAATAAATTAGTCATATCCTTCTTCAAGATAATAATTAATTCATTTTAAATTTAATCCATATACGTGGATAATTAGAAGACTAAGTCTCTTTACTAAATATAGGGTGGCCATCCTCCCCTTGAACAAGTCAAGGCAGACGACCACCAAAAAGAGATAAAGTCTTTTTTTTATCTATATATATATATATTAATTAATATGGAATAACAGTTATTGCATTTATCTTCATAAAAATAATTCCAAATTAAATTAGTGAAAACTCCAATCATGCCATTGACAAATATGAATCATATTCATATATCTAACATAATATGTAAATTAGATTTACAGTTAATTGTTTATTGTGAATCCAATTCACAATAACATATAATTTGTGATTTTATTTACAATTAAATCTCTCCAACATATTATAAATCATATTTATAATATCCATGGTTATTATGGATAGAGATATCCACATTAATCATATCTTTGATAATTAAATCATATTTAATTTTCCAATATGACTTTTCTCATGTGCCCAAATCACATGAATCATGTTCACATTACTCGCATCTTTGATAATTGAATCAAATTTAATTATCATAGATAACTATCCTTATATAGCCAAATAATATGAATCAAATTCATATCATCCATGATAATTAAATCGCATTTAACTATCAATTTCTCAATGCTCGGATACATTATCAACAATGAAATTATCCTTGAACTCTTTCAAGGATAATGCGCTTTCTCCGAGGATACCTGGAGATAAGAACAGTGCGATTGTACGTTGCACGTATAGTGACTTGGATATTGAGAATACATCCCAAATCCAGATCTGAGGGACCTCCCATAGATGTTTGATTAAGTCAAAACCATAGATATAATCTTCTAATTGTATCCGAATCACATTCAGATCAATGTCCACCATTTAGACTAAGATCAGATCACTTCTCTATGAGGAGTCACTAAAATTCAAACATGCTTCATCACTCTCCCGGAATGGAAGCGCCATGGTTATATAATTGTTTATGATCACATCACCCTCAGGTATTCCTAATACATGTACATCCTGCATACTGGAAGACCTAGAATAAACCTGAAGTTTTAGATCTATTTAGACTGTCTCCTTCAGGATTTTATCATTAAGTTTCTCATTTGATCATTGGGGGTCGGTATCGATCATATACTTTCCAAAAGCATATATCATACCTAGGTGTTGATCATATACTTTCCAAAAGTATATATCAAACCTATAAATTCAGTCAAGCTTCCAAAGCGAGATGACCATGCACGGAATTTGATTCCCAATATCTCATGAGTGAGCTCATGTCTTTCGGTTCAGTAATGAACCTGTATGATCCCTTTGAGAGATTGTATTACTCATATACCCTTGTACATATACTAGCACGCCACTGTATAGAGCTTGATTAGGTCATCAACTTATTGGTCTGCCAAATGTACATATTCAAACATGTAGTAACACATCTATCTCCGGTCGGAAGGTGTGTGCCTATATCGTGACAGCATATGACATAGGTCTTTGGTTATCTCGATCTTGTTAAGTCAACTCTTTGACCTAACTTATCTAACACCTTCGAATCTCTAATCCTATGCAAAGGACCTGCATCAAGAGGTCGGTTATATATCAGCCCATGAGAGAAAATATTGCCATCTCCTACTCAGGTTGGAGATCATCTCTTAGTAACCATTTGACGGTGCTTGATGAATCCTCAATTTAACTCTTTAGATATTCATCCAAGCACCAGCCTTTATGATTCAACAATTGAATCAGCAGTTGTATGATCATTAAGATGGTCATGGTACATAACCTTAATTGTATTAAGGGACCTATTATGCAAATTAATTATTCTTCATTTCAGATCAGGGAATGATATTCGAAATAACATTTATTGCATAATGGCTCGTCGTGGGCTCGCATGTCCAACAATCTCCCACTAGCTCAAAGAGTCATTAATGGGCTAATCTTTAACCCCACACTCATGTGACAATCAAAGGCTACTTAGAAAAATAGCTAGGTAAGCTGATTAGTCACTCTGTTCCCGAGAGACTACGCCAGGTCCTTTGACGGCACCTGCATATCTCCTAGTAACCGTGCTCGCATCCAATGCGAATGTTGCATCTTATTCAACCAATGCTCAATCTTGTTAATTATAGTGTCTGTAACACTACAATTCAATAATCGTTATAACTAGTATGTAATTTATATTATCCTTATCAGAATACCCTTATTCCCGGAGATCTCTATCTCCTAAGGTATCTGCAGTTAAGACCTTTTAGATCAAAATCTATAAAGTCTTAAATTCTTAAAGATAAGACTTTGAGATCACTATCTCAAAAATCTTGTCTTCTTTGAAGATATTGTTATCACTGCAATCAAGTGTTTTATCTCCTTACTAGGATTAATAACAGTTTACTGCTCCCACTGCATGACAGACATCTGATTTTTGTACACATCTAGCATACACTGAGCTTCCCAAAGCTGATGCACTATGACATGTAGCTTTGGTATTCACATCCTCAACTCTTTGAGGTGCTATCCCTTTAGATAGGTTAGTACCATATCTTAAAGAAAAGAAGCTTTTCTTGGAATTTTCCAGAAAACGGAAATGTCCAAGGTGTACCACTGATGTGACGGACCCAATATCCTCTTCTCTTTGCTTCTGAACAACTTCAGAATTAAGATCTAAGAGATATCCTTGAGATCATATCTCAAGGTATGGAATAGCTATATTATAACTTATTATTATCCTTATATCATTCCAAATGATTAGGATATCATCTACATTTAGCACGACGAACACAATAGCACTCCCATTAAGCTTCACATGGTTCATCAAGATTCTATCTGAAATCATAACATTTATAATTTCATCAAGTCTAACGTTCCAACTACAAGAAGGTTATTTGAGTCCATAGATGGAGTTCCTTTTGCTTGCACATCTTGCCTTCCTCAACTATGAAGTCATGGGGCTACTTCATATTAATATCCTCAAAGAGGTATTCATAAAGGAATGCAATATTGCTTCCATCTTGTATATGTCAAAGTCAAGTTGATTAACTATGGTTAGCAATATTCTGATGGGTTTAAGCATGACCACTGAATAGCAAGTCTCATCACAAGCAATCTCTTCTCTTCGTGTGTATCTTGTGGATACGAGACGTGCTTTAAAGGTCTCCACTTTCTCATTAGGTTCCTTCTTTCTCTTGAAGATCCATTTACACCAAATAAGTTTTACCCTTATAGGTGGATCCTTGAGGGTCCATATACAACACTTGTATATGAAGTCTATTTTAGACTTTACTACTAACATCCATCTTTTCATGTCATGATCTTTTGAAGTTTAATCATATGGAGTCAGATCATTGTCAGATTTAGCTGACACATGGAATCCATCCTCAAACTCATTTGAAGAGGTATGAGTGTTTCATCTTTAATTGTCCTTTTTAGTTTCCGATTTAAGGAGCCTCATTATGTTCTCAAGATTAAATGAGTTCCTTCACTTCATTTTTCATCTTGATTCTCAAGAGAGTCATCCTCTAAGAAGCGTATCCTTAGAGATGAAATCTTTTAAGAATCTCAAGATCAAAAAGTAGGTATCCAATACCATCCTTTATTTGTCTAATGAAGTAGCACTCTCTAGTGCTATATTCCAGCTTACTTGCATCCATGACAAAGTTATGGACCAAGCAACCCTAAATCTTCAAGTGTCCAACACTGAGGGAAATTCCTAACTAGTACCTTGGATTTACTTAAATCTCTAGGTACCACGAAATATATTTTTTTATATGGATGCTACAGTGGCGTCGCATGTTTAACATGCGACACCTTTTAATGTTTTTCTACCCATCTACTACAACGATAACGCTCTTCGATGTGTGCTATTAGTATTGCGCGTCGAACATGCAATATCTTTATGTCCCCTTAAACCCACCTTTTCTTTCTGCAAACTCCCACGCCTCACGCGTCTTCGACCCTCATGTGCCCGCCCTCGACCCTGCATGCTCCTTCTACCCTCCTGCTCCGCCGCCTCCTCCTCCCGCTCTGCCAAGTCCTCCTTCGACCCTCCTGCGCTTCGCCAAGAGATCCTCCTCCGTCTCCGCCTCCTGCGCCGCCGCTCCTCCCATTTCCTCTGTTGCATCTACAAAGTTTTGGTAAAATCTTTGTTTTTTTGTTGTTAGATTTATGATGTATAATACAAGTATTTCTCTTCATTTCATGATTGTATAATATTGAGTTGTATGATGCCTTACGTATTAGGTCGGAATGGAATCGATATATTGCATGTTTCATTTGAAGGGTGCAATAATTGGTTCTTCAACGTCCAATGTACGCGGTTTTGGGTTAATGTCAAATATGACATTCGATGAGATGTTGAACCTAGTCTACTTTAAGTTCAACATGGATGTGAATAATCAAAAAATCCAACTACTACATCGCATCCCTCGAGGCGCAGACGAAGAGCCAACATTTTCTTGTACCGTTGATTATGATGATGTTCAAGGAGTTTTTGTGTATGCTCGGACCATTGGGAAATCGATGTCTACTGACATTATTATTGAAACTGTATCGATGGGCAAAGTCCCCAATGTTGTTGATGTGGACGATCACCTTGCTCCTAGACCCTCCGTTGTCCCTAGCATGAGACCCTCTGTTGTCCCTAGCACTGATGTGCCTATAACGCAGCCATCTACATATCACGAATGGCGCATGAGTGACGCCCTGCTGAGAGAGGAGAATCATGTCTTGGATGACTTCATCCCTTCGGGAACCGAAGATGATCTGTAAGAGGATAGCGATCAAGATGTTGAATATAATGTCGTAAACAAGGAGATGCGAGCCGATGAACAAATCACGCAACCGATTGTACCATGTTTACCGTTTTTTGGGTGAGAGAATCCGATACCCGTTCAACCTATGAGGATGACATTCGAATGAAGTCTGGACTTGACGGTGTTGTTGATGAAATACGTAAGGGCAGAGCATTCAAATGTAGAGATGATTTGATTTATGCCGTAAAGAAATATCACATCGTGGCACACTACGACTTCATGGTTGAACAATCCACCAGTTTGATCTAGTATGTTTTTTGCACCTACCGATCGAAAGGATGTATTTGGTATTTACGTGGTCATTACAGGAAATTCGATGGTTTGTGGGTGATCTCTAAGATTGTTGCCCCGCATACTTGTATAAACCCTACAGTTAATCAGGATCATCCTCAATTAGACTACAAATTCATGTTTAGATCACTTCTATCTCTGGTGAGGGATGACCCTAATGTTCGGATGTCGAGTTGTAGAGCTCACATCCACGAGATGTATAATTATTGGGTTAGCAAAAAAGGGCATGGGATGCTCGGAGGAAAGCAATCAGAATAATATTCGGTGATTGGAAGAAGTCTTATACTGAGATGCCTTATCTATTGCATGTAATGAAGGTTGTCATACTAGGGACTAAAATAGATATCGAATATAGCGAACATCCAGATCCTCTGAAACCACATTGCTGTATATTCCAAACCTGTTTTTGGGCATTTGACTCTTGTATTGAAGCATTCAAATATTGCCGGCCTTTGATTAGTATTGATGGGACCCATTTGTATGGCAAGTACAAATAGAAACTGTTGATTGCTTGCGGGATTGATGGGGACAAACATGTTGTTCCCCCTAGCATTCAGAATTGTTGACGAGGAATCCGATCCTTTATGGAAGTGGTTTCTTTCTTTGCTACGTATCAGGGTAATCGGTATGCGTGCATGGGCCAATATGTATCATTTCTGATTGTAATGCTGGAATAAAATCCGTAACGAATGACGTTTATGTAGATTTATTAGAACCTTTTGCATACTGGCGCTTTTGTTCAAGTTATGTCGCAAGCAACTTAAATAGTGTTTTTAAGAATGGCTCTATGAAAGCATTAGTACATGCAACCGCACTTCAAACGACAAGTGGGAAGTTTGCTTATTTCATGAGGAAATTATAGGAGTGGAACACAGAAGCAGGTGGATGGTTTTCAACTCACGATTGTCGCCGAGAGCAATGTACTTTAGCATATGATGGTGGTTATAGGTTTGGTCAGATGACTACAAATCTTAGTGAAAGCTATAATGCAGTTCTTAAGGATGCTAGATGTTTGTCGATTTCTGCATCGATCGAGAAGACATTTTCTAATTGTGTCTTATACTTCAACCAATGTGCAGAAGAGGCTAGCACTGCCCTCGCGGCAGGACGTCAATTCATGTAATTTGCAGCATCAGAGCTGCACCGTTGGAGTGCAGCTGCGAATGGACACACAGTAACCCAAATACAAAGGCAGCCGGACATGGGCCCCCATTAGAGTACCCAAGGCAACAACAATTAAAGGTCGAGCAGAAGTTGATTCTTATGTTGGTGAGTGGTACACATGGCAACAACAATTAAAGGTTTACGGAGGACGGTTTTTTCCCATTGTACGTGGACCCCTTTGGAGTATCCAGAATTACATCCAGATAAAAAGCGTAAGCGTGGCAAAGGTCACCCACGGTCAACTAGGATTCATAATGAAATGAATGTTAGGGATGTCATTCGACAGAATACATGTTCTTTTTGTGGTATACTTGGTCATACAAAACGTCGTTGTCCTAATAAAAGCAGAAGGGATTCTCAAGCATCTACATCTAATGCACAACCATCAGAAAGGAATAAAAATAAATGTAGCACATGTGGACGCGAGGGCCATAACAAATGTAAATATCCTGATTTGAGTAAGTTATCTTCTTTTCAGATGTAAATGATTACGAGGAGATTCATAGGTCGGTTAGGGGCAACATTGGCAAGCAACGTAAGACCACTCACCAAATATGTTGTCAGTTTATCATGACGTTTTTTTCATGTGTATTCCTTTTTTTCATGCAAATGTACATGTGGGACCGTATATACGATACCCAACACCAGGAGTGTCAAAAGATTGCAGTCCAAGCAAATGCTGAAATGGAGCAATGGTTGGCATTCCAATTTGCAGATGCGCTCACGATACACGAGGAGCATGCTGACTACGCTCTGGTAGAGGCTAGACATGGAAGGGCTAGAGGGAGAGGAAGAGGCAGGGGAAGAGCACATGAACCGTCAGTTATACCTGTGGACGAGGATGAAGATGTGGGGGCAGATGCAGATGTTCCATCCCCGGAAATGGAGAGCCAGTTTGTCACACCAGTTGTCGAGCGACTGTGTGAGGACATGCCAACACCGCAGACACCTTTGAGGTTGGACGTGGATATTAGAGATGCTCAACCCATTTACTGCATGCTGACACCGCCACCAATGCCAACATTTGAGGACGACGATGCATGACCCTCCTAAATAACAATGACAGATGAGGTCAGTCGTTTATTACCCTTTAATCAGCATGATACAACGAGGACATATCAACGGAGAAGAAGGAGATGATGTGTAAAATTTAAAGTTGTTCTAAATATAGTGTTGTTCATGGAAAATTATGTGAATGTTTCTATGCATCAATATGGATAATTTGATATTATGAACTTGAGACAATATTCTAGTCAACTATGTGAATGTTTCTATGCATCAATGTGGATAATTTGATATTATGAACTTGTGGCCTTATTCTAGTAGATTATATGAATGTTTTTGTGTATCAGTGTGGGAGTCAATTATGTGAATGTTTCTATGTATCAATGTGGGAGTCAATTATGTGAATGTTTCTATTGCATCTATATGCCAATTTGAATGTGGAATCAAGATTAGGTAGGATTGAATGTGGAAATCAGGATAAATATCAAGTAGGAATGAATGGCTCTAAAAAAATCCATGGAAATATTGCATTTCCAGGAAGTTTTTGTAATATCGCATGTTGAGTATGTGATATTAGTGAAACTTCCTAGAGATATTGTATTTCCAGGAAGTTCTTGTAATATCGCATGTTAAATATGCGATATAAATGAAACTTCTTTCGGATCCAGGGAATTTGTCCAATATCGCATTCTCAACATGTGATATAGGATAAACACCTTGGATTAGCAAAATTTCCAGGAAGTTTCATCAATATCGCATGTTGATTATGTGATAAAGATAACGCACATCGAAGATGAGTTATCGTTGTAGTAGCTGGATAAAAAAACATTAAAGGGTGTCGCATGTTGAACATGCGACACCACTATAGCATCCAGATAAAAAAATATTTCGTAGTACCTAGGGATTTAAGTAAATCCAAGGTACTACTTAGGAATTTCCCTCGTCCAACACTAGACTAGGTTCCAAACCATAGCTTATGAGGGTTCTCGGGTTTAGATGCATGGAATCTTATTAATGATATATATTGTAGTCTCTACTACCTATATACCTTGGAAACTAAGAGGTGATTATGCTAATATTCATCATTCATCAAATCATGTCACACATGATCCAATTGTATCTCCCTACAACTCCATTGAGTTCAGGTGCATTAGGAGGATTGAGATCGGAATGATATTCCTTTCTCCATAAGGTATTCCTTGAATTCATCTAATAGGTACATGCTACCTTGATTAGATCAAATTCTTTCATCTTCCTTCTAACTTTGGTTCTCAACCAAAATTGTGAAATCTTTGAACATTTCAAAGCTTTCTAAGGTGAAGAGAATAAATCTCATATCACAAATAATCATCGAATGATATCACATATCATCAATGTTTATTATGATACAGATGATCTACATATATCAATATGTATGAGATCTTGAATACCTTGGCATCTAACACCATTCCCAAAGAAGGGTGCATTGGACATTTTCTACTTTGAATACAATATTCACAAGTATGCAAGATTTGAAATTTCAGACACTCTAAAGTTTCATCTCTTACTTGTCTATTGATCTAATCAATAGACTTATGTCCAAAGCTTGATGTCATATCATTATTCAAATGATCTTCATCCTCCTATTAATCTTTTAAGGTTTAAACTTTCAATATTTAGAAATGTTAATGAATCGTTCATTAATATTCTAATTTAGTAGAATCCACTAGATGTTAGATTACTATCTGAAATAGATCCATCATAACTCTTTATGATATATCTATTCCAGAATTCATATTTATTTCCAATATTTAGAAATAAACAATGAGTGTATTCCAATATCTAGGCCATAGAGACATTCTCTAAGATTAAGAGCTCTCCTACAGAAAAAATTAAGTTTATCTATCCAATAGAGATTATTGCAACAGTTGCATCAATATCCATGTGGATGACTATTAATCCGTATGATCAAATTTTCTAGTCTTCTAAAACATATGCAATCAATTGCAAGTGTTAGCAGAAGAATGAGATACAATTATCAGACTTTGATCTTATCAAATAAGAAAGTCAATTTCAATGATTATATGTCCGATGCACTATCGGAGTCCTTCTCTAAGGATTTTAGATAGTCTAGATAGTCATACTATCAATACATTGGCTTGTTGCAGTATCGGCATTCATCCAACTCTTTGGATGTCATATGTATAGAAGTCACAGAAGTATAGTCAACTCTTTGACTTTCCTTCTTACATGGGTCAAACCCATGCTTCCACTACGCTCCCTTAAACTATAAACAACCAATGCTTAAAACAAAGGATCTCTTATGTTGAATTCAAAAGATTTCAATATAAGAGTATTTCAACATTTATACATGCTTCATTCAATTCATACAATATGAATATTATGAAGCTTCATGAATGACTTGAGTATAGACATGGAAGGCCGTATCGATATCGATGTCGTTTCGATATCGCATCGATACGATATATCGACGATATATCGCCAAAATATCATCTATATCGACGAGCCTTTGTGAAGAAAATGCCTGGAAATCGAGATATATCGCCATATTGGTGCCCATATCGATCCCATGTCGATATTGATATATCGGCGATATATCGCCGATATATCGCCGATATTTCCTTCCATGAGTATAGACAGTAGAATGATGACACTCATCGTATCTACATCCATCTAAACCCAAAAGACTTTGGTTCAGGTAAATACTCAAACATTTTGAATACATCATCTATTATAGAGCCACCATTATGCATGATGCAGTGAACCATGTCATTCATGATTAAATGTCGAGAGCACATATGTTTGCCAGAATATCTTCTTCGGTTTTTATAAGGATTATTTGACAATCATGAAATCATCGATATGTCACTTACAAAGTACATTCGATGAGAGATCAAGATTATATAGACACACAAACCCTAGGTTGTTGTCCTATTGTTTATTTAATTGCCGTTCCTCATTATTATGAGGAAACTTCCACATTGCAACCACATGCATGATGTGTCAAACTACAAATACAATATCTTGATCATGCATCCAATTCATGATACTTACCGGTTATTATTGAGTATAGTATTGATTGGGTTTAATGAGGATTATCTGAAATAAATTATTTGCATAATACATATTTTACTTTGATTTAGGATTTTTTTTACATCAAAGTTGTCTTGCCTTGTCAACACTAAGGGCCTGTTTGGTTGCAGGGTTGGGCAGGGTTGGCCCAACCCTGGTTACTATTCACAAGGGTACTTCCTCCTCACAGATTACTATTCACCCACCCCAACCCAGCCCAACCCAACCCAATTACATCCCAATAATATGAGACCTTGCAACTCGGATAAAAAGAAGCAGGAACACATTCCGCCTTGCAAGTCCAACTTGCATTCTCAATTCGGTTTTTACACCCGAGCCCACCACCTCTAAGGTGATGTTGACCCGTCGTTAATTGAACCAACCGTCAACAGGATTAGAATTTGCTATGCGCAATCCAATATTACCTTAATAATATGACGACTTGATATTGGGGTCACTACGCATACGGCCTTACTCTTTCAAGAAGCAAAGAGCCCGATCCAGATGCGCTTGTATGCAGGAGCTGTCACTTCGGACAGACGTCTCCTACATACAATCCCGGGCGATGGAACCCTTCGCCTTGACGGAAGACCATTGATGCCACTTATGTGATCATCCATATCATGTTCACATTCTAATTAATTATTATGAATCATATTCACATAATTAATTCTTCCAAGGGAAATACTACTCTATTCATGATAGAGTGTTTATTTGGATCTAATTAATTTATTCATATTAAACCAATTATTAATCCAATCAATCAACCAACAAACAATTCAATTTTGATTATTACTTGAAGGATGGTATAAACTCAAAATATGTATTATTCGAATTTTAATAATTAAAAAATACATCATGATCGCTTCAAGCATTATCCTTTCCTTAACCGTTGTCATGGCCAGTACCGACGGGAGTGGGACAGACTGCTCACGAAGCAACCTGCTACCCAAATCCGCCTCAGGTCAGGATAATACGATTTAATCATTTTGTATTTGAGATGATAATCGATCGTTCAACCGAAGTTATACCATATAATATTTATCAAAATCATTTTGATTAATATTATAAGGAGATTTTCTAAACAAATCTCCAATCCTATTCAAGCAACTATGTTTGTTCGTATTGATGTAACCAATTGTGATTTAGATTATATCTACTCAATTTTGGTTAAGGTAATGTCATTTAAGGAAATAATTATCTTTAAATATTTCACAAAATATTTATCAACAATTATTTCAGGAAATTAACCATTAATTTCCACTAATTGATTACATGAAAATCACAAGGTTCTTGATTAAGAAAGTAATTTTCAGCAGTGACCCTCACTTACTAAAATTAGCATATCTCAATCAATTTAAATCCGAATCAAGAAAAATGAGTTTCTATAGTTTGCTAATTTGATTAACAGCAGAACCCAAGTGATATTCATGCATTTCTAGGTATTTTAAAACCGTAATTAACTCTTTAATTACGCCTAGATTTGCCATCCCCAAAATAGTGGATACATGTTCACTAAAGTGATCATAACTTGAGCAATCGTATTCCAAATCACGCAAACTCAAGTCTCATGGTTTCCTTATTTAATGAGGAACATTATCCAAATAATAACTCGTGTTTAAACATTTTTAAACAGGACAAAAAAAACATACAAAACAGGGTTGCGTGAACAAAATGCGATAAAACATCACACAACCAAAAATGCCCAAGTCATCTTAGGTTTACGGATCAAATCCAAAACCTCCAACCTGGCTCTGATACTACTTGAAGAATATGGGAAGAACCTTAAGCGCATCATATAAGCGTGAGGATCGCATCATATGGATCGAGAGCGACTAACCGTACTAGTTGCTTGGGACAACGGAATTAAAAAAAATAAAACCAATGAAACCACATGATCCAAGAATACTCGGATTGTTTCATCTAAACCACCATTAGGTATTAAGGCTACCTCTTGAAGTGTAGTTGCGATCAAGTATCTAAAGGAAGAGACCTCCTATCTCAAATCCGATCCAACGGAGGAGATGCTTGCGAGCACGTTGATGAAACGCGTGCTCCTCGCAATCCATGTTGATGATCCGAGCTGCGAATATCCTGATCTCGTCACATGATATCTGACATCTTCTTCACGAGCAAGGCGCACCGAAGGAGACGGAGATCCACAAGTAGTCGAAGCGGCGACACAACAGCGTAGCGACGGCGGCGGTCTTCTCTAGGTCAACATATGGATGGCCACATGTTGAGAGAGAAGGAGAGATGGCGTGTAGAGAGAGAGAGATGGAGAGAGTTTAATTCCTCTTGGAATTATATATGTGTATTAAAAGGCAAGGGCTACCCTTCCTTTTATACGAGTTAGATGCACGTGGATCTCAATCCACGTGCTCTCTTAATCTATGGTTTAGATTAAAAGTTTATTAATCTATGGCCATGATTTGTTGCTCCAAAAACAACAACAATTAGTTTAAAATAAATTAATTATATCCTTCTTCAAGATAATAATTAATTCATTTTAAATTTAATCAATATACATAGATAATTAGAAGATAGACTATTTACTAAATATAGGGTGGTCGTCCCCCCCCCTCGAACAAGTCAAGGTGGACGGCGACAAAAAAAGATAAAGTCTCCTTTTTTATCTATATATATATTAATATGCAATAACAGTTATTGCATTTATCTTCATAAAAATAATTCCAAATTAAATTAGTGAAAACTTCAATCATGCCATTGACAAATATAAATCATATTCATATATCTAACATAATATGTAAATTAGATTTACAATTAATTGTATATTGTAAATCCAATTCACAATAACATATAATTTGTAATTTTATTTACAATTAAATCTCTCCAACATATTATAAATCATATTTATAATATCCATGATTATTATGGATAGAGATATCCACATTAATCATATCTTTGATGATTAAATCACATTTAATTTTTCAATATGACTCTTCTCATGTGCCCAAATCACATGAATCACATTCACATTACTCGCATCTTTGATAATTAAATCAAAATTAAATTATCATAGATAACTCTCCTTATATAGCCAAATAATATGAATCAAATTCATATCATCCATGATAATTAAATCACATTTAACTATCAATTTCTCAATGCTCGGATACATTATCAACAATAAAATTATCCTTGAACTCTTTCAAGGATAATGCGCTTTCTCCGAGGATACCTAGAGAAAAGGACAGTGCGATTGTACGTTCCACGTATAGTGAGTTGGATATTGAGATCACACCTCAAATCCAGATCTCGAGGACCTCCCATAGATGTTTGATTAAATCAAAGCCGTAGATATAATCTTCTAATTGTATCTGAATCACATTCAGATCAGTGTCCAACATTTGTACTAAGATTAGATCACTTCTCTATGTGGAGTCACTAAAATCCAAACATGTTTCATCACTCCCTTGGAATGGAAGCGTCATGGTTATACAATCGTTTATGATCACATCACCCTCAGGTATTCCTAATACATGTACATCCTGCATACTGGAAGACCTAGAATAAATATGAAATTTTATATCTATTTAGACTCTCCTTCAGGGTTTTATCATTAAGTTTATCATTCGATCATTGGGAGTCGGTATCGATCATATACTTTCCAAAAGCATATATCATACCTAGGTGTTGACATATACTTTCCAAAAGTATATATCAAACCTACAAATTCAGTCAAGCTTCCAAAGCGAGACGACCGTGCACAGAATTTGATTTCCAATATCTCATGAGTGAGCTCATGTCTTCAGGTTCAGTAATGAACCTGTATGATCCCTTTGAGAGATCGTATTATTCATATGCCCTTGTATGCATACCAACGTACCGGTGTATTGATCTTGATTAGGTCATCAACCTATTGGTCTGCCAAATGTACATACTCAAACAGATAGTAACACATCTGTCTCCGGTCAGAGGATGCGTGCCTATATCGTGATACCATACAACATAGGTCTTTGGTTATCTTGATCTCGTTAAGTCAACTCTTTGACCTAACTTATCTAACACCTCCGAATCTTTATTCCTATGCAGAGGACCTGTATCAAGAGGTCTGTTAGATATCAACCCATGAGAGAAAGGATTGTCATCTCCTACTCAGGCCGGAGATCATCTCTTAATAGTCATTTGACGGTGCTTGATGAGTCCTCAATCTAACTCTATGATTCAACAATTGAATCAACAGTTGTACGATCATTAAGATGGCCATGGTACATAGCCCTAATTATACTAAGGGGCCTATTATGCAAATTAATTATTCTTCATTTCAGATCAGGGAATGATATTCACAATAGCATTTATTGCATAATGGCTCGTCGCGGGCTCGCATGTCCAACAATCAACGGTGGTGCCTGGAGCCTGAAATGAGTCCTGTGAGAGAGGTCGTGCCGCCTGCATACATGGGCCAAGGGTCGAAGGAGAATAAGGTGGCGTTGCGTTCGCACCACCTAGGTTGCGTCACCCTATGGTTCTCTAGGATGCCCTGGTGATCGCGCCAGGATAAGCACTGAAGTCCGCCATCGCTTGGTATTTGGGCTTCTTCGAACTGGGCTTTCGATCAGAGACGCTTGGAGTATGTCTGAAGAACTGGAACTCCAACTGCAGCGATCAACGCCGGGAGGAGGAAGGGCCCTCCCACATAGAGGGATGTTGATGCATGGATTTGGATAGGGCATCATCAAGTGCAATAGAACCATCCAGAATTTAGAGTTTTAACAAAAAACCAGAACTTGGAGGAGAATCATGAACAATAATAATCCATAAGAACGAATCTCCAAGAACAATCAAGAACCAAATCTCAAATAAACAAAAACATAAACTCCTCGAGAATCGAACCCGCTCGAATACCATATTAGAAAATAGGAATGCAGAAGCACATCAGAATAAAATAATAAGAACTTGGAAGAACACGAGATATAACGTGGAACCCTACTCCTTAAGGAGCGGGATGAAACCATGGGAGAATGCCTCAAAGTACTGATGTATGAATGCATTTTCATCTAATACAGGAGGTTTGGGGCTTCTTATATAACCTCCACAGAGCCTCCAAGTCCCACCACTGGTAGATGTTGGACTGATCACTGAGATGTGGTAAATGGATCCCGGAGAGATGCATTTACCCATCTTACATATGATGTATATACTCCAACATTGCCTACAGATGGGTCATTACAACCAAGCACTCTCCAGGTGGCTCTATTGACAGATTGAAACCAGATTTATGGCGAAAGGCTTCACTCAGACTTGCGATATCGAGTACTTTCAGACTTTCTCCTGTGACAAGGATGGTGTCTATTCACATAATTCTTTCTGTCGCTACCAACAAGAACTGGCTTGTCTCTCAACTTGATGTGAAGAACGTATTCCTCTATGGTGACATAGAGGAGGAAGTTTATATATCACAGCCACCAGGTTACTATGTTGAGGGGGAGTAGGTATGTCGACTATGTAAGGCTATCTATGGCCTAAAACAGAGTCCGCGAGCATGGTTTGACAGACTTACATCCGAGATCAACTCGCTATCTTTTCATAGGACAATATCTGATTATTCTGTATACATCAAACTAAGGTCCTCAAGTACTGTGATACTTGTCGTTTATGTTGATGACATAGTTATCACTAGTAATGATAGAGCATGCATTCTAGAGACCAAGGCTTTCCTCCAGAAGGTATTTGTCTCCAATAACCTTGGTCAACTCAGATACTTCCTAGGCATCGAGTTGATATGCATTGTAGAAGAATTAGACTTATCACAAAGGAAGTATTGTTTAGATATCCTTACAGATACTGGCTTACTCGGACGCAAACCATCAAGAATCCCAACATAGTTACAAAGACATGCTACCTCTATATTTCTACATTTGAAAACATTAAATTATACAGAAGCCTAGTAGGCAAGCTTCTTTATCTTACTATCATTAGACCAGACATACCATATGTCGTAAGTAGAGCTAGTCAGTACATGGAGAAACCTCACTATAGTCATCGACAAGATGCTCTTTTGATCATTCGATACTTAAAGGACTCTCCAAGAAAGGGCCTCTTCTATGGGGGTTAATGGCTATACTGACATCACTGCATATGCAGATGTTAATTATGACAGTTCTCTTGAGGATATGTGATCCATCATTATTTACAACATATTTGTAGGTGGAAACCTTATTACATGGCAGCGCAAGAAGTATACGGTTGTTTCAATATCAAGCACAGAAGCATACAGAGCAATGGCTCAAGACATGCGCGAGGTTACCTGGGTTGTTTCCTTCCTACAAGAATTTTGACTCCCTGCTACAACTCGTGTTCCTCTTTATAAGTTCGCTAGGTACGTTATTACTAATATTATCTTCCATGAGTGAACCAAGCATATTGAAGTGGATTGACGCTTTATTCGAGATGCAATACGAGGAAATATCAATACTCCTAACATTTCCATAGAATTTCAACATACGAATATATCGCCAAGGCACTTGTAAAGAAACGCATCACTTTTGACTTTCAAGTTGTACATGATTGATAGATATGCTCTAACTTGAACAGGAGTGTCGCATCATATTTTCGGTTTTTGGATGAGTTTTGAGGTCAAACACATAGTATATCGCATCACATTTTCAGTTTTTCCCGATGATATTATGTGCATGTGAATGAAAATTATGTATTCATAATGTGGGCAACAGTAGGAACATGGGAGTATGTTTGGTTCGTTGATTGAAGCGTGTTGAGAAGAGGAATGAAATGAGATGTTTATTCTATAGAAGTAGGTTCTCTTATATAGAGAGAAATCCTAGAGAGGACAAGGGTTATGGAACCCGAGAGGTCACAGGGGGTTACGGAACTCGAAGGGTCACAGAGGGTTACGGAACCCGAAGGGTCACGAGAGGTTACGGAACCCGAAGGGTTACAAACATAAATGTAAATCTAATAACTCTAACACTCTCCCTCAAGCTGGAGCTGAGAAAGCTGTAGCTTGTAACAAAAAGAAAAAGTATACACCACATCTTCACACGAAGCATCATAAGAACATATGTCTGCTGCTGGCAGAAGACCTCGCTCGAGGACGGGTCTGCGGCTTCCAGGTCATCGGAACGTATCTCTGTCATGCCTGTAGAGTCGCTACGATATTAGGTCACCGGAACGTATCTCTGTCGTGCCTGCAGGTCACTGGAACATATCTCTATCGTACCTGGAGACGAATCGTTGTAGAAGAAGTCCAGTGCGGAGTAGTAGTCGGGTCGTAAAAGAAGAAGTATACGCCCTGACGAAGAAGTCGCTGCTCGGTGAAGATGAATGATCTGAGTAGTAGTCTGGAGCGAGGTTTGTCAGTTATGGTAGGGCAATAGATGTCCTGAAGAATCATCTCTGATTCCCCCTTTCTCCCATATGACGATGCCGGAGGAGAGGCATGAGCTGCTTGAAGGATATGGTTAGATCCTCAAGCGCATCATGGAAGCGTGATCGTCGTATCGAATACGACGAAGAACGACTAGTCGTACTAGTTGTTCTATGCAGCGGAAATTAAAAATTTTTATGCGACGAAACCACATGATCCAAGAACACTTCTCGGATCGTTTCGTCTAAACCACAAACAAGTATTAGGTTTACCTCCTGAAGCGTGGTTGCAATCGAGTCTCTAAACGAAGAGACCTCCTGTCTCAAGTCCGATCCGACGGAGGAGACGCTTGCAAGCGCGGGGATGAACCGTGTTCTTCTCGCAATCCATGTTGATAATCCAAGCGGCGGATCTCCTGATCTCGACACACGAGATCCAAAGTCTTCTTCACGAGTAAGGCACGCTGAAGTAGACGGAGTTCCACGAGCAAACCATCGGGCAGCATAACGACGACACTGCGGCGATGGAGAACCTCTCTAGGGCATCCATGGTGGACGGCCATGAGAGGGAGAGAGAGAGAAAGGGAGAGAGAGAGAGAGAGATATATGCTTCTCAAGCATTGTGTGTAAGGAAGAGCAATGGGGTGCCTCTCCTTTTATAGGGTTTTGGGATCCATGGATCTCAATCCATGGGACAACACAAATCCAATGGCTCTCATTGATTGTGTTTCTTTTAATGGTCAAGATTTGTGTTGGTAAAACCAACAACAATTAATTTAATTTAGACTAAATATATGTTGATAAATCAACATAATTTAATTACCAAATTAAATCAAGATCTCTTGGAGATCATAGGAGAGAGAGTGTCTCCTTCCATGTTGGAAGGAGGGGACGGCCACACATTCCAAATAGGAGTGGTGGCCGTCCACTCCATATACATGGAAGGTGGCTCTCATCTCTTTAATGTAATCTCCAAGATTATGCAACAACTTTTGTTGCAAATTATTCTACAAAAATAATTCACAATTATTTTGTAGACATTGCAATCTTGCCATTAAAAATTTGTGAATCACATTCACAACCCAAAATAAAATGTAAATTACATTTTCAATTAAATGTTCAATGTGAATCCAATTCACATTAACATTTAATTAATAAATGTAAATTACAAACATCTCTCTCTTATATATTATAAATCACATTTATAATATATATGACTAATATGGATATTGCTATCCACATTATTCATATCCATGATAATTAAATCACACTTAATCATCTTGGATCTCTATTCTCTTGTGTTCAAATAATATGAATCATATTCACATTATTTACATCTTTGATAATCAAATCACATTTAATTATCTAAGATAGCTCTCTTTATAATATGAATCAAATTCATATTAATCATGATAATTAAATCGCATTTAATTATCCATTTTCTTAATGCTCGGATACATAAATCAACAATAGAATTATCCATGAACTCCTTCAAGGATAATGCGCTTTCTCCGCAGATACTTGGAGATAAAGACGGGGCGATTGTATTGTTCCACGTATAGTGACATGGATATTGAGATCGTATCTCAAATCCAGATCGCGGGCCTCCCATAGATGCTTGATTAAATCAAGACCGTAAATCTAATCTTCTCATTGTATCTGAATCACATTCAGATCAATGTCCAATACTTGGACCAAGATCAGATCACTTCTCTACTGAGAGGAGTCACTAAAATCCAGACCCGTTTCATCACTCCCTAGGAATGGAAGCGTCATGGTTATACAATCGTTTATGATCACATCACCCTCAGGTATTCCCAATACCTGTACATCCTGCATACTGGAAGACTCAGACTAAACCAGAAGTATTGGATCAACTTTATACTGTCTACTTCATGGTTTTATCAGTAAGTTTCTCATTCGATCATTGGGAGTCGGTGACGATCATATACTTTCAAAAAGCATATATCATACCTAGGTCTTGATCATATACTTTCCAAAAGTATATATCAAACCTACAAATTCAGTCAAGCTTCCAAAGCGAGACGACCGTGCGCACGGAATTTGATTCTTCCCAATATCTCATGAGTGAGCTCATGTCTTCCGGTTCAGTGAATGAACATGTATGTTCCCTTTGAGAGATCGTATTACTCATATACCCTTACATGCACACCAGCGCGCCGGTGTATAGACCTTGATTAGGTCATCAACCTATTGGTCTGCCAAATGTACATACTCAGACATATAGTAACACATATGTCTCCGGTCAGAGGATGCGTGCCTATATCATGACAGCATATGATATAGGACTTCGATTATCTCGATCTCGTTAAGTCAACTCTTTGACCTAACTAATCTGACACCTTCGAATCTCTATTCCTATGCAGAGGACCTACATCAAGAGGTCGGTCAGATATCAGCCTTTAAAGATAAGGATTGTCATCTCCTACTCAGGCTGGAGATCATCTCTTAACGATCATTTGACGGTGCTCGATGAGTCCTCAATCTAACTCATTAGATATTCATCTAAGCACCAACCTCTATGATTCAATAATTGAATCAACAGCTGTATGATCATTAAGATGGCCATGGTACATAACCCTAATTGTACTAAGGGACCTATTATGCAAATTATGTACTCTTTATTTCAGTTTTAAGGAGTGAATTGCAATAACATTTATTGCATAATGGCTCGTCGTGGGCTCGCATGTCCAACACTGTTGCAGCCTCGGACGGTGCTTTAGGTGTCGCTGGAGTGAGCAAGGTTAGCCAGTTCATGGAGCAGCCCGGGAAGGTTTATATGGATACAGTCTAATATGATCTTGAGATATTTGAAGACTTCACCTGGTTCTGGTCCTCTATTCAGCAGAGATACATCTCTTGAGGTGACAGCTTGTGCAGATGCAGATTATGCAGGTTGCCCTAGAGTCAGGAAGTCTACTTCTGGCTTTGCTTATTTCATTGAGAGCTCTCTTGTATCATGGAAAAGCAAGAAGCAGACAGTGGTCGCTAGATCTAGCGCAGAATCTGAATACAGGGCCATGGCACATGGAAACGCAGAGATGATGTGGGTTAGATCTGTGTTGAATGATCTTGCTGTTGAGGAATCTCTTCCCATGTAGCTTTTATGTGACAATCAAGCGGCTCTATTTATTGCCAATAATCATGTATTTCATGAACGGACCAAGCATATAGAGGTGGATTGCTATTACACTAGAGGCATGATCCAGAAAGGTCTCATATCCACCTCCCATGTTGCTACTGGAGATCAGTAGGCTGATATTTTCACCAAGGCTCTTGCTAAAGGTCCATTTCAGAGGTGTTGTTCCAAGCTGAACATGATAAATATAAATGCTCCAGCTTGAGGGCGATTGTTGAGATATTTGTATCTCACATTATTGTGTTTTCTCATTTATATTTTCTTTTTGTACCTCTTATGTAATTAATCCAGGGCTTTTCTCCTATATAAGAGAGCCCTAGGGTCTTATCTATGGTATGCTCTTCTTTTCTCCTAACAGTATGCGCCTTGCGTTGTAGCCTCTTGACAAGAACAAACACATACCGAAAGTCATCTAGGGTTTTATGGAACTCCAATGTGTTTGACAGCGCAGAACATAATCACCATGATAATAAAGATATTCATATTGAACTAATCTTCAGAACTTGAACATGAATTTCCAGAACATAAAATAATAGCCAAAATAGAATTTGAAACTGAAAGTATCAAACTGCAGAATTGAATTGCTCTGATATGAACATAAATATCTTCACAATAAACCCTAGAATCGAATGCTCTGATACCATATTGAAATAAATAAACGTGGAAGTAGAATCGATAAAGAGAGCATAAACATAGAGAAAGATAAACATTGAAACACGGAATTTATGTGGAACCCTACTCCCTAGGGAGCAGGATGAAACCACAGGAGAAGGCCTCAAAGGGACAGATATTCTATTGAATTTCGCATTGAGTACAGGGGGTATGGGGCTCCTTATATGGTCCCACAAACAGACCAGAGTCCCACAATTAGTAGATGTGGAACTAAACATGAGTGGATGATAATATGATCCTGGAGAGATCCAATTATCATTCTATTACGTTCTCCAAAAGTAACCCTTCGGGGTCCTTATGAAATTTCCACCTATTGGGTTATAGGGATTCATGCTATATAAGAAACTCCATAACCATGAATAAAATATTCCATGCAATTCTCAGTTTTTCTCCACAAAAACCATCTCAACAATTTTGATGTCAACCCCATTTTCGCCTTTGACGGTAAGGATACTAAAGTTTTCCCATCTGTGTCCATTGTATGAACTATCGACATGAAGAGAAGACATGGAATAATAAGGCTAATCTTCAAAAAAGATGTCATCCTCTGCAATATGCATGCGTTTGTGAGAAGGTCAAGACATTTGTCTCCATTTTGGATGGTAGAATATCCAAGAAACATCCCTTAGCAAGCTAGGGATCTAATTTGCTTTGCATTGGGGATGAGGATCAAGAATTGAGTAAAGTGTCCATTCTTAGTGCACCCATTAAGGGATGTGATTAATTAAATAAGCACTTGTAAGGATAGTATTAAGTCAATAGCATCTCGGAACATTATCTTGATACAACAGTATTCATTCAATATCCAAGAGGTATTCACTGAGCAAACCCATTTAATTATGGATGTAGTTACAAGAGGCCTCGTAAATGATCCTTTTACTCTGCAAAAAGCATCATAAAGAAGTGACAAGGTACTCCTAAAGGTTATTATCAAACCATAAAGTATTTACAGATATCGCAAGCAAATTGTGCACTATATTTTTTAATAAAAAAAGGCCTCCACCATATAGGTGTGTGATCAAAAGCTTCACCATTACATTAAAAAAATGTACATGCCTATTACATGGAGATAAAAAATTCAAAAAATTACAAATTTCAAGTCTCTACTAGTGCCTTAGCATGCACCACAACAATTTCACCATAAAAATGATCTTGACGAAACACTACACCATTTCTGGCTAACGAAAGAGCCCAAAACATGGCCACGCAACTCGATCTCTCCTTCTCGGTACTATGCTAGTATGCGCCTATGGATTCCTAGAAACCCGAGACACCATGCGTAAACACCCGGTGATTACCAAATACATCCCAAGCCTCCAAGGAGCTCCTACACTTGAAGAAAAGATGATATGCATCCTCAACCTCCTCCTGACAGCGGCTACAATCAGGACCAACAGCCTAGATGAACCGAGCAAATATATCGCCAGTTAGTAACCTCCTCCTTCTAAACAGCTACATAAAGACTTTCACACGTGCGAATTTTTTTTACTTCCAGATCCTCTTACAATCAGCCATATATCCTACAGGGTTAAAGGTCTTTGAGTTCTTCAACGCCCCATATGCCTTCTTAATGGAGAAGGACCCATCACACCAACTCCGGCAATCTCGCCCCTCTGTGGGCCCATCAATGCTCTCCAAGTCATGTAAAATCACCAATAGCTCATTCATGCATTGATCCAAAAGCTCAGATCTGAAATGAGGGAAAATGAATGCATGCCCCAGATGTCCATTACGAAATAATTCGAATCAACATCCAACGCTATAAGTTGTGCGAATCTCGCCCCAAGAGCCCCATCCCCACACCAATCATCAGCTCAGAACTTGAAACTAGTACCATCCTCAACTACCGACCTTAAGAAAGGATGAATCTCCTACACCACACTGCAAATCCCCCTCCAAAAGTACGAAGGGGCAGGTCCGAGTTCCCCAGGACCTGGCAAAGAGGAACCAGAGCCATAAATTTTCTGTATTTGAGCACAAATCAAGCTATCACAATCCCCACAGATACGAGAGACCATTTATTGAGCACAACTTTATTCATCTCCTTCAGGCTACGCAAACCAAGCCCGCTATCATCCTTCGAACAGGAGATCGTTCCCCAATCGACCAAAGGTAGTCCATTCAAACATCCAGAAGACGATCAGAACAACCATCTCATGATGCCTCAAGCTTCTTCCTCACCCCCATAGACAGGAGTCTAGATGGTAAGAAGAAAATAAGAATTACAGAGAGAACAGACTTCAGCAACACCAACCTGTCTCTACGAGATAAACAGACAGACTTCCACCCCGCCAACCTCTGCTCCATCTTATCAATCACCAGTAACCAATCAGGTATGTGCATCCTCCCAACGACCAACGTCATGCCAAGGTATCTCAACAGTAGATCCCTACATAGGGATCTCAACCAACCAGCACATAAATTGGCCTCTACCTCCTCCAAGCTGAAGGGTACAAATTCTGACTTGTCCACGTTAACTCTCAAGCCATAAACCTCACCAAAAATGTCAAGGACCATAGATAAGCCTCTGCAACTCTCTGCACCACCTGCCACAAATAAGATGGTGCCATCCGCATATTGTAGAATCGACACTGAAATCTCCTCCCTACTGTAACCTCTGCAAAACCCACCACTCACTGCAATCAACCATCATCGACAAGGCATCTGTCGCGAGAACGAACAAGAAAGGAGCCAGAGGGCAACCCTGACGCACACCCCGCTGCGGTTGAAAATACCCCCCCTAATGCCCATTCACAAGGATAACACAAGACGTCATCATGACACACCTCTTCATCCACCCAATCCACCTATCTGGAAAACCTCTCCGAAACAAAGATGCCCACGAGAAGCGGTAATCAACACTATCAAACACTTACAAAAAGTTAACCTTCTCCCTAGCTTTCCTCCTTCAATATGCCACAATCTCAGAGGCCATCACTACATTGTCCATGAGTTGTCTGCCAGGAAAAAAGAACTCTGAACCGAAGAAATGGCCATGCACAAGATCCCCTTCAAGCAGTTGGCCAACAGTTTGGGCATAGTTAAGTAGGTCGCATTAGAAAGGGCAATCAGGCGGTAGACCTCCACCTGAGATACCACATCCTTCTTTGACAGCAGAAAAATCAGCAAGCGATTTAAAAGATCAAAACCAGATTTACCCTCAGCGAACTCAAAAATCATCCTCATCACCTCCTCCACGATCAGATCCAAAACTCCCTGAAGAAGAAAACATGAAAATCATCTGGCCCTATGCAACCGTCTGGAGTCAGCGAAAAAAAAATCACGGACCTCCAGTAACTCGAAAGGTCTCGTCAATACCTCAGCCTCCAGGTCGGTAATGTGCCTAACCCCCAAGCCCAGTTGCTTAGAGCTACTATACGGCATATGCATGCTGACGTTCACGAAGTATCCAGATACTGCCCTCGCAACTTTGTCCTCACCACTAAACTCTTCTCCCCTGGCCTCAATAGATTGAATCATATTTCTCCTCACATCTCCCTTATTAACCCACTTCTGACGCGATCTTTGCCTCTATTCCAACTCCCGCTTCTTATTTTCCTCCTCAAGAATCTTATATATCACCCCTGACTCATTAACTCCTCCTCCTCCAGTTCCCTGCAAGCCTCCAAAGAGTCAGCCTTTCCATTTCCTCCTGGGCCTCATTCCTTCACTGCTCACGCAGACTACGAGACTCCTTCCAGAAGACACTCAGTCTATGACTCAGCATCTCTAACTTCCAAACAAGCCTTACTGTAGCAGATCCCTCTACCGTCAGATGGGTCCAAAAAAAGATAATCAAGTCTCTAAATCCCTCCTCCAACAGCCAGCACAACTCAAACCTAAAATAAGAAGAAAAATCGTGTTTATTGCACGTATCCAAGCAAGTAGGCATATGATTCGATCTCGAACGTTTTTTTTTTTGAAAACAGAACGATTCGGGGGAGACACATGGTGGTGTTCGCCCCAAATTTATTAAAAACGAGAAGAGTGAGAGGGGAAGAGAGGTACAAAGTGATACAAACACCAGGGATCAAGAGGATCCCTGTCAATACCACAGTCCACAACCCAAACACCCACAGTCCACAACCCATACGCGACGACAGCATCACCGGAGCATCCACTCATTCAGAAGTAACTCCACATGCGCTAAAACGTTCTCCCAGTAAAACCTTTGGCCCCTGAAAATCTTGGCGTTCCTAGCGAGCCATAAAGCCCAGATGCAAGCGAGGGGGCGGAGCAACTCCCATCTTGGCCGATCAGCACGAGCCATAAAGCCCAGATGCAAGCGAGGCATATGATTCGATCTCGAACGTTGGAGAGAAGAAAACACATGCCAAACTGAATCTTTCCAAAGCCTCAGCGGATAGAAGAAATCAATCTAGCCGCAATCTAGAGGAAGAACTCTTCCACATATACTTGCAGTTTGTCGCACCTAAAACCTCCAAGCCCAGCTCCACCACGTCAAAAAAAATGTAAACCCGGGATCCTATGCACCTCTTATGCTAGGTCTATCACATGAATACAACGCGACATTGAAGTCACCTCCCACAATCCAAGCTAAGTCCGAAAACTTGTCCCTATGGGTGAGGCGCCAAGAATGCCTTAAACAGACGTCACCAATAATCGCGACTGATCATGCTTACTGACTGTCAACAGACACCGAATGCATCAAGATCACCTCGTCAACCAGGTCAAACATACCACCGTTCCATGCAACAATGATTTCCCCAGAACTACCATTCGCTAAGACCTCCTTGAACTCAATAAGATCCACCCTACACGCGAAAAGTTGTCCTTATGCGATTAAGGCCCAGAAACTGAATCCCATCTCACTGACTCCCAGCAATCAATCTCCGTGTCCTACAAGCAAGCAACATCCACCCTACACGATGCGAGTAATGCCCCAACTGCCAGTCTCTTCTACGGTTGGCCAAGCCCACGAACATTCCATGTCAAGCATTTTATTGTGTGTAGAAGGAAAGAATGAATTACATGTTTATGAAGGCCTAGGGTTCTCTTATATAGGAGAGTAACATGTTAGGTGAATTACATAAAGAATCCAAAGAAAAAAATGTTGCATAAATGATATGAAAGATAACTAACATCTCAACATTTCCCAACGAATTGGACTGTAGATATCAATCAGGCTCAGCTTGGAGCAGCGTCTCCGGTAAGGCCCTCTGACTAGGGCCTTGGTAAGTACATGTGTTGCCTAGTCTCCAAAGTTGACATGAGTAGTGGCAATAAGACCCTCATATATCATGTCACGAGTGTAGTGACATTCCATCTCGATGTGCTTGATCCTCTCATGGAAGGCAAAGTTGTTTGCAATGAAAAGCAGCATGGTTGTCGCATTGGAGGTGCATGGGAAGAGACACCTCAATAGTCAGGTCAGTAAGAACAGATCTGACCCACATCATTTCTGTACTAGGCCTTGCATTCCGATTCAACACTAGATCTGACAACCACAGTATGCTTCTTGCTCTTCCATGACACCAGGGAACTTCCTATGAATACTGCGAAGCCAGAAGTAGACTTTCTATCCTTGGGACACTCTGTATAATATGCATCTGCACATGCAGTAACTGCACATGATGTACCTCTGCTAAATAGAAGACCAGTGTCAGGTGAGGCTTTCAGATACCTCATAATCATATGGACTGCATCCATATGTGTCTGTCTGGGCTGACTCACTTTACTCACAACAAACGATATATCTAGCATGGTGATGGTCACATACAGAAGCTTGCCAACAAGCTCCATGTACCTCCTCTTATTGACCTTCTCAGTGTCATCATCATAGAGCTTTATGCTCGGGTCCATAACTGTAGTGGCAGGCATGCAGTCTGCCATGCATGCCTCAGAAAGAAGAATCATAGCGTACTTCCTCTGCACAAGACCTTGTTGGTTCCTGGAAAACTCCAGTCCACGGAAGTAGCGTAAACTACCAAGGTCCTTGGTCACAAACTACTAATCAAGGAAATCCTTAGCAACCTGAATGCCCTACCCATCATCCCATGTAACAATGATATCATCAACATAGACAAGAATGACAATTGTACCTCTCTGGGTCCTGTAAACAAACAGAGAGTGATCGACAGTCGATCGCATAAACCCATGTTGCTCTATCAAGTCCGAGAACTTATGGAACCATGCTCTCGGACTCCGCCTAAGGCCATAAATCGCCTTGTGAAGCATGCACTTCTGACACTCCCCATCAGCAGTGAACCCAGGTGGTTGCTGCATGTACACCTCCTCCTGTAGGTCACTATATAGAAAAGCATTCTTCACGTCAAGCTGATAGAGGGGTCAATCTTGTGTTACCGCAACAGATAGAAGGATACGCAGAGTAGAATGTCTGACCACTGGAGAGAATGTATCATGATAATCCACCCCATATGTTTCGATGAACCCATGTGTCACAAGTCTCACCATGTAGCGATCTACACTACCATATGGTAGGTGCTTCACCGTGAACATCCATTTGCACTCAACAACAGGTGCACCAATTAGAGCAGAAACAAGGCTCCAAGTGCCATACGACTGTAGTGCGACCATCTCCTCCATTATGGCAAGACGCCACTGACTGTCCTGAATAGCCTCCTGATATGTATGCGGTACTCTATGGCTAATAGTGCTAAAGTAAATGTCCCGAAATCCTGCTCAAAGAAACTTGGGTTGCAAGAGGATATGAAGCACAAGTATGTCTCTGCTTTCGTAGAGCAATCGGCGCATCAAGATCATCTGCCATCTCCTGAACCTATAAGTTTCCCTTTTGAGAAGGTACATGCTCATTCTGTAAGGAATCCTGTTGCACAGACAACTCAGTAATGCCATCGGTAGAAATAATGTGCTAATTACATACTTGAGGCATGTTGGATGATGGGGACGACCTGTGAGTTGGGGGAACAGAGCGAGACCTACGAGTAAACACGCGTGGCAAGAACTGAGTTGAGGTGGATGGCAGTCCAGGAACAACCATAGGAACAGGTGTAGGTACTGGAGATGGTGGTGGAGATGGCAGCGGTGGTGTGGGAGATGGTCACTGTTGCAAAAGTCGGCCGACTAGTCGGCCCGACTATGCGACTCGGGGGGGTGCCCGACTTAAATAGGCCAAGTCGGCCTATAGTCGCTCGAGCCCGACTAGGCGGGCGCATAGTCGGTCTAGGCGGTCGATTAGTCGGCCGATATCTTCATAGAGGATCCGCGGATCCGATTACTCTCTTCGCAATGACTTGAGGGTTACAGTTAGACAGTAACCCTCCAGTCTCGACAAACCCCATACCCCCGACCCCTCTCTCGATACCCTAGTGACCCCGCGCCAGTCGCCTCGCCGCTTGCCGGCGCCGCCTTCAGGCCTCGTCGCCCCCACCGCCTCCAAGCTCCAACGCGTCGCCAGCCCTACGCCTCCAGCACCTCGCCGCCCAGACGCCTCCTGCGCCTCGCCGCCCGCACCTGTAGGTTAGATTTTTTTATTTTGGCTTATAACTGAGAAAATTCTTCTGGCAGAACATCTTAAGTAACCCACGGCTATTGCACAATATTTTGCTTTTGCAATAGGTTTTGCACTAATTAATTTCTTCTTTCTTCTCCACCACTGAGTTAGCTCTCAATGCAATGGAATAGCCAGTTGTTGACTCGTGAGTGTCGATGCCCTATCCTAATAAGCATCGCTATATCTTATGATGTTAATTCTTTCCCCATAGTGATAATAAGCCTCTTTCCAATTTTTTTCCCGAGAGAACAAAAAATACGTTATCTTTCCGACCGTTGATAATGTTGAACTTAAATGTTAATGTGTTATTGTTAGCAAATATGAAATAATAATGTTAGGTTATCTTTTCTTCAATTTTTTTGCTTAGGTTGATCTTAGAAGTTAACATGTTGTTGCTTAAATTTGATCTTAACTTCCTTCATTTTTCCTTCTCTTGCTATAATTTCTTAAGCTCTTGAAAACATTAAATTTGCTAAAATTATGAAGATAAATGATAGTATATGTATTAAAATTTGATTTATATATTAAAAATAATTAAAAAAATCAAAATTGACTAATGTCTGACTAAATCCGATTACTCTCCCGACTGCCGATTAATCCTTAGTCAGTGACCCTGCCGACCGAGTACCGAGTCTACCGACTGCCGACTTCTGCAACCTTGGAGATGGTAGAGCAGGTGTAGGATGTGGAGGCATGTAGACCTCCTCATCAGGGTCAGTAGGGCAAGTATGTCACCTGTAGGAGAGAAATACATAATAGACTCAAAGAATGTAGTGTCAGCACTGACAAAGTATTTCTGTCGAAGCGGATCAAAGCAACGATACCCTTTTTGGGTATGAGAGTAGCCAACAAATACATACTTGACAGCTCTGGGTGAGGGCTTGTCACGACCAGGCGAAAGATTATGAATAAGGCTACAGATCCAAACACACGTGGAGTAAGGGAGAACATATCTTTCTCCTCGAAAAATGCAATCGAGAAAGGGACCTTTTCTCCCAAAACAAAGGAAAGCATACGGTTCACTAAGTAGCATGTAGTGAGAACCGCATCACCCCAATAAGCGTGAGCACGACTCCGAATCAATAGTATTCTGGTGACATCGAGTAAATAACGGTGTTTGCGTTCGGCAACACCGTTCTATTGAGATGTATAGGCACACAATGTTTGGTGTACAATGCCAAGAGACCTGAGAAACTCGGATAGCTGTAAGGTGCAAAACTCTAAGGCATTATCATAATGCAGATACTTGACAGTAGCAGAAAAAATATTCTTTATCTCATTAATGAATGACTTAATAACAGACTCAATCTCAGACTTATTCTTCAACAAGAAAACCTAAGAAAGTTTAGAAAAGTCATCTACAACAACCACATAAAAACAGTGTTCCTGGTGATCAGGGACACGACTCGAACTCCAGATATCTAAATGAAGGTGCTCAAACAATTGAGAACTGCTCCGACTCTGATGAGATGGAAATAAGGAACGGTGATGCTTCCCAAGCTGGCAAGCCTTACACTGAAGGAAGAACTTGTAGAGATCTGTGAAAGGACATGACACAGTTTTTTGCAGAGGAAGGTGGCTAAAATGACGGTGCCACGAGTACGGTAAGACGGGTCCAGTAGGAATAGTCGAGGCACCAACATGACGAGGCTGGACCAATCTATAGAGCTCCAACTATTCACTGCCACATCCAATCACCTTATATGTGAGTATGTCCTGAATCACAAGAGAAGAATGGTCAAAAATCAGTGTTGCGAAAGTCGACCAACTGGCTCGACTAATAGGTCTGACTAGTCTAGTCAGTGGGGTGGCCGGCTGAGTATTGACTAATTCCGACTAGGCCTACTAGTTGATCGATTTTTTGCTTGGAGTACCACATTTTTTTATTTTTTTAAAAGCAAACTTAATCTAATACGCTTAATGTTTTTATTTAATTTCGGTTTCTTCTTTTATTTCATTATGATAGTATAGAGATGTACACAAATCTATGTAAATATAAAAGAATATATGTAAAAAATGATTTGTATATTTAAAATAATTAAAAACTCAAAGCCGATTAAAGCCCGACTAAATCCGATTAATCGCCTGACTGTCGATTAATCCTTAGTCAGTGACCCAACCGACCGAGTATCGACTACCGACTTTTGCAACCTTGTCAAAAATGGCATGACAATGCAGATCTAATCTGACTAATATAAAGTAAGTTCATTTGAAAATTAGGGGCATATTAAACATCCTGAAGGTGCATGGATGGCATCAAATGCGCCCCCCTCTGTCTTGTGATGGGTAAGTGAACCCCATTAGCAATAATGACTAATCTACTAGGAGGTATAATCCTATAAGACATGAACTGGGCCCTGTCTCTACACAAATGATGGGATGCACTAGAGTTCATGATCCACTCTGTCATATATGCACTGCCACTACCAGTAAAAGCATCTGTAATACCTAAGGAGCTTGAAGAAGCTCTAGTTGTCATTGTAGTGTTGGATCCTGTAGTGATAGTGCTGACCACTGGAGTCATGATCTCTCGAATATGCGAGACAATTTCATCAAGGTGTGAATCTGCCTGAGGAGCTATAATATCCGAAGGCTCAATCTGCTCCATCATGCGAGCAAATATGGGGTATCCATGCTTATGATAGCATGTGTCATCAGAGTGTCCTGGACGACGACAGTAGGTGTAAGGACTACGTTGACGTCCACCACCTCTACCACGGGGACTACGCCCTTTGAACTGAGTATAACCTCCTCTACCGTGAGAAGCAGCCATCACAACGTGTCATACTATGGGTCAAGTGAAACCAAGAAAACTCCAACCATCGTGGAGTTCATATATGTCATCTGCTGCTCTGTTGAGGTCATAATCGGCATGAAACTGTGAAGTTTTCCGAACATGTCACAAAACGAGGAGTAGAACGCATGCAATGGACGACCATTCTGATTTGCCCTATATATGTCAAACTGGAGTTGAAGAATCTTAGCCTTGTTCTTCGCTTGGGCATAAGTGGATGCCAGAATATCCCACATCGCCTAGGCAGTGGGCTGGTTCACAATATCATTGACTATCTCTATGGTGAGGGTCCCAGAGAGCCAAATACGCACATACGTATCATCTTGCTTCCACGAAGCATTGTCCCATGTCTTATCCGTCGTCTTTGGCTTCGTCAAAATGTGCTCCTAATTGTTGCACTACATAAGGATCAGAAACCGCATGGCCACAACTCATAGTTGGTTCCATCCATCTTCACGATGGGAGCCAAGCCTTTGAATGCACCGAACGAAGAAAAGATATCACCCTTGTTTTCCGAGAGGATGGAAGAACGAGCGGAAAGAAATAGAACTCGACTGAGGAAGTAGACCGATTTGAGCAAGTCTACACAATCATATTAAGGATTGGTTGTATGTGTAGACTCATACAACCATCATCTTCAATTTTCGGTCGCGCTGGGGCTGAAAAACGTAATCTAAATGTCTGAAATCACGGTTTTTCAATCAAAATCACACCAAATCAGACTGTTGGTCGACACAAAACGTGATCTAAATGTCTGAAAAACGTGGTCTAAATGTCGACGCTAGGGTGCCTTAGGGGGCACCGATGACGTGAAGGAAGGCAACAAGTGGCCTGATGGCGCTGAGAGGCGGTCTAGGGCCCGTTGACAGTGGGCCTAAGATGCCCTAAACGACATCGGTGGAAGCTTGGAGGCTTGGCGGTTGCAGGCTAGGGCTTCAGAGGGGCCTAGCAGCCTCTTGGTGGCGCCAAAGATGGCTGTGGGTGGCTGGCGGCAGGGTTCGAGGACCCTAGCAGCCCCCTGGCGACGCCAACAAGACCCAACGAGAACCTTGCAGGCGGCTAGCGGTGGCCTGGAGGCTGGCAGCGGTAAGCTAGCCAACCAAAGGTGTGTAGGGGCTCCCATGGCAGCGCAAGAGAGAGTCCTCTAGGAGGCGGGGCTCAGGTTGACGGGCTAGAGCTGGTGGCGGCGGTGGGAGTTAGGTCAGAACTCCAGTCCTACGGCATGTCCTAGCTCAGAGGAGCTTAGGACATGACCTTCTTACTTTTTGAAAGGCATATGTGGCATGATGCAGGAGATTCAGCCTTTTTAGACATGTTCTTGGGGATGGTAACGGTTCCAAGTTTTGGACTGATGACTAGAGTGAGGTGGGATTTTTTTTAGGCCAAGTGAGGTGGGATTTTGAGAGTGATTCCCACGTCTGATGGTGTAGCTACTAAACAGGATGCTTCGATGGCTGAAGCTTGGGACAGACACTTTTTCTTTCCCCATTTTAGACTGGAACCCTCAGATCAATGATTGGGGGAGTTGTTGGTGTTGCTGGAGGAGATTGAGGGTGTGGTCGGGCACACTGACGGGCGGGAATGATGGCAAGATGGTGTATTCTCCGTAGGGAAGGCCAATGCCTACATAGCATTGAAGCACCCTATGATCTTTGACCTTGGGGAATGAGAGACAAATTGTAGAAGAATTTGGAAGAGGAATGCCAGCTTGTGTGAAGGTTTTTCTGTGGATATTTAGAAGAGGCAGACTCTTGACGAGGGACCGTTTTGCACGGTTCGTTCAGTTAGCTAACCCAGCATGCTTGAGATGCCAGGAGGACGTGGAGGATGCAGATCACCTAAGTGTAGATGCTCTTTGGAGGCATGGTCCCTATTCGGAAATCATGCAGTATGTATTGATTGCGAGACGGATTTTTGGGAATCCATTGAGGTGGGGTGGAATGGCACTGAGAAGGAGCGATCTGGATGCTTAGCTCTAATCTGGGCAATCTAGGTTTCCAGAAATGATGTAGTTTTTCATCACGATTGCATGTATGGTGAGAATGTAGTGGTGCATGCTAAGGCGCTTGTTGAGAGTTGGAACTTGTAATTTCTTAGTTTCTCATTGACTATACTAGGCTTGTAATTTTTTGAGGTGATAAATGGTGAAGATTTTGGGCACACACCTATATGATGGAGGCCTTTTTTTTCTTTTCAAAAAAGAAAATACTATGTGTGAGTAGTTAGTAGATGGGTATTACTATATGTATATATCTATTTTTTATTTCTGAACATGGATATATGAGTTTGGTTAACCCATAGACGAGAAAATACCTCAGGGTCGACAGATGTCCTTTGAGACAGACAGTGGGTGCAAATCGCCCACTAATCCCCTAATGCAAACAAATTTCAGATAATCACATATATGTCCTCTTAACAAACAATACATCGCCAAGATTACTTAGATATACGTAATGTAGGAGATCAACAACAAGAACGCTAAAATACAGAACAATGCAAGATGTTGGGCAGCAAGAAATGGCATTCCAATCAGTTTCCATCTACTCTCTTGTAAGTACACGCTATCTACTTGCTGTCTCCAATCCCAAGAGTGCCACCACACCCAAAAAGATAGAAATTTAAATAAGTCAGAGAAAAGAAGATCCTATTCTGACAAGCCAAGTGCGTACCTTGCCCCTTGAGCTTGTTCCAAGCGGATTCGAGACCGCTCGTGAGTTGCCCGAACATCTCCGCCCTCACCACGAGCCTCCCTCTGCCTCCTCCAACGATCCTCCTTGGCCTCAGGTGCACGCAATTCCATATCTCGCCCTGCACAAGATATGAGTTTCCCGGAACAGAACACGAGAGAGGCCTCGAGGAAGTGCCTTGCGAGCTCACCGCGGAGGGGCAGATGGAGGATGAGGCAAGGGAGAGGATGGTGGGAGTCCACGAGGAACATAGCTTCGCAGGAATGGCAGGGGAGCGGCGAGCAGAGGGAAGGGGGACGAAGGTGGCGCAGGGGATGGCTTCCATGGCGGGAGGGTCAGGAGTGTGGACTGGTGGATAAGATCGGGGAGAGTCTCTTTAAAAGATTTTAGGTAAATTACATAAAAAAGTCTCAATTATACCTTGATTTTTAACTACGAGTTTTATTTTTAAATTTTAATAAATAGGGTCTAAACTTTCAACTTAAAACGTCGACATATAAAGACCGTTGAAGCTTATGAAGGCCTCTATTTGAAACAAAAATATAAGATCAAATCCCTTTTTGTTACAATCGAAAAATGAGTCCCTTAATTGAGAATTAAAGTATAGTTGAGGTCTTTTTTTTAATTTACCTAAAATTATGTTCCTAGAATTGCACTTGATATTTTTCTAGTGTTGAGATTATAAAATTGACAAAATTCTAGTGTTGAGATTATAAAATTGACAAAAAAACTATGTATGTAGATCTGGCACACTGCTCTTCAACATAATAGCATCTTACCAATGACATTCTTTTTTAGGATAATAAATCAGACCTTAGGAACGTAACTTACATAATTCAAGGTCTTCATAGAAAGTGTTTGATTGGTTGTGTCATTGTCATTAGATCTTGGAGGAATATCATATATGTTATAATAATAACAACAACAATATATATAGTTAATTGAACCGTCTATAAGAACTGTTAATTATGCATATCGTATTCGTAAGGGTAGTTTTATTATTTACATGGAAAAATATAATGTCATTAAGTATACTAAAGATGAAATCCAAATACCAGACTATTATGTTTTTTATCCAGATCTTTTGCTATTTTTGATATTGATAGGAGTAAAAAGTTGGAGATACACTTTCAGCCATTCCTATTTTTATAAGTACTAATAAAGATGATGATTCATATATTATATTTTTTAAAAAATATTCGAACTTCATATGCACATTTAAAATAACGTTTTTTTCCTGAACAGGGTAACTAAAAGAAAAGGATGACCTTGGAAAAATCACAAAATAATATACAGTCAAAAATTTTGCAATATTTTTTGAATATATAGCCATGCATCTTTCAATTATACTTTTTTAAAAAGTTGCAATAAAAAATCTTCAAATATTTATTTTTCTATAATCCCCACGATGTAGTGTGTGTTCTCAGACTATAAAATATCTAAATGAGAAGCGGGGGAGCTCACACTCGAATAGGGATGAAAATGATTAGATATTCTAATGATCACAATTTTGGATGAGCATATTCTTCCTTATACTCTACAATAATTTTCTAAGTAATAAACTCTAGCATTTAGTAATATACTGCAGTAAAGAATGCTACAAGGAGGGCATTCAACAGATTTCATCCATAATATAAAAGTTTACAATATATAGGGGGTATATGAGGAAGAAGAGAATTAAAAAAGTCTAATTTGGAAAATGATGAGCATAATCTAATACATTATATTACCATCCAACAACAAAGATTAAAATCATTTTTAATATCATTAGTGATTTTTTAATTCACTAATCAGTTCATTTTCCTTTTTTACTCTAATTAAATGATAATCAACTATATTTCCTCTTCTCTCAAATTAGAATAGGAAAGTTTCATTATGCAATTTTAAAGTGAAACATATGAAGAGATGAGTCATCATCGTGCCCGCATATCCACCTTCGACGTCGCCTATCCATCGCTCGTAGATGCTATCCTGCACGTACTATCCTATGTATATGTGGTGTGTCAAGTGTTACATTTGCTTTCCATCAAATTCGTGTTGTTCATGGTGCACCTAGAGACAATCCACACCACTGGGATGGACACGAACCCCGTCAAGAGCTTCGTTGTCGTCACTATCTTCCACTAGAGTTAGTCATGACATGAACATGTAGGTATCTAGTTCTTAATCTCTATCTTTGTTGTCTATTCTGAGATGTCGGTTGAGATGTCGGTTGTGTGTTTTGGATTGATATGATGTAGGTTTGGATTAATATGCGACTTCGATCACTGGATCTTCCAGGTGGGTTGTTCGTGGGGCATTGGCGGTGGCATTCTATCACTTGTTCGGGCTGAGGGAAACAATGGCCAAGACATTGGCGTCCTTCAAGAGCACTCCCCATAGTTGAGAGGGAAGGATCAATCACTAAATGTTGTAAAAACTCTTCAGGCTCTACCCTTATGACATGGATTTGTAAAAATAAAAATAGATTTTTAAATAATCGTGGACTCATCCCTTCAGCATTGAGTTGTAAAAAGATGAAGTTGTAGAAAATAAACACAAAAATTAAAAAAAGTATTTTTTTCTTATAGATAAACATGAAAGCATAACATAAAATCGTAATAAACAAGAAGTTGTTATATGTAAGAAAACAACAGTAATAAATAAACATGAAGTTGTAGAAGGTACGTAAAGGATCATAAGTGTTTTTCCTTACATATTTAACATGCTTTATATTAACTATATTGAATCATGAGAATGAATGGAAATACCATTTTGGAAAAAAATAGCGATTTTCATGTAATAAATGATGATAATTCATGATAGATAAAAAATTGAACGATTGAGATAGTGTGCTTACTAATTCATTAATGAGATTTGTATTAACGGAAAATACTACATGCATGCATATACATGCATACACATACACACAGAAACACACACATGCAATTGTCCAAGTTATATTCATATACATGTGCATCATGCTAAAAAAGAGAGACTCAAAAAGAACTACCAACTAGTCGTGGATGAAAGAAAAATAAATCATTGATGGGTGGTTACCGACTTTGTAATGGCTCAGATCCTTGTTAGATTTTCTCAATATATAGGTAGGAGTATGTCTAATAGCGATGAAAAGAAAAAGAAAAATAAGTAGATGTAAAGTAAAACATATATATGTAAAGTAATATTTTTTTAGTGAAAAGCCCTTCTTTATGTGTCCATTTCATTCACTTTCATTTTATTTGATCCTAAACCTTCTAATCTATGACATGTACAACATTTCATCACCCTTCATGAACTCCAAAGTTGTGGACACGTTTAGGATTGGAAATTTCCGTTAGCTTTGTTTATGTCATTGCACATTGCCTCAATTAACCCTCCAACATTATCTGATAATTTGAATTATTTCCTAAATTAATGGCTCTTTAAAGTCTCATTGTATTTATGAAGGAAGTATATCTTAACCAAGGATATGATTGTTTAAGTCTATGTGCTTATAAACACTTAATTTTCTTTTCCAACAGCTTAAGGTCTACGTTCTCATAATGTCCGCCTCATGCCTTCACATGCCACGATAACATCTTCAATCAGAAAATCTGTCTAATTACAACTGAATACCATGTATTGCAAGTAATTTATTTTGTGTGTGTTTTATTTCATGGCAATCATTATGCCCAAGTTTGAACTACCATACGAACGCAATACTACAAGTCGCATGCTTGTCATGTGGGTTCTACTCGAAGTCATCCTTATCGTAATCGTAAAAGACAAAATTAATCGATTTTTAGATCTATTTACAACTATGTCACTTTAGTACATCTCCCGCGCCAAAAGCATAATATAACAATCCGATCTATCGACCTTTAGTTAGATTTCCAATTATGTAAACATATACATGCATGTATATACATAAGTATATACACGATTAGTTGTGTATGTATATTCATATGTACTTATTTATGCATATACTTATATATCTTTAGTTCCAAACTTTATGTATTTAATTAAAATCAAACTTTCCAAAACTATAGAACTTAATCCAACTTCTCGAGCTTTAGTGAATCACAATAATTATGTATACATATAAATTTTACAAAAGAGATTTTTAATCTCAACGTGAATCGATAAAAAAAGATTCCTAGTCTTCGTAAAGATCAACATGAACAAATCAAAAATGTGAATTGTTTTAATTTGAAACCCAACAACAAAACAAAGAAATTTCATTACCTAAGGTATTAGTATTTACGCGAGCTCCAATCTATTTGATTCACATTTACTCCTAAAACACTCAAAAACTATTTACGGAACAAGAAACAAAGAATGTACGAAGAATGTGAATAACAAAAGAATGTAAAATTCTATAGATATTTTGGTTGAGCTTTCTCTTGTAACAAGTAATAATTCTGGGGAACTTTTGATAGGGCTCCCCTTATAAAAGTGATATTTAAAAGAAATTTTGATAGAATCATCAAAGATAGAGGAAATGATGATTTGAAAAGAAGACTTGGTATTTATGAGAATATCTACTGTTAGCATAAGATGATGATTAATATGCCTCGCATCATGGGTGGGTAAATCATGTGAAGCAACATATGATCACTAGCTACATAACCACCTACTCCCGCATAGGAATTTACTCAGGTTTCTATATTGCATGCTATTATTACAGCACCACATACGATGGAGACTCGGCATCTCTCCTATCATCGATGGGTAAATCATGTGAAGAAAAACATGTTCGCTAATGGCCTAGCTGGCAACTAGACCTAGCCAATGGGTCGAGGGCTCGCCTGTCCAACCCGTCCAGCCCTCTCATGAGCAGGACTTGGGCTAAGAGAGTGAGGTATGGGTCGGCCTAGCCTGGCATGTAAACATATATATAGAGGGGGGTTGATCCTATGAGAGCCAAAAACTGTGAGAGCATGAGAACAGTGATTCTGGACCACTAGATTTTGATCATCTCTCTCCTCCTCCAATCAACCGGGATAAGCTAGATAAGACATATATTTATATGATGTACTTCAATTTTTTCATATGTGATACTAGTTCCATATTAAGTTTAATAGTTTACATGTCAAGTAACATGTGCACTACTTATAATAGTCATAAAAGTATAAATGGTGGTAATAAAATCATTTATAATTATTAAATAACATTTAAAAATCAATGTAAAAAACATAAAGGGGCACATTGACAAACCTCTAAATACCCTGATTAATTTGTCATTTTTATCGTAGTATCCATTCACTTAGAATTAATCAAAACGAACACTAAATTAATTATTCAATTAAAGTGAGCAGTCATATTTTTATTTTACTTAGGCAAGCTCAAGATAGAACTCAGGAAGGCCACTATCTCTTTAGGTTGGTTAATGGCAATAGAATCTAGGTTTCAGAGAGGCATTTTTTAAAAATCTTTTTATGTAATTTATAATGACATGAAAATTCAGACAAGTTTAGGACCAAAAATGCAAATTTTTGATCAAATGAAGCCCAAAAATCCTAAAACTTGTCAAGAATGTGAAAAATGATGAAATGAATGCACTGCAATTTTTTAAGTTTTCAGATGCAAAATGAATTTTTTTGTGAATTAATGATGCATGCAGGGTGATTTTTCTCAAATTAATTTTAATAAATATAAAATCAATTTATTTCTTGGAAATAAATTATCCTAAATAAGTTTATGTGAGAAGTATCTAGGATAATATTAGATCATAAAAATAATTGATCTACATCCTATTAAAAATTAATTACTCAAATCACTATTTAATTTATTACAGCCTCGATATGTGTGTAGATGAAATCATTTTTGGGCTCAAAATAGAACAAATTACATCTACTTATTGTGAATTTTAAATAATTTTTGGAGCAATAATTATTTAATGTGAATTATAGATCACACAGTGGACCAATTATGCAATTTTCACGAGAATAATTATCTTAAATCAACTATATTACATAAAAATTCAATCAAATTCCACATGATAGAGAATAAATGGTTCTACATTATGTTATTTTTTTAATATAAATATGATGACAAACAACACATGAAATATGACACAAATACAGGTTCTAAATGCAATTGTATAAATTAAAAATACTGAAGAAATGTGTACGAAGGGACTCAGATGTTATTACAAAGACCCCAAGGGGTGTGCTGTAATTTCCCTAGAGACGTACGTGCCACACACGTGTTGCTGACGTCACTAGGCTTGCAGGGCTCCTTGATATTATTCTAGAAGGGTGGGGGTTTCACGCAAATGTTCCCCCCAATGTACATGCTTAACACGTGGGGGAGACTTGGATATGCGATCAATGGGCGGCTGGTGCCCGGTAATGGTTGGAGGTCCTCGGGAGGCAGAGTCTCTTCGACGATTGACACATGGTTGTGGGCTGTCGGGGTGAAATCTCCGATGACCTGAGGTCAGATGAGTGGCGAGGCGGAGCACTGATGGCCGAGTAGTAGGGAGCGGTAGACTTGAGGCAGAGCACTGACAATCGATGGCAGTGGGCGACAGCGTTGCGGTGTGGCTGAAGGTCGGAGCGATGGTTGACGACGATGGACAGGAGGTAGAGGTGTTGGAACTCAATGGCGGGGCGGCAGGCGATAGCGTTGCGGTGTGGCTGAAGGTCGGAGCGATGGTAGACGACGGTGGACCGAAGGTGGAGGTGCTGGAACTCAATGGTAGAGCAACAATACGAATAGAGAGAATGAATAAAGAAGAGGGGCATAAGAGGAAAGAATAACAGAGGAGACACATAAAGAGGAGGAAGAAGAAGAGCAAGGAGAAGAGGTGATATCATGTTCTTGGATTCGCCAATGGGTGTAGAAGAGCTCGCTGGAAGCTCCTTGGTGGTCATCACCTCAAGTGACTAGCAAAGGGCACGAGACTCAAGCAACAAGCTTTGAAGCTGCTGCTGCGTGATCACAGAATCATGGATCTCGTCGTATTGAAGGAGAGGTCGCCGTTGTCTCGATGGCTCCATCCTGTTGTCACCAGAATGTGCACAAGAGCAGGTGACCTCCCTCATGGAATGGCAGATGAGGAGCCATGGCCGATAAAGCTTGGGTTTTAAGTGAGTGGTTGGGTAGGAGCTGAGGAAGACATGATTGTGGGAAGAGGGGAAGTGGTGGGGTGGTTGCACGAAGATAGGGGAGAGACGAAGGGCAGTCACGAGTCAGCCACAAGAAGGTGTGTCGCACGTCGCCACAAGAGGCAGGGCAGCGGTTGCGAGGCATGGTTGCAAAGGGTGAGGAGGGTTACACAGGGAGGAGAGAACGTGCGCAGCGATTGCGTACCACCGCTGAAGGCGGAGGAGGTGCGCAAGGTCCGGGAGGAGGGGCTCAGGCCGTAGGAAGGAGAGGAGCAACGACATGGCCAGTTGTAGGGCTGCCACATGGCAATGGAAATTAAAAAATAAAATTTAAATCTAAAAACTAAATAATAATAATAATTAAAATAAATAAAAATTAAGTAAGTAAATAAATAATAAAATAAATAAGTAAATAAATAAATAAAAACTAAATAAATATACAATAATTATAAAAGAAATAAAAATAAATAATTAAATAAAAAATAAAAAAATAAAAAAAGAAGATAAAAATAAAATAAAAATGGTGGTGATACATGGCGGCTCCAGTAGCAACCACGTGTCGCTCACATAAAACTCAAAAAACTAAATTCTAAGAAAAATAAAAAAATAAATAACAAAAGAGGTCAAAATAAAAATTAGTCTATATGAAAGCTACTCGCTCGACGAGATCTACAACTTTCGTGAAGGGTCCAAAATCAAAAGAAATCATTTGTACAAAAAGTATTTTTGGTAGTACTCTATAGATTAAAATACCATATTTTTTTATTTTATTTTTTAAATAAGATAAAAATCAAAATAATATCATAGAAAAGATAAAATAAATATTTACACATGAATCTATTTTTTTGGATTTGTTAATAATTAAAATAAATAAATAAAATAAAGAGGACATGTGTACATACTAATTGTACAGACTCGGGTTGATTTATTTTCTTTGATTTTTGCTTCAATTTTTATTTGGATTTTTACATGTTTTATTAAAACAATAATCAAAGAAAACAAATGCAAAATAAATAAGTCAAAAAAATTTATTTTATGTACATAAATAATAAGGTTAATTTAGTCAATATGTACAATATACAATAGGGGCCCAAAACCTAAGTCATACAAACTCCGATTCTTTTGAATTTGATCTTGTTTTGAAGGTAATTGAACGCACATTTACTCAAAAGTGAGTACGGGTCCATAGAAGACTTTATGAGAGAGATATTCACATTTATAGGCTTTTAGTCTCAAACTAGAGTTTGGGTTTTTTTGGGCAATTTTACAAGTTGGTATTTTTTTGATATTTTTCATTTACTAGTGTTAGTAATATGTACACTTATAGGGTTGCCTTTATTCAATTCTTAATTAGTGAAAGATAAATAAAAATAAGGAAAGATATGGGTAATTACATGTGATATTTACAAGAGAATTTGGGCTTCTTATTCATGCAATAATGCATGCTAAAATGTGATTATTATCTACAAATGCGTGAATGCTAATAACTTTAGAATATATGATGAAATGCAACTAACTACTCAAAAACAAGCTCCATTTTCAACTTTTAGAGTGATGAATCACATAATCATCACATGTGGTGGGATTTGGACAAGGGTTTTAGAACCTCGGCCCATTTGACCTAGCCAATGGGCCAATCTGGTCTGCATTTTGGCCAGGTATACTGGCAACACCTAAGTGGGGATCTATCAGATTTCTTAATGCATGCTAATATTTGCATATTGAAGAATATGTATTTTACCATTTATACCCTTCTTAACTTCTGTAATATTAGTTATGACCCTTTATTTTTTGGAATATCTTATGTACCCATGCCTTCTTACAACGCTCGACCAAGTATGATCACTGGTTGTGAAGCAATGGCGTGGGTAAGGATGGCTCGAGAACAACCATGTGTTCAAGATGGGGTTGCAATGGGTTGTCCAACGCATGTTGTGGAGCCATCCTCCTCGATCCTTATCTCTATAGTGGCGGGTCAATGATATGTGCATAGGGGGAAGGTCGGTAATGAGCCCAATCTCCAGCAGGTACATGCAAGAAAATAGGCAGCTCGAGCAACGGGCTCGGCATGAGCTTCTCACCTGTTTTCTTCTTTACGCCTCAACTCTATTGGTGAGTCCTAGAGGCTTGACCAAACTCGTCACTTACATGTACATATCACAGAGCACCATCAAATTGGGCATCCATCTCCTGTGTATGGATTGTTGATGATGAGGGTCTTCAGACCTTCACTTGAGGGTTGCGGAAGGAATAAAATCACGTTATTGCAAGTTTCTATTACTATGCACGTTATAACTCACATTGTGATTCTAATAATCGAGAAAGGAACCATCTCTTCGGAGACTGGAATAGAAAAGCATCGTACATCATGCCACCATCAACTACCTCTTGAATAGGAAGAAGAAAAACCAACACCATCGTTCAAGAGCCAATAAGCATTCTGCAACATTGGGCTGGAGACGATCGTATATCTTAAGAACCGAACCCATCTGAACTAGCCTTCAAAGGATCCTACAACACCGCCCATACCACTTGGATTATCGCATCGTTGTTCAAAAAATACAAAATTTGACAAATCATCAGCAGTAACCTCTACCTCCTCCCCATTGTTCTCCACGATGATCTAGTTCTTGGCCAATCTCGATTGTCTGTAGAGGGGCTCGACGGAGGAGGAGGGATGGGATGAAAGACCGTTGTTTACCCGATGTTAATTGTCGATTTTATTGTAGTATTAGGGCAATCATGATCAATCAAAAACCACTAAAATTAATTATCCAATTAAAACAAACGGTCCAATTTATATTTTACTTGGGCAAGACCAACGTCGAACTCAGGGAGGCCACTGTCTCCTTAGGTCAATTATTAGGCGATCTAGAGACTAGGTTTTTAGGGAATATTTTTTTGGTATTTTTAAATGTAATTTAATGAATGAAATGCAAATTTGGCAAAGTTCAGGGATAAAATGCAATTTTCATTCAAACAATGCAAGGTGATTTCAAGAAATTAATAAATAGCAAACCTAATTATTTAAAAAAACTAGAATTATCCTAGATATATATCTAATAAGGATCTATCCAGGAAAAAATCTAAACCCTAAAAATATTGAGTTTGTAGTCTATTGAAAATTAATTACTCTAATAACCAATTATTTTATTCCGACCTCGATATACATGGAAACAAGATAATTTTTTGGCACAATGTAGAACGCAACTAATTCTATCTAATGTGATTTTTTTTGGAATTTTTAGAGCAACGAAAAATTTAATAGCAATTTCAGAGCATAAAATGGGTAAACTATGCAAGTCTTCACCAAATTAATTCTAATAAACCAGACAATGTTAACAAAAACTCTATTAAATACTCACAAGATAAAGAAATAATTGTTCTACCCAATGTGATTTTTTGAATAATAAAATAATGTTAAATGCTAGTTCAAATGAATGCAAGAATATAGGGTTCTAAATGCAATACAGAAAAGAATTAAGTAAAGGAGATATGCATATGTAATTACTAATACTATGAGGGACTTTATTGCAAAAGTTCAAGGAGCCATGTGTGCCTCACATGCCTCCTGGAAGGTAGGGACTTTGCGGAATATGCGGAAGATGCGGGGCCTTGACGTAAAACTCCCCTACCCCACGTGCTTTGCATGTGCCTTCTGGAAAGACTAGAGCCTTGTTACAATTGTTGAATTTGTCAAGGGTTTCAATGCAACTTCAGCCTCAGCTCATTTGTTTGACACCTCCCTCGGGGTCTTGGGCTGCGGGTGATCAGTTGGAGACATAAGCGTGCAGACAACCATCCCGATGGAGAATCGATGAGGCTGCAGTCGACGAGTGCTGGAGTATGATGGCACGGGGCTGACCTTGAAGCTGCATTGGCTGGTGCACGGTGAAGCTAGAGCGCGGACGACCGGCCGATGTGGTGAAGTTGAAGGAGCTTGGGTCAGAGGCGTGAAGGCTAAGTGATGGCGATGGTGCTGCGGTTGCACAAAGGAGTCGGCTGGGTGCGTAGGTAGGTCTCCGTGGTGTTGAGCAGGTAGCGAGGGGTCGGAGGGAAGTGGTTGCGGCAAGGGAACTCAGCTCGAGGATTGTGTTGGAGAAGACTTGGCTCCAGCAGGGGGTTAGAGAAACGAAGGCGAGGGAGGATGGTTTGTCCCACATTCAGTTGGGGCTAACCTCTTATATAGGTCGGCGATGGCTGTTACACATGAGTGACTGGGAAAGGAATGAAGGAGGAGGAGAACAAAGAAGAAGCGAGCGAAGAAAAGATGGAGAGGAAGAAAAACAATAGAGGAGAAAGGAGAAAGAGGAGAAGAAGGTGTTACCTGATGGGTCGCTTGGACTGGAGCTCGAGGATTGGATCCAAAGGTCTTTGCTCGACCACGCTGGCGTGAAGCATGAGAGGCTAAGCTGCTCCTCTTAGAGGAACAATTGTAAAGGGAGTGGCTCTCCTTGGATCACGCCTTTGAAGTTCGTCCAGCCGTCATCGCCTCATGATGATTCTCTACTGCTGTCACCAGTAGAGGGTCAAAGCTTGGTGGCCCTAGCTCTCAGTAATGGTGGATGGGGCGGCTAGTCATGGTACTCGGCCCCTTTATGGGTAGTTGGAGATCGTACGAGCGAGAGGGAGATAACGCGACACACCGGATCCTTGACGAGTCGCTAAATACGGTGTTTAATTCGGTCACGTTGTAGCACGTGTACTCAGCGATTCGGTCAGAACCGAGAGAAGATCTCCGTGAAGAGTGTCTCGGCTTAATTTATATCCCGGGCAAGTCCGGGGTCGAACTCAGGGAGGCAAAGGAACAACTTTGGGGTTAATTTGCAAATTTAAGATCTAGATATCCAATGTGGTATTTTTTAGATTTTTTAATGCAAAAAGAAATACCAATGCAAGATGCGGTTGAATCAAGACATTAAGAAAACACAAACAAGGCCAAATTAATTTTACTGTCAAATTAATCCAATTTAACCAAATTATATTTTTCCTAGTATCCTAATCCAGTGATGAACACAAAACACATTTTTTTAGAATTTTAGGGGTTAAAATGCAATAACTAAAAATGCACACTTTTTTTGGGTTTTTTCGCAATTTATCACACAAACAGTAAGGAAAAATTATGAAAAAATTACTGGAATGAAAACATGAAGCAACTATAGTAATATTTTTGGAATTTTTTGACAACATATGAATTTTTTATGAATTTTTTAGTGAAAACAGAGTGGCAATGAGTAATTAATTTCTATTAAATCCACGTTATCAAATTAGTCAGAGATCAAATTATCTCAAATAGATATTTTTATGTGCAATCCAGGAGAATTGAAATTTCGCAAAAAATAAATATGTGGATTTAATTAAAAATCAAAGACTAAAAACACTCTACAATTTATTTCAGGCACAAGACAACTCTATTTTAGATGAAATTTGGATAGTAAGTTAATCATATATCACGGCATCATTCCTACTTTTTGTGAAATTTTTAGAACAACCATGTGTGAGATACAATTTTAAGAGTCCAGATTGGATAAAATACACATAATTTCAGTTAAAAAATTTTAATTAATTCTCCAAATATCAGAAAAATATAAATAAATAACCAAAATATAGAAAATTAGTTGCTCAACACAATGGTATTTTTCATTGAATAAAAAGATGCCATTTTGAAGTCCAAATTAGAATGCAAACATAGGGGTCTCTGTGCAAAATAGAATTAGAACTTACAAATAAAACTGTGTACAGGGGCACTTCTGGAATACGGAAACATACAGGGAAATAGTTGCAATTTTTACAGAATAATAGTAATAAAATAAAAGAGAGGGAAGACCTTCTTCTCCAGGCCGATTGGGGGCTGAACCCAAAAGGGGAGATGGCGGGGTCGGCGGCGTCGCCCGCGCACAGCCGTACGCGCAGCGGCGCGCAGCCGCTCACAGTGGCGGAGGTGAGGCGGAGGAGGGCGGCGCTCTGGCGGGAGGCGCGGGGGCACGACGGAGTCCGGCGGTTGGTGGCAGAGGCGAGCGGCGGATCTTCCGCAGGCGGGCAGAGGCGTGGGGGCGCGGCGGAGTCCGGCGGCCTGGTGGCGGAGGCGAGCAGTGGGCCGCGGGAGTCCGGCGGCCTGGTGGTTAGGCTGCGGCGGTGCCGCCGCTTGGAGGGAAGGGGAGGGGCGGCGGGCGTGAACCTGCGGCTATTTTTTTTGTTTTTTTTCATTTTTTTCTTTTTTTTTCTGATGTAATAAAAAACTTTTTTTTGTTTTAGATTTTTATGTTTTTTTAAATTTAGTTTAAACATGGAAGGAAATGAAAATATATACAAAAGGAAAGGGAAAAAAATGGTAGAGGGAGGTGGTGGGGAAGATGAATGGTGGTGATGTGATAACAAAGAAGATAAACGAAGGGTGATAATGGACTAAAAAAAATTGCAACGATAAAAAAAATGATAAGATGAAACGAAATTACCTACGATAAACGCGTGCGCCTATGGAGTGCTCTCGTGAGCACGGTCTTCGCTCAAATCGTGGGCGTGCGATGAGCTCGAGCAGCGCACGGTTGCGGCTGTGATGTTGGCCAAAAAACCAACGGATCCCACCGGAGAGAGGGCCGTCGTCGCTCGACCGCGGTTGCGTCGCTGTCACTGATTCAACTTAGGGAACTAGGCTCTCCTCACATAAAGATGGATCAAGGGCAAATTGAGGAGGATGGGATGTATATATAGATGATGAAATGAGAAGTTATTATGGTGGTGGAGTTGAATGGGAAGTTGGATTATTAATGGAGTTGAATGGGAGGTTTAAAAAAATGGTGGGGTTGAATGGAAGTTGGTGGTATAATGAGTTGAATGGTGGTTATTGTAGAGAATGTAAAATAAATAATTAAAATAAAGTTGTCTACTTTAAATACAATAAAATAAAAAGAGAAGAGAAATAGTGGAGAATTTACAATGGAAGACAAACAACATGTACACATTTTTTACTTTTCTAATATGTATTTTTTTTATCTTTTTAATAAGAGATATTTACAACAGAAAAATACAATAAAATACTACAATTAAAATACAACACAAGTATTATTTTTTTGTATTTTTAATAATTAAGAAAGATACAAATAAAATTAAAGAAAGAATGAATATATACATAATATACAATGTACATCTAGGTCCCAAAACCCAACTTTTGCAAATGAGCTCCGATTTTAATGAAACCACTTCCTTTGGATAGATAATTTTCTAACTTGAACTTTAAAAGTGAGTTTGGTGAATTTGGAGTTCATACGGAGTGGGAATTTAGCTTGGAAGTTGGACTTTACGGCTTTTTCTCTTTGGGATCTAGGAGCATTTATTTGAGATGAAATTAGTTTTGTATTTTTGTATTTTTATATACATTTTTATAAACAAGTTAGAGAAAGAATTAGGCAAAAAGGAGTTGAAAATGAATTTATTAAAAATATATGAAGTTTTGGGCTATTTACATGTATAAAACTCCATTGATTTTTGCGGCTTTTTATGTGTAATTTATTTTGTACAATCTAATATACAATAATTAATGTATTTTATTTACAAGAGTCATTTTGTTAATTTATGGATTTTATAGATATTTATCTAGGATTTTACTCGGGGATTTTGCTAAGATCAAGATATTGCGATGATGAATCGCGGATTCATCAATCCTGCAGGGAGTGGTTGTAGGGAAGAGGAGGATATCGCGGAGTTGGGTCACAAGTGAGGTTGTGGCTGCTGCAGATCATGGGAGTTGTGGGTGAGCAGGTCCTGTGGATCATGGGTGAAGAGGGAGAGAGGGGGGATGCGATTGCTCGACCAAGGGGTTGCTGGGTTGTGCAACCGTCGTGCGAAGCGGAAAGGCGGTTGTAGGGAAGAGAAGATGGGTGAGAATAGGGCTACGAGCGATTGCAACCACCGTAGGAGGTTGAGCAAGGGAGGCGACCGTGCGCTTCAAGGTGCAGAAGCCGTTGGGGCTACAGCCGAAGGAGGCTGGCGGTTGCGCGCCTGTAGTGCAGGGGAGGAAGAGGGGCACCACGTGGCATGTGGGAAAGGCAGCCATGTGGAGGGTTAAGATTAAATAATAAAAAAATTAAAAATAATAAATTAAAATAATTATAAAATTAAAATAAAACAGAAATAAATAAATTTATTAAATTTAATCAAAATAATAATAATAAATTAATTAAATAAATAAGAAAGATTGAATAAAAATAAAATAAAAGGGTGACAGGTGGCATCTCCAGGAGCTGCCATGTGTCACTCAAAAAATCGAAAGTAAATTAAAATAAAAATAAAAAAGAATTAACAAAAGGGGTCAAATTAAAAAGTGATTAACACGAAAGTTGCTCGTCTCGACAAGATCTACAACTTCTTGGAAGGACCCAAAACCAAAATAAATCATCTGTACAAAAAGTGTTTTAGGTGGTACCTTATAGGTATAAAATATTGCATTTTTATCTTTTATAGATTTTTTTGGCATTTTTAAATAAGATAAAAAATAAAATAAAATTACAGAAAATATGAAATAAATATTTACACCTTAACCTATTTTTTTGGATTTCTAGTAATAAAGAAAATATAAAGAAAATAAAGGGGTAGTTTGGTCTAAGTGTACGAGATAAAAGGAGGGGCTCAAAACCCAAGTTTCACATATAGACTCCAATTCTTTTGAATTTGGTCTTATTTTGAAGGTAATTGAACGTTCATTAATTCAAAATGAGTAGGGGTCCATAGGAGACTGTATAAGAGAGATATTCACATTTTAAGATTCTTAGTCTCAAACTAGAGTTAGGGTTTTATTGGTCAATTTTATGAGTTAGTATTTTTTGACATTTTTCATTTATTAGTGTTAGTAATATATACAACATAGAGTTGATTTTATACAATTCCAATTTAATGAAAAATAGATAAAAATAAGGGAAATGTGGAGAATATACATGTGTTATTTACAAGGGAATTTGGGTTTTTATTTAATGCAAAAATGCATGCTAAAATGCAGACATTAATTCCAAGTGCATGAATGAGAATAATGCAAAATAAATGATGAAATGCAGCTAATTACTCATGATTGAAACTCTATTTTCAACTTTTAGAGTGACGAATCACAGATTCATCAACCCCTTATGCTTAAACATTGCCCGTCCTCGAGCAACTAAAATGAAAAGCAAAAGTGAAAATGATTTTGGGTTCCATACCAAGGTCATGAACAAAAGATGAAAATGGAGCTCAACTCAACCTTTGGATTAATAATGTGGTGGAACCTTATTGGGAATTGAATTTAAGACCTAATAGCCTTTAAGTTCTATAAGTCTCTATTCAAGTCGCCTCAACATTCAGGTCAGAACAAATCCTTATACGTAAATTCTGATGACTATGAATTCTTACTTGTCATGTGTAAGTGAAATATAGCTCTCCACATCAGAAATAACAAAGAAACAACCTCCTCTAACAGGGTAACTCTAGTTCCTCGGTATAACAACTCTTTCCTTGAGGAGCGGGTATTCCCTTCTAAGTTCAAGCACAACCAGCTCTAGAAGAGGGGGTAGAGAAGAGAATGGATTTTGACCAGTGTAGTCACATATCCATGGAGCTTGACCAGTGTAGCCAAGTCTCCAGCTACAGGCTTCCTTGATATGAGACTTTGAAGCATATGCCTGTTGGACATGCGAGCCCACGGCGAGCCATTATGCAATAAATGTTATTGCGAATATCATTCCCTGATCTGAAATGAAGAATACATAATTTGCATAATAGGTCCCTAGTACAATTAGGGTTATGTACCATGGCCATCTTAATGATCATACAGCTGTTGATTCAACTATTGAATTATAGAGGCTGGTGCTTGGATGAACATCTAAAGAGTTAGATAGAGGACTCATCAAGCACCGTCAAACGATTGTTAAGAGATGATCTCCAGCCAGAGTAGGAGATGGCAATCCTATCTCTGTTAGGCTGATATCTGACCGACCTCTTGATGCAGGACCTCTGCATAGGAATAGAGATTCGGAGGTGTCAGATTAGTTAGGTCAAAGAGTTGACTTAACGAGATCGAGATAACCAAAGTCCTATATCGTATGATGTCATGATATAGGCACACATCCTCTGACCAGAGACAGATGTGTTACTATATGTCTGAGTATGTACATTTGGCAGACCAATAGGTTGATGACCTAATCAAGGTCTATACACCGGCGCGCTGGTGTGCATATAAGGGCATATGAGTAATACGATCTCTCAAAGGATCATACAGGTTCAGTTACTGAACCGGAAGACATGAGCTCACTCACGAGATATTGGGAAGAATCAAATTCCATGTGCATGGTCGTCTCACTTTGGAAGCTTGACTGAATTTGTAGGTTTGATATATACTTTTGGAAAGTATATGATCAAGACCTAGGTATGATATATGCTTTTTGAAAGTATATGATCGATACCGACTCCTAATGATCGAATGAGAAACTTACTGATAAAACCCTGAAGTAGACCGTGTAAAGTTGATCTAATACTTCGGGTTTAATCTGAGTCTTCCAGTATGCATGATGTACAGGTATTGGGAATGCCTGAGGGTGATGTGATCATAAACGGTTGTATAACCATGACGCTTCCATTCCTAGGGAGTGATGAAACGGGTCTGGATTTTAGTGACTCCTCTCAGTAGAGAAGTAATCTGATCTTAGTCCAAATGTTGGACATTAATCTGAATGTGATTCAGATTCAATGAGAAGATTAGATTTGCGGTCTTGATTTAATCAAGCATCTATGGGAGGCCCGAGATCTGGATTTGAGATGTGATCTCAATATCCATGTCAGTATACGTGGAACAATACAATCGCCCTATCCTTATCTCCAAGTATTCGCGGAGAAAGCGCATTATCCTTGAAAGAGTTCATGGATAATTCTATTGTTGATATATGTATCCGAGCATTGAGAAAATGGATAATTAAATGTGATTTAATTATCATGAATAATATGAATTTGATTCATATTATAATGAGAGTTATCTTAGATAATTAAATGTGATTTGATTATCAAAGAGGTAAATAATGTGAATGTGATTCATATTATTTAAGCACATGAGAATAAGTTATCCAATACAATTAAATATGATTTAATTATTATGGATAAGAATAATGTGGATAGTAATATCCCATTATTCATAATATATTATAAATGTGATTTATAGTGTATTAGAGAGAGCTAATTATAATTTATATGTGTTGATTAATTATTATGTGTATTGGATACACATTGTGTAATTAATTGACAAGGTAAAATTATATGTTGTTTTGGGTTGTGAATTTGATTCACAATTTTTCCATGGCAAGATTGCAATATTCTCAAATATAATTGTGAATTATTTTGAAGAATAAAACCCTACAAAAGTTGTTGGAAATAAAATAAAGAGATTTCCATGGAGATATGCAATCTCATGACATGTCATGAGATTGCTCTCCTCATGGAAAGCTTGGGCGGCACCCAATTCCAAATAGGAATGGGTGGCCGTCCATATGGAATGTACATGGAGATGTAATCTCAATGTATATTCTCTCCTTATTTATTTGGTGTAATTTTGGATTAATTTGTATTTGATTTTGTCAAATATATTTTGATCTAAATTTGTTGGTTTTACCAACAACAATCTTAGCCATTGGATTGACATAAATCAATCTCATCCATTGATTTTATATGTCACATGGATTGAGATCCATGGATCCCAAACCCTATAAATAGAGAGGCATACCATGCTCTCTATTTTACACACAATGCTTGAGAAGCATATCTCTCTCTCTCTCTGCTCGACAGCCCTCTCTCTCCCTCTCATGTGGTCGTCTACCATGGATGACCTAAAGAGGTTCTCCATCGCCGCGGCATCGTTGTTATGCTGCCCGTTCGTCTGCTCAGTCTCCTTCGGTGCGCCTCGCTCGTGAAGAAGACGTCGGATCTCGTGTGTCGAGATCAGGAGATCCGCCGCTTGGATCATCAACATGGATTGCGAGAAGCACGCTGTTCATCCCTGCGCTCGCAAGCGTCTCCTCCGTCGGATCGGACATGAGACAGGAGGTCTCTTCGTTTAGAGACTTGATCGCAACCACGCTTCAAGAGGTAATCCTAATTATTTGTTTGTGTTTAAGATGAAATGATCCGAGAAGTGTTCTTGGATCATGTGGTTTCGTCGTAAGAATTTTTTTTTTAAATTTCGCTGCATCGAGCAACTAGTGCGACTAGTCGCTCCTCGTCGTATTCGATACGACGCTCACGCTTGCGTGATGCGCTTGAGGATTTAACCATATCCTTCAAGTGGTATTAGAGCCTTAGGTCGACGGTTTCAAATATGATTCGCTAACCGAGGACGACTCGGGTTCGTTAAGGTCGCGAAAGTTTTTTTTCGCATTTAATTTCGCAGATCTGTTTAGAGTATTTTTTTCAGCCCTGTTTAAATTGTTTAAACACTAATTTAATACTTGGATTTTGTTCCCCATTAAATAAGGAAACCATAGGATCTGAGTTTGCGTAAATCGGATTTCGTATGCTCGAGATATGGTTGTTTTAATGAACATGTATTCACTGTTACGGGAACTGCGAATCTTAACGTAATTAAGGAGTTAATTACTGTTTAGAGATGCCTCGAAATGCATGAAAATCACATAGATTCTGTTGTAGCAAACTATAGAAACTTACTTTGCTTAATTTGGATTTAAATTGATTGAGATATGCTAATTTTAGTAAGTAGGGGTCACTGCTGAAATTACTTTCCTATTCAAGAACTATGTGATTGTCAATTAATGCAATTAATCGTTAATTTCAAGAAATAATTATGGAAAGTATTTGAGAAATATTAGAAGATGATTATCTCCTTAATTGACTTGGCCTCAACCAATTAATTGATTAGATTTGATCTAGATCATAATTGGAAACACAATCATCAAACTCCTTGCCTGAATAGGATTGGGAATTTGTCTAGCAAATTTCCTTATAATCAAAATTGTTTTGATTACTATATGGTATAATTTCGGTTGAAGAACCGATGATCATCTCAAGTACAGATTAATCAATTTGGCATTATCCTTTCCCGAGGCGGATATGGTGTCTAGTCGGAGATCGCTGGGGTAGCGGGTTGCAACGTATGCGGTCCGTCCCACTCCCGCCGGTACTGGCCATGACAGCGGGTAGGGCCGGGATAATGTCCGATGGATTAAGATGTATTTTTCTAATTATTAAAATACAAATTAATACGTACTTTGAGAATAATACCTTATATATTCAAGTATAGCAATCAAGTTTAATTGATTGAATTGGATTGATAATTAATTTAATATGATTGAATTAATTATATCCAATTAAACCACTCTATTATGAATAGAGTTATTATTTCCCTTGGAAGAGTTAATTATGTGAATATGATTCATGATAATTAATTAGAATTTGAATATGATATGGAGAATCACATAAGTGACATCCATGGTCTCCCGTCAAGGTGAAGAGTTTCGTCGCCAGATATTTTATGTAGGAGACACCTGTCTGAAGTGACAGCTCCTGCATATGATCCATTTGGATCGGGCCCGTCGCTTCTCGGAAGAGTAAGGACGTATGCGTAGTGACCCCAATATCAGATCCTCATATTATTGGGGCGATATTGGATTGCGCATAGCGAGTTGTATTCCTGTTGACGGTTGGTTCAATTAATAACGGGTCAATATTGCCTTAGGGGTGGTGGGCCCGGGTGTTAAAGACCGAATTGGGAGATGCAAGTTGGACTTGCAAGGCGGAATGTGTTCCCGCTTCTTTTTATCTGAGTTGTAGGTTCTCATATCATTGGGATGCAACAAAGATAAGGAAGGAGATCCCAGATCTTGCTTGAGATATAATGGTAAGTATACCTCTTACATTGAAAGTGATTAAGGGAATGAACTTTCATTGTTGACATGGCAAGACAACTTTGATATAAAAATTCCTAACTCAAAGTAAAACATGTATATATATAAATATATACCCTTATGCAAATTTCTTATTTCAGATAATCCTTCATTAAACCCACTCAATGTTGTACTCAATAATAACCAGTAAATATCATGGATTGGACCCTTGATCCAGATATTATGCTTGCAATTGGACACATAATGTATGTGGTTGCAATGTGCAAGTTTCCTCATAATAATGAGGAATGATAATTAAATAGACAATGGGACTAAAACCCTAGGGTTTGTATGTCTCTATAAGTCTTGATCTCATCGAATGTACTTTGGAAGTGACATGTCGATGATGATCGCAATTGTCAAATAATCCTTATAAAATCAATAAAGATATTCTGGCATACATATGTGCTCTTGACATTTAATCATGAATGACATGGTTCTCTGCATCATGTAGAATGGTAGCTCTATAAGAGATGATGTATTCAAATTGTTTGAGTACCGACCTGAACCTATGTTTTAAGAGTTTAGATGGATGTAGTTGATGAGTGTCATCATTCTACTGTCAATACTCTAGTCATTCATGAAGCTTCATAATATTCATATTGTATGAATTGGGTGAAGCATGTATAAATGTCGAAATGCTCTTACATTAAATTCTTTTGAATTTAACATAAGAGGTCCTTAGTCTTAAGCAATGGTTGTTTATATATAAAGGGAGCGCAGTGGAAGCATGGGTTGGACCCAAGCAAGAAGTATAATCAAAGAGTTGACTGTACTTCTATGACTTCCATATGACATCCAAAGAGTTGAATAAATGCCAATACTGCAATAAATTGATGTGTTGATAGTATGACTATCAAATCTATCTAGGATCTTTAGAGAAGAAATCAGATAGTACATCAGAATAATCTACATATAATCATTGAAAATTGACTTACTTATTTGATAAGATAAAGTCTAATAATTGTATCTCAATCTTCTAATGACACTTGCAATTGGTTGCATATGTTTTAAAAGACTAGAAAATTTGATCTTAAGGTCTATAGTTATCCTTGAGAATTTTGATGCAATTGTGCAACAATCTCTTTTGGATTGATAGACTTATTAAATTCAGTGGGAGAGCCCTTAGTCTTAGAGAATGTCTCTATGACCTAGATGTTAGAATACACTCATTGTTTATTTCTATTTGTTGGATATAAACATGAATTCTGTAATAAATCTATCATAAAGAGTTATGATGGAGATATTTCAGATAGTAATCTAAAATCTAGTGGACTCTATTAAATTAGAAAATTAATGAATGATTCATTAAGATTCTAATACTAAAAATTAAACCTTTAAAGATCAATAGGAGGATAAAGATCATTTGACAATGATCTGGCATCAAGTTTTGGACATATGTCTGTTGATGAGATCAATGGACTAGAAAGACATGAAACTTTAGATTGTCTAAAGATTCAAATCTTACATACTTATGAATATTGTATTCAAAGAAAAATGTCCAATACACCTTTCTTTGGGAAAGATGTAAGATGTCAAGGTATTCAGGATCTCATACATATTGATGTATGAGAATCATCTATATCATAGTAAACATTATGGATATGTGATATCTATTGATGATTATGTATGATATGAAATTTCTTCTCATCACCTTAGAAAACTTTGAAATGTTCAAAGATTTCACAATTTTGGTTTAGAACCAAAGTTTGAAGGAAAATGAAATGAATTTGATCTAACCAAGGTAGCTTGTACCTAATGGATGAATTTAAGGAATACCTTATAGAGATATGAATATCATTTCTATCTTACCCCTCCTAATGAACCTTAACTCAATAAAGTTGTAGGGAGATGCAGTTAATCATGTGTGACATGATTTGATCAATGATTAATCTTAGCATAATTATCTCTTAGTTTCCAGGTATATGTATATGTGGTAGAGACTACATTATATATATTTAATAAGGTTCCAAGCTAGTAATCTGGAATCTAGCACCAAAGAGTGCTACTTCATTAGGAAAATAAAGGATGGTATTGGATACCTACTTTATGACCTTGAGATTCTTAAAAATCTCATCTTTGAGAATATGATTCTTATAGGATGACTTTCTTGAGAATCAAGATGAAAATGAAGAAAAGGAACTCATTTAATCTTGAGAAGATAATGAGGCTCCTGAAATCGGAAACTAAATAGACAATTAAATATGAAACATTAATACCTCTTCAAATAAGTTTGAGGATGGATTCCATGTGTTAGTTGAGTCTGAAAATGATCGAACTTCATGTGATGAAGCTCCTATGGACCATGACATGGAAAGATGGATGTTAGCAATAAAGTCTAATGTAGACTTCATATACAAGTGTTGTATATGGACCCTCGAGGATCCACCTATATGGGTCAGACCCATTAAGGTGTAAATGGATCTTCAAGAGAAAGAGGGAACCTGATGAGAAGGTAGAGACCTTCAAAGCACGATTCGTAGTCATGAGCTACACACCGAAGAGAAGACATCGCTCGCGATGAGACTTGCTCTCCAGTGACCATGCTTTAACCCATCAGAATATTGCTAACTGTAGCTACACAACTTGACTATGACATCTTCATGATGTGAGTCAAGATTGCATTCCTCTATGAATACGTCTCTGAGGATATTCATATGAAGTAGCCCCAGGGCTTCATGGTTGAGGAAAGCAAGATGTGTTGGCTGAAGAACTCCATCTTTGGACTCTAATAAGTTTCTTGTAGTTGGAACATAAGATTTGATGAAATTATAAATGTTATGATTTCAGATAAAATCTTGATGAACCATGTGAAGCTTAGTGGGAGTGCCATTGTGTTCATCGTGCTAAATGTAGATAATATCCTAATCATTTGGAATGATCTAAGGATGATACTAGTAAGTGTTTTATAATTTGGTTGTTCCATACCATGAGATATGATCTCAAGGATACCTCTTAGATCCTAGTTGTGAAGATGTTCAGAAGTAAAGAGAAGAGGATATTGGGACTATCACATTTGTAGTACACCTTGGACATATTCTATTCTTAGAGATTCCAAGAAAGGCTTCCATCCCTTAAGATATGGTACTGACCTATTTAAAGGGATAGCACCTCAAAAGGTTGAGGAAGTGAATGCTAGAACTGTTTGCACTTGTGCATCAGTTACGAGAAGCTGAGTGTATGCTGGATGTGTACGAATACCAAATATCTGCCATGCAGTGGGAGTAGTAAACTGTTACTAATCCTACTATGGAGATAAAACACTTGATTGCAGTAATAACACAATCTTCATAGATGATAAGATTTTTTAGATAGTGATCTCAAAGTCTTATCTTCAAATACTTAAGACTTTATATATAGTGATCTAAAAGGTCTTAACTTTGGATACCTTTAGAGATAGTGATCTCCAAGGATAAAGGTATTCTGATAAGGATTATGGAAATATTGGTTTTAACAATTATTAAGCTATGGTGTCAAGGACCCTATAATAGCTTTAACAAAATTGAGTATTGGTTGCATGAGATGCAACATTCGCATTAGACGCGAGCACTGTTACTGGGGATATGCAAGTACCGTAAAAGGACTTGGCGTAGTCTCACGGGAACAGAGTGACTGATCAACTTACCTAGCTATTTTCTTAATAGCCTATGATAGTCACATGAGTGTGGGTTTAAATGATTAGCCCATTAATGGCTCTTTGGGCTAGTGGGAGATTGTTGGACATGCGAGCCCACGGCGAGCCATTATGCAATAAATGTTATTGCGAATATCATTCCCTGATCTGAAATGAAGAATACATAATTTGCATAATAGGTCCTTAGTACAATTAGGGTTATGTACCATGGCCATCTTAATGATCATACAGCTGTTGATTCAACTATTGAATTATAGAGGCTGGTGCTTGGATAGATATCTAAAGAGCTAGATAGAGGACTCATCAAGCACCGTCAAACGATTGTTAAGAGATGATCTCCAGCCAGAGTAGGAGATGGCAATCCTATCTCAGTTAGGCTGATATCTGACCGACCTCTTGATGCAGGACCTCTGCATAGGAATAGAGATTCGGAGGTGTCAGATTAGTTAGGTCAAAGAGTTGACTTAACGAGATCGAGATAAACAAAGTCCTATATCGTATGCTGTCATGATGTAGGCACACATCCTCTGACCGGATACAGATATGTTACTATATGTCTGAGTATGTACATTTGGCAGACCAATAGGTTGATGACCTAATCAAGGTCTATACACCGGTGCGCTGGTGTGCATATAAGGGCATATGAGTAATACGATCTCTCAAAGGGATCATACAGGTTCAGTTACTGAACCGGAAGACATGAGCTCACTCATGAGATATTGGGAAGAATCAAATTCCATGCGCATGGTCGTCTCGCTTTGGAAGCTTGACTGAATTTGTAGGTTTGATATATACTTTTGGAAAGTATATGATCAAGACCTAGGTATGATATATGCTTTTGGAAAGTATATGATCGATACCGACTCCTAATGATCGAATGAGAAACTCACTGATAAAACCCTGAAGTAGACAGTATAAAGTTGATCTAATACTTCGGGTTTAATCTGAGTCTTCCAATATGCAGGATGTACATGTATTGGGAATGCCTGAGGGTGATGTGATCATAAACGGTTGTATAACCATGACGCTTCCATTCCTAGGGAGTGATGAAACGGGTCTGGATTTTAGTGACTCCTCTCAGTAGAGAAGTAATCTGATCTTAGTCCAAATGTTGGACATTAATCTGAATGTGATTCAGATTCAACGAGAAGATTAGATTTGCGGTCTTGATTTAGTCAAGCATCTATGGGAGGCCCGAGATCTGGATTTGAGATGTGATCTCAATATCCATGTCACTATATGTGGAACAATACAATCGCCTTGTCCTTATCTCCAAGTATTCGCGGAGAAAGCGCATTATTCTTGAAAGAGTTCATGGATAATTCTATTGTTGATATATGTATCCAAGCATTGAGAAAATGGATAATTAAATGTGATTTAATTATCATGAATAATATGAATTTGATTCATATTATAAGGAGAGTTATCTTAGATAATTAAATGTGATTTGATTATCAAAGATGTAAATAGTGTGAATGTGATTCATATTATTTGAGCACATGAGAATAAGTTATCCAATACAGTTAAATATGATTTAATTATTATGGATAAGAATAATGTGGATAGTAATATCCAATTATTCATAATATATTATAAATGTGATTTATAATGTATTAGAGAGAGCTAATTATAATTTATATGTGTTGATTAATTATTATGTGTATTGGATACACATTGTGTAATTAATTGACAATGTAAATTATATGTTGTTTTGGGTTGTGAATTTGATTCACAATTTTTCCATGGCAAGATTGCAATATTCTCAAATATAATTGTGAATTATTTTTGAAGAATAAAACCCAACAAAAGTTGTTGGAAATAAATAAAGAGATTTCCATGGAGATATGCAATCTCATGACATGTCATGAGATTGCTCTCCTCATGGAAAGCTTGGGCGGCACCCAATTCCAAATAGGAATGGGTGGCCGTCCATATGGAATGTACATGGAGATGTAATCTCCATGTATATTCTCTCCTTATTTATTTGGTGTAATTTTGGATTAATTTGTATTTGATTTTGTCAAATATATTTTGATCTAAATTTGTTGGTTTTACCAACAACAATCTTAGCCATTGGATTGACATAAATCAATCTCATCCATTGATTTTATGTCACATGGATTGAGATCCATGGATCCCAAAACCCTATAAATAGAGAGGCATACCATGCTCTCTATTTTACACACAATGCTTGAGAAGCATATCTCTCTCTCTCTCTCTCTGCTCGACAGCCCTCTCTCTCCATCTCATGTGGCCGTCCACCATGGATGACCTAGAGAGGTTCTCCATCGCCGCGGCATCATCGTTATGCTGCCTGTTTGTCTGCTCGTGGATCTCAGTCACCTTCGGTGCGCCTCGCTCGTGAAGAAGATGTCGGATCTCGTGTGTCGAGATCAGGAGATCCACCGCTTGGATCATCAACATGGATTGCGAGAAGCACGCGGTTCATCCCCGCGCTCGCAAGCGTCTCCTCCGTCGGATCGGACTTGAGACAGGAGGTCTCTTCGTTTAGAGACTTGATCGTAACCACGCTTCAAGAGGTAATCCTAATTACTTGTTTGTGGTTAAGAGGAAACGATCCGAGAAGTGTTCTTGGATCATGTGGTTTCATCGTAAGATTTTTTTTTTAAATTCCGTTGCATCGAGCAACTAATGCGACTAGTCGCTCCTCGTCGTATTCAATACGACGCTCACGCTTCCGTGATGCGCTTGAGGATTTAACCATATCCTTCAATGCCTTGCAAATATACAAACTCCGGCATCCCATCGTCAAGCATTTTATTTTCAATCAAGCCTATCCCATTTTTTGGAGTTCTTTTCTTTAATGACATATATACAAGGTGCAGCATGTACATAAGGAGTTTTTGTTCTTGAGCCACTAGACTATCCCTCTTTTGAAGATTTATTGCAACCCACAACATCCCATCGTCAGATGTCAACGCCACTAGAATAGGTTGAGATGCACTACCCTCCCTAGAGGAGGACGGATGTTTCCACCCGTGTGCTACTCCAAGCCAAAGGATTCTGCCTCCTCACCACCTCATCAATGAAGAGCTAAACACATGGTTCTTGTCCAAGTTAGGTCATTGTATAAACGAATCGTACGTGTATATGAAATATTCTACTTAGACCAATCAAGATGACATGTGAACATATACTTGCAGTCTCAAAGAATTAAGTAACTCGACCTGAAAAATCTTAACTCCGGTTCCTATACAGTTCCTCTGAAATTAGGTAGATTAAGGTCAAATCAAATCCATCTTTGGCTTCTATTCATAACTTGGTTCAGGACCCACTAACTTTCCACTTTGCATATGCAAGATATGCAAATGAAATGTAGATGACATGTAATGTATAATAATGAAGTGCAAGACTTTTTTTTCAAAAGTTTTAAATAATTTTTTAGTATACCTCCAATTTTACAACAAATTTTATAAAAGTATTATTTACAAGAATTTCATAAATTTATACAAGTTTTATTATTATATGAATTTTACAGCTTGTATACAATATACATATTATACAAGAATACATGTACTTTAAAAAACATTTTTTCCAATTTTACCCACCCCATAATTATTGCATAGTAAATAAAAAATATGTGAAAGTACAAGCTATGGGTAAAATATACTTAGAGATGATATGCCTTTGGAGCAAAAGAAGTGAGGAAAAAGACATAGCTCGTGTTAACTAAAAGTACAGAAGTCGACCTGCTCCCTATACTTAGGCTCTGGTCAGACTAAGTGTAGAATAAGAGAAAAAATGGGGTGGACGAGGGTAAGAGGATAAATAGATGAGTATATACAAATGCCGGGCATCGGTCCCCTCTATACTTAGGCTCTGGTCATCCTAAGTCTAGAACAGGAGTGAGTGTGAGAACCAATGAGATCTAGAGAATATACAGAGAATGGTGAAGAAGATAAGAAGAGACTCGGGTTACTCTCCCCCCTATACTTAGAATCTGGTCATCTTAAGTATAGTCATATATGAAATGATATGGAGCTGGGGCGAGTGATACGAATCACTGGGGAGGGAGGGAAATAAAAGAAAGGAAATCTATACAAGGAGGAGGGAGAATGTACAAGGATCAAGAAGGTTTGTAATGAACCTTCTTGCGTGAACGAGGAGGTGGGGAATATACAAGTGTGTCGCTGTCAGAATCATCCTCGGATGAATAATAATAATGAGGTGAGGGGATCTTCCAACGAGGGTTGACACACAACTACTTGCTCAGATATGGCTTAAGAACAACCGAACTTATCTCACTTATATAAATCACCTCATTCGGACCCGATGAGGACTCCTAAGAAAATTCCTTCCCTGGTATATTAAAGGAAACTTTCGTGGTCAGTTTTCTAGAACCTGAAGCATTGAGAGGGAGACAAGAGTGATGCACCTTGACGAGTTCGTGGGAACATCTTGAGGAATCATTTCTCAACTTCCTCTCACTGGATAACCGACTCGAGGATGGAGCAATCAGGTTTTTGGGAAGGGTTAATTTGGTCTTGGTTGTCTCCTTTGTTGAAGGTCCAGGATGTGGTGTGGTATTGACCATGGGTTCCTCATCGGACGAGTCACCATATATATTGTAATATTCCTGAAGGGTCAGCACACGACTCGAATAGGTGCTAGTGATCTCAGTTGGCTTGGCAATGGTAGCTTCATGTGTCAGATCATCTAAATAAGTCAAGATAATTAGAAAAAGTTGTGTCCGACTTAAGGATAGCTTCAGATTGTGAGTCCTTTATTGAAGCTGTCTTGGTGGTGGTGATGCAAGCAGTGGGTGATGTGGAGGTGTAGGGAGTCTTTGAACCAGTGGTTGTCTTAACAGTCGGTATCTCAAGTGTGGCATAGAGGTGGGACTCATCTACCTCTTGATGGTCATGACTGTTAGCGGCTATGTGGGTTGCTTCAGGTTGGATTGTGTCCTCAAAAATCACGACTGATCGGTTTGTACCCAATATAGGGAAATCTATCTCCCGAGTCTCGCAATCTATAGTTGCCTTAGCCAAGGCTAAGAATGGCTTCCCAAAAATGATGGGAGGCTGGGTGAACTCTCCTAGGTGCTCAATATCAATGATTGTGAAGTCCACTCTGAGTGGAGCACCTCGGAAAGCAATGATGACTGAAATTGTTCCTCTCGACCGTCTAATGGATCGGTCAACCAGTTGCACGATCTCTCTAGATTCCCTAAGTGTTATGAGTTTGAGCTTATCAAACATGGAGGTCATGAGGATATTTATCGATGAGTCATCATTGATTCTCACATTGGTGAAAATGGTGTTGTTGATTCCACATTCAACTCGGGGAAACCGCTTCACTCTGCAGCTTTTGGTCTTTCTCCCCATCACCAAGGAGGTGGCCATAGACACTAGGTGTCTTCTGTCCTTGTTCTCTTATTGCCCGACCTCTTGGGCATAAATTTACTCCTCATAAATCTTTTGAGGTCAGGGAAGTGATCTATGTCCTTTATTAAGGGAAGCTTAAGAATCAATTCCTCAACAATTGCTTCCCTAAGGGCATGATCCAAATTTTTAAGTCATTTTCATTTTTTAGGAGATTTTCTGGGTTTTCATTTTTTGGTCTTTTTGGGATTCTCATTTTTTTGATGTTTTCGATAGGTGAAGGAGGGGAGGGAGAAAATGTAGACTCGATATTGGAGGGCAAGTGGTTAGTAGTAGAGGGAGGTAGAATTGACTCCTGTTGTACAGAGTGTGTGGGTCCCTTAGTGTTCTCTTGGTTTTCCACATCAAATCTAATCATCCTTTCCTCAATTGATTCATGTCTCTTAACAAGTCTGGAAATGTCATCCTCCAAAATATTCCCATGACAAATCATGGGTGAATTCTACTCATTTGGAGGATACTGTTGAGAATTCGATGTCTCATACTCAACATACCTCGACTCCAACATGTAGTGTTGAATCGAGTAGAGACCATCAATATGGAAGATCTTGGTCGGAACCTCATATATTGGATTCGATATACAGTTGACTTGCGAATCTAACTCATGGGTCTAGTGCACCGTATGTGTAAGCTCACCGAGTGGCTAGTCAATATAATCTTGATCATGGTGGTCAATCATGTCAGGAAGAATATAGGGTGCATGCCAATCCATTCGGTTCTTTGGTTCGACCATGTGATACCCTAAGGTCCAGTCATGATGTATATGTGTAATTTGTGAACATGTCCCAACAATTATAAGAGAATCAGATGAGGTGTATGGGGGTAGGTATCTCTACCAATCTTCTAACTCAATAGTAGCTTGCTTTTCACATGGCACCCTGATTCCAACAAGCATCCGACTATAAGGTGATTTAACCAAGGATGGAAGTGGATCTGGAATGTTGGAAGGTGAGGTAGGTGGGAAGTGCGGAGAGACAGGGAAGTCAGTTGAAGTCCTGACTTCAGAATCGGGGTAGAATGGAAAGAAGAAGGGTGGTTGTGGAGAAATCATCTCCAAGAGAGGATTCATGGAGGAGAAAGATGGTGAAGATGGTCGGTGCAGAAATGGATGATCCGACATCTTCAAGAAGGAATGAGAGTGGATTGATGTGAACTGATACAGAGGGAAACACACGCAGACTGACACAAAACAAATGCAAGAGCGAACCCTAGTTTCACCAACTCAACACAAGTGAAGATCGCAAGAGTTCGATCTTTTATCTTTTTAATTTTATTTGCTGATAAATGCAAATTTTAACAGAGTTAACGAGATGTTAGGTGCATGCATTTCCCTAAAGACTGGCCCGACTCTTATGACTAATTGCACCTACTTTCAGCCAGTATGGATGTAAGTACGGACCATAAAACAACTACCCATTACTTAAGAACCGAGCCTTACGCAGTGTCCTTTAAACCATCTACTCTACTAAGGAAATACAAACCATGAATCGGCTACCCGTATTTCCTCATTGAGAAGTAGCTGATCATTTTTGTAGAATCATCAGTCAATATGAAAATCCTGGCTTGTCTCTATCCTAGTGTTCGTCTCTCTCACTTGTAAGTAAATTCAAATAACAACAGAGTTGCTCTCCCGTAAACAAGGGTTAATTTCAATAAATTTTTTTGTCAAATTGTATTAGCAGTCCCCATTTTAAGTTTGACTTTCATTGAGTTTAATCCACCACACAAGGCACGCCTATCGTCCAGTCCCAATTTCCTTTAATCCTAAGTTATAAAATTAAGGAGAAGGGAGTCGAGAAAAGTCGATGCAACAATAAAATGAATGATGCATGCCTAGTTCAGAAGACTTACATTGATCCTCGTTCTCTACATGTGGGATGCAATACAGAATTTGAAATTTTTACACTATATGGAATGCAAGCGAGAAAATCGTTCCTAGACATGTAGTTCTATTAGCGAGTGATGAATGATTTAATTTTGACTAATAGCCATGCAGTCTAAGTGTGTCTCGTCAAGTGTGATGCGTTGTCCTATAGAGTACGAGCACAAGCAATAAAATAATCCACAGCAACAAGTGCAGGTCCTAGTCTACGTCAATCAACCACATGACCACGAAGGGTCCAATGTCCAGTCCCGATACATGCACAAGATCCCAAACAGAATCTACTATAAATATGTAATTAATAAAAACTAACAAAATAAATGCAGGAACTAAAATCCTAAGGACTCTACACTCTCTCATGAGTCGACTCGATCTTAATTTTATGTGTTCCTTAAGTCAGCTTATCACCAAAAAAAGCTGGCCTCCAATGCTCTTGACTTGCTCGGCAGCCTAAGTGTCTGGTCCATCGCATCGGGTCTCTCGTACAAAAACAAGATGGTGGTCAAAGAGATAAACACAATAAAATAAAATAAAGCAAAAAAAATAAAAATGTAGAAAAGTAAACAGAGAAATATACACAAGAAAAATCAGAGGTCAGACTACCCGAGGGTAGAAAACTTAAAAACTAAGTTTTCTAAAAATCAACCTAAGTTGTGCCTCCCTGGTAACGGCACCATCTGAAAGACCGATGTTTACCCAATGTTAATTGTCAATTTTATTGTAGTATTCAACAATCGGGATCAATACAAAATTGCTTAATATAATTATCTAATTAAAGTGAGCAGTCTGATTTATATTTTACTTGGACAAGCCTAAGGTAGAACTCTGGGAGGCCACTTTCTCCTTATGTTAATTATTAGGCAATCTAGAGACTAGGCTTTTAGAGAATATTTTTTTTGGTATTTTAAATGCAATTTAATGAATGAAATGCAAATTTGGTAAAGTTCGAGGACTAAAATTCTATTTTCATTCAAATGATATCCAAAAAATATGAAACTTAGCAAGAATATAAAAAACGATGAAATTAATCTATTATAAATTTTTTGAAATTTCTAGATGCAAGATAAATTAATAATAAATTAAATACAAATATAGGGTGATTTCGAGAAAAATAATTTTAATAAATAGCAAAATTAATTATTTTTAGGAACTAAAATTATCTTATATATATCTAATAATGATCTATCCAGGAAAAATTCTAAAACCTAAAAATATTGAGTTTACAATATATAAAAAAATAATTACTTTAATAACTAATTATTTTATTCCGACCTCGATATACATGCAAACAAGAATTTTTGGGCACAATGTAGAACACAACTAATTCTATCTAATATTTTTTTTTGGAATTTTTAGAGCAACGAATAATTTAATAGCAATTTCAGAGCAAAAATTGGGTAAACTATGCAAGTCTTCACCAAATTAATTCTAATAAATCATCCAGTATTAACAAAAAATTTATTAAACACTCACAAGATAAAGAAATAAATATTCTACACAATGTATTTTTTTGAATAATAAAATGATGCTAAATGATGGTTCAAATGAATGCTAGAACACAAGGTTCTAATTGGAATACAGAAAATAATTAAAGTAAATGAGATATGCAAATGCAACTACCAATACTATGAGGGGCTTTATTGCAAAAGTTCCATGGAGGCATATGCGCCTCACATGCCTCCTAGAAGGCAGGGACTTCTGCGGAATGTGAGGAAGACGCAGGGTCCTTCATGCAAAACTCCCCTACCCCCATGTGCTTTATACATGCCTTCTAGAAAGACTAGAGCCTTGCTGCAATTGCTGAATCTGACGAGGGTTTCAACGCAACTTCATCCTTAGCTTACATCTTTGGCACGTCCCTCGGGGCCTTGGGTAGCGGGTGATCAGTTGGAGGCAGAGGCGTGCGAACAACCGACCCGATGGAGAATTGGCGAGGCCGCGGTCGATGAGCGCTAGAGTATGATATCGCGGGACTGACCTCAAAGCTATGCCGGCTGGTGCATGGTGAAGCTGGAGCATGGATGACCAGCCCGAGGCGATGAATCTAGAGGAGCTCGTGTCGGAGGCGTGAAGGCAAAGTGATGACGATGGTGCTGCAGATGCACGAAGGAGTCGACCGAGTGCGTAGGCAGATCTCCGTGGTGTTGAGCACGTAGCGAGGGGGTAGAGGGCAGTGGTTACGGCGAGGGAGCTCGGCCTGATGATTGTATTGGAGAAGACTTAGCTCCTGCAGGGGGTTAGAGAAATGAAGGCGAGAGGATGGTTTGTCCCACATCCGGTTGGGGCTGACCTCTTGTAGAGGTCGGTGATGGCGGTTATGCATGAGCGACTGGGAAAGGAATGAAGGAGGAGGAGAATGAAGAAGAAGCGAGCGGAGAAGTGATGGAGAGGAAGAAGAACAATAGGGGAGAAAGGAGAAGGAGAAGAAGAAGAAGAAGAAGAAGAAGAAGAAGAAGGTGTTACCTGATGGGTCACCTGGACTGAAGCTCGAGGATGGGCTCCAAAGGTCTTCTCATCGGCCACGCTGGCATGAAGCGCGAGAGGCTGAGCTGCTCCTCTGAGAGGAACAACGAAAAGGGGAGTGGCTCTCCTTGGATCACGCCTTTGAAGTTCGTCCAACCGTCATCGCCTCATGATGGTTCTCTACTGCTATCACCAGCAGAGGGTCGAAGTTTGGTGGCCCGAGCTCTCGGTAATGGCTGATGGGGAAGGTAGTCACAGTACTCAACCCCTTTATGGGCAGTTGGAGATCGTGCGAGCGAGAGGTAGATAAGACGACACACTGCATCCTACAAGGAGTGGTTGTAGGGAAGAGGAGGAGATGGCTGAGGTGGGTGGCATGTGAGGTTGTGGCTGCCACAGATTGCGGGAGTCGTGGGTGAGCGGATCCTATGGATCATGGGTGAAGAGAGAGGGGGATGCAGTTGCTCAGCCATGGGGTGGTTGGGTCGCGCAACTGCCAAGCGAAGTGGAGAGGCGGTTGTAGGGAAGATAAGATGGGCGAGAAGAGGGCTACGAGTGGTTGCAACTACCGCAAGAGGTTGCGCAGGGGAGGCGGCCGTGCACCGCAAGGCGTGGAAGCCGTTGGGGCCACAACCGTAGGAAGCTGGTTGTTGCGTGCCTTCAGCACAAGGGAGGAAGAGGGGCGCCACATGGCACGCGGGAATGGCGGCCACGTGGCAGGTTAATATTGAATAATAAAAATTTAAAAATAAAAAAGTAAAAACTAAAATTTAAAATCAACAAAAATAAAAATATTTAATTTATTAAAAGATAATTAAAATAATAATATTATTAAAATAATTAAATCAATAAGTAAGATTAAATAAAAATAAAATAAAATAAAATAAAAGGGGGTGACACGTAGCACCTCTAGGAGCTGCCACGTGCCACTCACAAAAAATCGGAAATTAAATTCAAATAAAAATAAAAAAGAAATAACAAATGGGATCAAATGAAAAAGTGGTCAACATGAAAGTTGTTCATCTTGATGAGAGTTTCGTGAAGGACTTAAAATCAAATAAATCACCTATACAAAAAGTATTTTTGTAGGTATAAAATACCACATTTTTATCTTTTATAGATTTTTTTGGCATTTTAAAATAAGGTAAAAAATCAAATAAAATTATAGAAAATATGAAATAAATATTTACACCTTAGTCTATTTTTAAATTTTTAATAATTAAGAAAATACAAATAAAATAAAGGGGTAGTTTGGTCAAAGTGTACAATATACATGGAGGGGCCCAAAACCCAAGTTTCATATACGGACTCCGATTCTTTTGAATTTGGTCTTGTTTTGAAGGTAATTGAAAGTACATTGGTTCAACAATGAGTAGGGCTCCATAGGAGTGTGTATAATTGAGATATTCACGTTTTAAGATTCTTAGTCTCAAACTAGAGTTTGGGTTTTATTGGTCAATTTTATGAGTTAGTATTTTTGATATTTTTCATTTATTAGTGTTAGTAATATATACACTATAGATTTGATTTTATTCGATTCCTAGTTAATGAAAAATAGATAAAATTAGGAGAAATAAGGAGAATATACATGTGATATTTACAAGGGAATTTGGCTTTTTATTTAATGCAAAAATGCAGACATTAATTCCAAGTGCATGAATGAGAATAATGCAAAATAAATGATGAAATGCAGCTAATTACTCAGGAATGAAGCTCTATTTTCAATTTTTAGAGTGATGAATCACAGATTCATCAGGGGGCTCCTTCTGCAACTATTTGCAACTCTCTATCATGAACAACTACTCGCAACATACGTACACCTTCCACAACCTCATTTCCGATAAGATCAGCACAAAGGAGGTGGGGCAATGGAGGAGGAGGGGGCTAGAGGAGATAGTGGAAGATGAGGTTTTGCATAGTTATTTAATCTAATGACCTTAGCTACCCCAGTTATTCAATCTAATGACTCATGTGTCCTAAAAGTTAATGTCCATTTGGGACGTGAATGGATGGCAACTAACGCAAGAAGTATGAGTGATAAAACTGCAAGAAGTCAGATGCACAACATGTACTCTAAAAAGGGAGGCGTATAACAGATATTGTAGAAGTTAAGAGGGTATAAGTGACAAAAATTATAAAGAATAATACTTGAGAAGACAATTCAATTTAGATCTACTAACCTCTTTTCTCTAACCTCCTAAAAGAGGTTACCGGCTTACTTTTTCTCTTCTTTACAGTAGCACTTCGCTCGTGCTTCTTCATTTCTGTCACGACCCCGAATTCTGGGCCATTGGATCCTCCCATATCCGGATCTAGTTACTCAGCAATAATTTATTCGACGATCACAACTAACATTCAGAAACATACTGTATTGAAAATGCTAAGAAGAAGTCATCCAACTCTTTTCCATTCACAAAATAAAGTTTACGGGGTTCATTGTCCCACTATAACCATTTACATGTACATCATCTGGATGGATGGCTATTGTGTCTATGATGATTCTCCTATGCATGTTGGGTTTTCAGAAAATATAAGAACAAAATGATCCAGTGCTCGATAATGAAGAAAAGAAACATAGGCTAAGCATGATATTTAAAAGGTTCAATAAACAAAAATTTTACAGTTTTTCCACTATTTCATTTTAATTTTAGTTCCAGTCCAGTCTAATCCATATCAAGGATTGATCCTCTCCCCTCCACGAACCCCGAAACTATGGACGCTCCGAGATTAGAGATTGTGTTGATCTGGTGAGCTTATACCACCGCACGCCGCCTCAACCAATCCTCCAATACTACCCAGACAATTTCCTTTTTGTTTTATTATCCAAGATTCCAAATCCTCAACCTAAAAAACAAGGAAGTACACCATTCTCGAGGACCCAATAGATTAAAACCATAGGCTAACCTTTAATCACCAATTACTAGCGGCTTTAAGTGCATGTTATCGTAACCCAACAACTATTGAACTACCCGTGCCTCCACATGGCACGACCTCATCTTTCGTCGTTCAACCTAAATATATTGGCACGGGTACCATGCATTGCACTTCATTCATTCATTTCGTGCGCACTTAGCACAACAAGGAAACCGTGTACTACCAAGGTAGGGCCACGCTAATACGGGTTCCTTCTGACAAACTTATAGGTTGCATGCTAAACTTGTAGTTCTACTCCTAGTCATTCTTAATGCAATACATGATCCTTTTCAGGATCCAAATCAATACACATCAATTCCCATGATGTAATTCCTCCTTTAAACCTTCGATTTGTATATCCATCAATATTGAGTATAAACTTACATATATATATATTCCTATGTATATATACTCATATTTATACTTATTTGAACTTCCAAACCCTATCTTTCCAAGCCACGACATCAATTCAATGCTTAATTGTTATTTTAGTGGGAATCACAAAGCAACTTTTCATACTTTCTCAAAAATAGACAAATTAGGGTTCTTCGTAGCGAAGAACATTAAATCAAGAATTTCAACGATCTCATCTGAAAACTAAACAACAAAAGGTAGGATTTCATTACCTAATTGAGCTCTCTCTTGTGTATGCATCGCTTTATCGTGATTCAATTTCAGAAAGGGTGATCTACGGCTCCTGGAATGATCAAATTTCACTTTCATATCAAGAATATGAAAAACACGCCAAGAATGCGAAGAACGAACGAAGAACACAAAGAACGTGAAGAAAATATTTTCTCTTGTAAGTTCAGCAGAGCTTCCCCTTATATGTGGTGATATTTCTAGGAAAATTTTAGCAGAGTTTCCCCTTATATTGGTATATATTTCTATGAAATTTCAGCAGAATTTCCTATTGTATCGAGATATATTTCTATGAAAATTTTGGCAGAGTTTCCTCTTATATCGGAAATATCTCTAAAGAAAAATGGAAAGAGTTTCCTATATAAAATCATTGAGAGGGAAAAAACAACATAATAGAAAGAGTATAATAGGAATGCAATGGAGAATTGGTAGACACCACACATCTTAGGTAAGTGAAGCATGTGACGAATCATAGGGTTCACCGACGTGCTTAGCCGTCCACACCTAAGTAGGGCGTTACACAAATTCCTCCATCAAAACAACTATAAAATCGATAAAAAATGTTGAATTGACAAGTCTCTTGTCATGGGTAAGTGTGTCATACGAAGAACATGTATGCTCACTGATGACCTAGTCGCCCGCACCCGAGCAGGGCTATGCTAGGATTCCTCCTTGAACCATAACAGAAATGAATTTGAAAGGAAGATGAATAAAAAACCTAGCTTGAAAAAGAAGATGAATAAAAATCCTAGCTTGAAAAAGAAGATGAATAAAAAACCTAGCTCAAGTTAGAGCTTACTTTCCTCCTACACGAAGCCGACTAGGAGAGGATCGAACTGTCTTCCTTCTCCCGTCCTCTCAGCAATGCTTTGCTAGCGATGCTCCCCCTCCCTCTCCTCCTCCCGACCTTTCGACCCTATCCTCGGGTAGTGGTGGTATTGGAAATCGTAGAGAATGAACAGGTAGAGGGCTATTTATATGCTTCAGAAAATTGCTGACAATGGTTAGTAAACCATGGTTTTAACCCTTAACTGCTGTTGACGACTTGTGATTTTGGCAAAAATTTATCCAAAACTTAAGGCTTAAGTTAGAACCTTCTAGAAGCTTCCAAATTTGCTAATGATGCTTAATTAGTACTAATCATGATTTACTTTCACTAATCACAATTTAAGACCTCTGATTAGTATTTGCCAATGATGATTAATGGCCTTTTATTAATAATTAGTTTCCTTAATCATGATTAATCCATCCTAATGACTGTCATTAAGGTTTAATGACACCTTAAGCCTCCTTACTTTTCTTTCTTCCGAAAATCATAATAATTTGAAACGAAGTCCGATTCACACGAAACAAATTTTGTTGGTTTCCTCTTAATGAGTCGGATCTTATAATATAAGATCTGAGAGATGGCTAAATTCAAAGCTTTACGTAGTGCACTGAGCAATCATATGCATTACATATTACACAGTGCACGTTCACTTTCACCAATCACATCTTATCTCGTTCACACTTTTATATGCATAGTATCACCCTATTATATAATATTAGGTCTACTATATTGTATCATCTACTATATAACATCACCATTTGAAAAGTTCATTTTCTTTTCAAAAATTAAAAAAAACATAAAAAAACATGAAACAAAAACCTCTAAAAATACAAAACACAAAAATCATAAATACAAAAAAGATAAAAATACAAAAAATTTACACATGCCCAAGACACTGATCACTTTGTAGAGAAACCCTTAGGAATTCCTTTATTTAGCTTCGTGTCTTCTTGAGTTTGACACTCCTACACTTGCCACTCTACACCATATTTAGGGGTACAAATATAAAAATAAAAATTGTTTGAAAATGCATACTTTAGATTGAGTCACGTCGACACTTCCACTCTTTTGAATTTTTACATTTCATTTCGAGTGCATTTTGATGCAAATATTAGTTCCAAGACATGTGCACATCACGCATAGAAAATCAAACATCTGCAGAAAAGCTCGTGATCAGATTTTTCTTAAGAAGAGTTTATAAGAAGTAGAAATATATTGATACTGCCCAACATGATCCAATTAGTCATGAAACAATGCGTGACTCTCTCAAATTCCAGTTTGATTTTGATTGGATTCATTATAAATTCAGATTTAATACAACTATATGTTTTCTCCAGATCTATGTGTGTCTATATTTACATGTTTGACAACTTATTTTGTATTTAATTGTAATGCAATTAGATTTTAGTTTGGTAAACCTACATAATTGCATTGGGTAACCAAATTAATTTCAAGTTGGAAGCTGATTGGGTTGGAGGGAAATTAGGGAATTTCCAAAATTGAAATAAGGATGGAGTTTTAATATCCCATATAGTAATGCTAAAACTTTGGTGGACATATATATGAGTCGACACCCCAAGCTCTAGTAGCAATAGTACAGAGGAGGAATGGAGGACCACACATGCGTGTGCACTCTACTTCATCTCCATCTCCAACTCCGGCTCAGAAGAGTCAATTCGGATCTCGATACTTTTGCTGCGAGTTTCAATTAACATATTCGGATAAACTAATATGTTGCATTAATTTGAAATCCATCCATTGAGGGAATGTGAACGGACACCCATATCCAGCATTTTGAGATCTAATTTGGAGCCCATTAAACAAGTGGTTACATATCTCAAAAGAGGCGTGGCATGACCTGTTGAAGAGGTTGATGACGATCCTAGCACCCGATCTTAGAGGGCCCGTGGTGTCCGACAACTAAGATCTGATAATCGTTGTCTCAGCCGCTCTCACGGTACTCGGATCTCAATCAACCTATTCAGACAAACAATCAACACACGATATTGATGAAACAATAAAGAAATACATGGTGGAATTTATTATATCGTACATAATGGTGTGTATAGACAATAAGTGTAGGGGTCAAACCATTGAGAGCAAGTTGCGGATATGTTAATTTATTGCCAATTAATGAGAATTAAATAATAAATAATTTTGTACTTTTTTTACTTTTTAGTTTTTATGGGTTTTGAAAGTATATTTAATTTTTATGGAATTTTGTGTTATATATTTTTTATATTTTTAGAATTTTTAATTTTGTAAATTTCTTTTAAATTTTGCAATCTTTTAGTTCCTTTACTTTTTTAAAGAGATAATAAGTATATATATACACGTATATAGTAATATGTATATTGTAAAGACTATATATGATATATACATATATATAATAAATACAAAATATAAAAATATAGAAAATATATACAAGAACATCACCTTTTATTTTTAAGGGTTTTAAATGTATATAGAGTATAATTAGTAATAATAATAGGTATATAAGTAATATATAGTATAAATAATATATTTAAGGTTTTACATTTATAAATATAACTATAAACTCAAAATTACAAAATAAATTATTTTATGTTTTGTAATTTTCACTGTTTTTGTGATTTTTCTTGTAATTTTTGCTAATTTTTAGGAATTTTTAATTGATTTAAATGTGCAAAATAGGGAATCGGATAAATAGGCTGAGTTGTTTTGGGTTTAAAAATAGGTAAATACTTTAAAATTTTCCAAAACTAATTTTAATATATACTATATAATGTAAATAAAAATAACAAACATAAAACTTTTTTGTTTTTTTGGAATTTTTTACTGATTTTTATAAGTCTTTTAGGTTTTTAGATTTTTAAGGTTTTTCTTTTATATTTTTTGTGATTTTTAATCTAGAGTTAGATTATAGGGTAAATTACAATTTGGGTCCCCATCTATGAGTCGTATCCCAGAATGGGTCCCGATCTTTAAATTGTAACGATTCGGGTCCAAGGACCATTTAGGAAATGGAAATTTTGGGTTTCATGACGAATATGCCCTTGTTGGGAAGAGAATGGGGGTTGAATTCCAACTTTTAAACAAGGGCATACTTGCCATTAGCCCCAAAAAGTTCCTTACATTAATGACCCTGGGACCCGAATCGATACAATTTAAAGATTGGGACCCATTCTGGGATCGGACTCATAGATAAGGACCCAAAATTGTAATTTACCCTAGATTATATAGTAATACATACTAGGTATTTTTTTGGAATTTTTAAAGTTAATTTTGTAATTTTTTGTATTTTTATGACTAGACATGGAACACATAGCTCTTATTATATTTTTAATAATTAGGAAATGCAATAAAATTAAAAATTAAAATATGGATGTGCAACAACATCATCTAATTCATATCCCATAAATTTTCCAAAATTTATTGAGCATATGAGATATTTACAGAAAATAAAAATGCAAATAAATAATTACAATACCAGCAAGGGAATTTTTGCAATAACAATACCTTACAAGGTGTTCCATGCAAAATATCATAAAGTTTAACATTAAGATTATAATTTTTAATAATAAAATGAAATAATAAAAGCTGTATGTGTACGAATGCAAAATACCCACCTCATGTGGGCCACCACGTGAGGTGAAATGGCATGGACCTCAATGTAAATAATAATAACTTCTGGGGGTCCGTGCAATTTTTACACGAACTTTAACATAACTTAATATTTACAGGACCATTTTGCAAATACAAAAAGTGTGAGGGTTACTATGTAAATTACCACTTTAATTTGTCGACGTTCCTTTACATGTCGTGTGGCTAATCTCACAGTCGGGGAGGCATACTGCTTCGACTGAAATGAAGGGCCCATATTAGATCTGGGCCCTGCTCTTGATCGGACGATAGGGAGGCGTGCTGGATAAACTTAGAAGAACATGTGCCTAGATGAACTTCGATCGGCGAAATCTCTACCTCCATCCTCCAATCACCTCACCGGTAGTCTTTATAGCTTCATGGGACTCAACCACTTCTGTGGGAGGATTCAAAGTTGTTCGGGGTCCATTGAAGAGACCCTGGAGCTCTATGGACCTGGGGGTCTGATATGAACCTCAAAATGGGCTTCCAGGTACTACTGGAGGCTTGTTCCTACATAAAAAGGATGACAAAGCTCTGGTGGAGCTTACAAAGCCTTTATTTGGTGGAAATCGATGTGGAACGAGACATGTGGCGAGGTCTGACGATGGGTGGCGGAGTTGGACCAGATTGGCCTCGATTCTTGCAGAGTCGAGGAAGAGGTGGAGGGTTTTGCGGAGAATATGAAGGGGAATGAAGATAAGGTAGAGATGGGTTGGAACAATGAGGGTAATAGTGGAATTTAGGGCTAGAGCCTAATGCTCCATCAATTTTAGATCCTAAAATTAAACTTAGACTATTGATTAAATGTGGAATTAACACCTAAACTATGATGTATGAAAGAAAAGTAATAATTATACCTACCCTAAGCAGATTTACCAGGCTATCCCAAGGAGCATGAGGAAGCTCGGCTGGATATGCTCCGCCAAACCTCGGATCGCCGCCTCCTCCGCCTTATCCTTTCCATGAAAGCTAGGGAATCATTTTTGTCACAAAGGACTCGACCCTGATGGGTTCGGGGTTTATAGTTGTGAAAGGGGGATCAAAGAGCAAAAAGGGGGTGGAGGAGGAGTTTTATAGAAATGGCGATGGAGGAAGTTCGAGGAGAGCTTACGTGCTCTGGAGATGGAGTTGGTGAGAAGTATGGGGTCGGTGAGATGGAGGAAGGTGAGGGGGAGAGATCTGGTGAAGAAATCGAGGGATCTCGAGACCTAGATCTTTTCCAAAAAATGGAGAAAACTAGAGGTCACGAGTCCTCTAACGAAGGGGGCTTGTGGAGCGTAAAGTTGACAAGGTGATTAACAAACGTCGCAATCTACTTGGTCCATGTGGACCGACTAGAAAAATCCAAGGGAAAATTCCCTTGGAAAATTGATAAAAAAATATAATGACTTTATTAATTTTTGGTTAAAATATAAACTATATTTGTAATTTTATGTAGTATTTATTCTGATTTTTATTTATTTTTATAGGTTAATTTATTAGGGGTTAATACGTACATGTGTATACATAGGTATATATACCTATATTTTGGTTCTTTTATTTCATTTTTTGTATTTATAATTTATTAACTTACATATTTACATATTTTAAGTTTATTTTCCAAAATTATTTCCTTAAATAATTATATCCATGTATTATATAGGTATAGTTTACCTATGTATGATAATACAATATTTATTTTAGTGAATTTATTATATTTTATTATTTACATGTATTTCAAATAATATTTACAAATATATAAAACATAAAAATGCTAAAAAGATAAATATTAAATATATTGAATATTATATACAAGTATATATTACAACAGGTTCTAAAAGCCAACTTATGCATCTCAACTTCAAACTAAATGAAACAACCTTCATTAATATATAATTTAATTTTATGAATAATAAAGGTGAGTTTGGTTAATTTTGAGTCTGTATGGAGGAGATACATGCCTGAGAAGTTTTCTTTGCAGCTTTTTGTTATGTGTATCCAGGTGAACTGCGTATTATTTCAATGTGAAATAAATTTTGTATTGTTATTTGCATTTTTATGTAAAATATTCATGTTGAGGGTTTATTGATTTGATGTTTAAAATAAGAAAATAAAACAGTTGCCAAAAGCCGATGTGTTGTCAAATCAAATTAGGATTTCTGAGATGTATTCTGTACAATTTGCCACCCTATCTGCCCCTACTTTATTCCTTGTCGACCAAGTCATCATGATGATTGGGTCTCGAGGTTTAGTGTCATTCAGTATCTTTGACACTTCATTCTTTTTCTTTTTTTTCCTTTATTTTTTTATTTTGGATTTAAATTAGGTATTTTATATAGTATTTACCAAACAATTATCAATTGTTATTTTGTACAAATTAATGCTATATGCATGCATTTAGCTAGGGATTTAAGCAAAATGAAAGAATAAAGGTGATGAAATAGATATTCACCGCCCCTATACTTGCCTTTGCGAATCCGTAGCAAACACTTATGCTAATAGGTGCAAAAAAGAAAATAAAGAAAAGAAAAGAAAGAACTTTGAATAAATTTTGACTTTTACATAATAAAGTCAAAGTTTGGAGCCCAGTTAAGACCTTTGGATTCTTGGTTTGTTCGGAACCACATTAAGGTTAGTAAGTGTGGCATAACAACCCTTGGATTCCATAATCCTATTATTTAGTTCAATTCACAATCTGGTCGGAACTATTCGCATACTCTTGCAATCTTGAAATGACAAATACCATGTGTGTGAATTTGCTAGCTCTTCCCAGACAAATCACTGAACTATCAAGGAGTCTCCTCCTATGGGAAATCGTCCTTGAGGAGATGGATATTTCCTTCTAAGGTTAAGTGCATGCTAGTTCACAATCGAGAAGGAAGAAGCTAAAAGAATATGAAAAGAAGTGGGAATGGACCAGCGTAGTCGCATTACCTTGTGAAGCTCATCCACAGTAATCAAGTCTTCACCAAGAAGAAGGATTTTATGGAAGCTCGATATTTTTGTGGATTTTTTTGTGTAGGCTTCTTTTTCGTTTTTTTCTTTGCTTGTATTGCCCTGCATTCTTGTTTTGCCCCAATGAATATAGAATCTTTTGGTCTGCCCATGTTTTTGGGTCTTGGAAAAAGTTGTGCTAGCAGAATATACCTTATCCGAAGCACTTAGATGTCCTTGCTACTAGAAGAAGTGGTTTCAAGTACCAGTTTCAACGGTTCCCAAGAATGGCTCCTGAGCCACCCTTGATGAAGCGACCTAGTATCGACCCAACTTAGAGTCTAATATCTTTCAACAATCCATCTGGGTTGAGCTAAGTATTAATTGTGCAGTTCTAGTCAAGCCACTATCTCAAGAGTCATACAAATGACATGAAGGGTTCTACTAAGACACAATGAATCGATTCATGAACATAGTCTCATTGAACCTAAAGCATTTAATTCAAGGTGACCTGAAGCATCTCAATTCTAGTCCTTAATGGGTTCCTCTGAAATTAAGTGGTTTAAGGTCTCTACCAAGCCCCAATTTTCAGAATTTAATTGGACTTGTTTAATTGACTTCATCTTTCCTAAAAATGCAAATGTTATGTACAATGCAAGAAAAAAATCTTTTTGTCAAGTAATTTTCTAATTTTGAACCTTTTTATGGATTTTTGAAATAGTTTTACAAATTTTTATACAATTTTTTAAAACATTTTGCAAATTTTTATGGGTTTTGAAAATTTTGAAAATTGTAGGGGTTTTTGATAAAGGTTAGGGAAAGAAGTATTTACAGACATTTACACGGGAGTGGATGCTTATTTACAAGATAAGGGTGAAGGATTTACAAAGAGAATTTACATAAGTTAGCAGTTAGTTATTATTTATAGTTTTTTTAATACAAGGGTTATTCATATCTCAACAAAGAATTTTTATTTGCTATATTATGTACAAAGTACTCAACATAGTTTCAGAATATTTTTATAAACATTTTGAAAACTTATTTTTGCAAATAATTTGACAAACAAATTTACAAATCTTTACAAAAATTCGAAAATCATTTTTGCAAAGTTTTTTCAAACAATATGTATAGATTTTTAAAAATATTTTTACAACCATTTTCCAAATCATTTTCAAACTAAATTTTCAAAAATTTTATTCAAACAAATAAAAAAGAATTTTTTTTCAATTGTTTACAAAAAGGTTTTTGCAAAAGCTTGAAAACATTTTACAAAAGTTTTCAACTAGTTTTTTTCAAAATATTTTTAATTCATTTTACAACCAATTTTCAAATCATTTTGCAAAATATGTTTAAACTGATTTATTAATCACATTTATGAAGAATTTGAAAATTTTTATACACATTTAAAGTGCATTGTTTACAATTATTTAATTGTATATTCCACCTACATAGTATATTAGCTATATTATCCAAAAATATGAAATTATGAGTTATGGTTAAAGTATATACACAGTATATACGACCCCCTATACTTAGCTTGAGCTATGTCTTCAAAGTGATCAAAGAGGAAATGGAAGACATAACTCGTGTTGAGTATAAGAGAATCTATACTATAACGACTAAATAAAGAATGAGAAGTCGGTCATCCCCCTATACTTAGGATCAAATAATCCTAAGTATAACAAATCGTATACAAAATAGGGATGAGCGAGGATCAGAATTTACAAACTCTATGGGATTGGCTTGTCCCCCATACTTAGGGTGAACCCTAAGTGTATATAGAATAGTAAAACTGAGAGCCAACCAAGAGAAGGAATAATGAATAACTCGAATACATTCACCCCCCTATACTTAGGATGAAGTGTATCCTAAGTATAACACAAATGAATGGGAAGTGTGACACCCTCAGATCTGGGTACCCATTTACACGGCACTCGTAGTGTTACATTCACTATAGATCGCATTAGACAACATGAAATTGAGGGAAAATTTTTCTCGTTTCGCATTTGACATTCAGAATCCATGCAAACAACCACAAAACCAATAAGAAGGGACACCGATTTGCATTTCACTAATTTTCATATATAACATGTAAAAAAATAAGCTGACAGGGTATACATGCATCAAAAAATGTACAGAAGAGAAAGGAAAACACTATACACAAACAGACAAGAAATGTAACAACTCTACCATCTGGTATAACAGTGGATGCTCAGTATCATCAATCGGCTACTGAGACGCAGGCGATTTGCCTGCCAAACATGCAAAGAACAAGAGGACATCAACAGATGTTGTGTACATTCCAGCATATAAAAAAATAATAACAAGCAATTACTGTGTCAAAAGAAAGCAATTAGAAAGGCATTGATATACAAAAATTACAGCTACTTGCGTGGTAAATGGTTTTCAGGCTGCCTTGTTTGTATGCCCCATGATCTCCCATCACCCCATAACTTTATATATATAATAACATTTTCATATATTAGTTAGTGACCCTTATGTGTATGCTATTTTCTTTTGTTATTTAGAGATCAAGTTTACAGATCTTAATAATGAGAATGATGAGGTTCTGATTTGGTTCATAGTTTTATCTAACTTTTCAGGTCTATTGGATAGTCTGTGGTCTGAATGTGACCTCACACTATGACTCTAAGGTGTGAAGAGTACCTTAGGGTTGGGGTGCATCCGTAGGCACACGATGGAGTGTAATGCATCCTATCTAAGTCCCCAATACATCCACTAACTTATCTATCACATGTAGCAGTAGTTCTAAGATCCGATTAGTTTTCAATGATTGGTGAATATGATAAACGATAATTCTGTACTAATCTCAACTATAGTAAACTCTATTGTAACTGATCTTAACTCTAACCAAACACAATTGTGAATGATCTCCACACTAGCCAAACTCAATTAAGCTTCATTCCAAGTTCAATTGTAACTCCTCCAAATTCAATAGTAAAGGATTCAGATGTAGCCATATAGGATTCATATGTAGTCATCACCAAGCCAATTGGTGGAACGCTAACCAAAACTCGAGCGGTGAGTAAGTATCCTATGAGATCCTTCTGTCTCACCCTCTAAGTGGAAGTGTAGTCCATTGGAGGGATAGGTCTACTCCAAAACTACGCCACTGAGACAGGTGAGAGAGACTCTCCGGAAAAGTCACTCTAGAAACTGGCATGACCGGTACGGGCTAACAAGCTCGCACGAAAACTAACACTGAGGGACCCTGACCCTAGGTATCCTAAAAAAGAGGGTCAATGTAACTGGTTAAAAGTCAGGATCCCAACGAGGCGTAAAAACAATGCGAGCTTGCATAAAAACCGTAAAAAGGACTGGGATCCTAGACCTATGTACTTGGTAGACGCTGCCCGAACTAGGCTTCCTATCTCCCGCCCATTTGAGGGTCACCGCGCCCACGCACGATCAGATGCGAGGATCACCATGACTGGAACTATTAATTATAAATTATCATTGATTCGCATTTTCATTTCTTCCTTGTCTACTTAATCCTTCTTCTGTCTCTCCTATAGATGACTTATGGATCTAGGTATTTGTTATAACTTTCCTTCAGTGATATGAATAATTAGATGAGTATATTTAAAGATCAACTGATTAAAGATTTCAATTAAGATAGATCTAAGAAAATCATTTTGATATTTCAAAGTTGGAAATTTTAACATTTAAAGTTGATTTTGTGCTAAGACTCATGCCTCCCATTTTTTAACCATTTTGTATATTACTAGGAAATATATACTTGAACCTAATTATCTGTATAATGCCACCATCTAAATGTCTTTAGACGAGACTATACTCTACTCAATTGAAAAATGCTAAATAATTTGCTATCAGAAAGGTACATTTGTGAATGTTACCTCCTAGGATGATGTTGTATATAATCGATATTCAGAGTTACATGTAGGACTTATAGATATGTCTGACTATAACTAGGCCTTCAGTGGTACAGACATATTGACGGAAACATATCATGACAAAACCTGAGAAACTGGGTGTAGAACTATAATGGTTCTAATTGTAAGAGTGGTTGTAATATCATGATATAATTCATATAATGCGTAATAAAATTTCTGTCAACAAAAATATAAATATATAATTAGCAACATTATTTTTAAATATTTTGGTGGATTAATAGTATATGCATATATGTTTGTCTGGAGACTTATATATTTTAGTTTGATTTATGGATTCTCGAATAATATTTCACATGTCTGGATATGGATATGGACACCATAAGTATATAAAAGAAATGATTGTTCATGCATGATATTGGAATTAAAATTAGTGGATGAGATCCACTATTTATGAGGTTTCTCCTTTATCTTCTCTATTCAAGGTTTTAATTTAAATCTAAGCAGTAACAATAATGGTAATAATAAGACTTCAATTTTCTGAATTGAAATTTTCAATAGTAAGTAGTAGCTTAATTTTTTTATTTCTCTAATCTAATTATTGAAGATTAATAGCAAAAAAACACAATCAAGTTACAACACTAAGCATGAATAAGCACTATATGTTTTAAAATTTTTAAATGTATATATACCCAGTATACAACAGCAGATAAGTTTTAAATATTTTCCTTCATTTTTTAGTAATTAAGGAGCACCTTACACTTAGGGATTTAAATTTCTAAAATTCAGATTTCTTTGTACAGGGAGTGTTGTACTGACAATGCTTCAATAAAATAGTATAATTGAGTGTAATTTTTACTGGATCCAATCATTAGCAGATAAACACTCGTGCATGTATTAAGCAAATTCTAGGTGATATTGTAAAATACGGATTTTAGTTCATCTGAAAATGAGAAGAATTAGGATGTAATCAGATTTTGAAAGGAAAGAGGAAGAAAAATGGAAGAATCACATGCATGGCAGCAAAAGAGAGGCTGGGAATTCGTACCTAAATCTTCCAAATTGGAAGGAAAGATGCTTGCATGCAGCAGATTTTGTGTGCAGCATTAGGAGGCAGAATCTTGTATGTAGTTCCTGAAGAACAAGAGGGACAACAACTGTAATTTGGAGGAGAAAGTTACGCTTGATCGGCTGAAACTTGAAGGAGATTTTGGGGATTTTTGGAGGAAAGAAAAGAGGAGAAAGGAGTTCCTCTTCAGCTGAAATTGGGTAAAAAATTGGATTAAAGAAGGAGAAGGGAGAGAGAGAAGGGGTTTCCATGTTGTGTTTTAGAATCCAAATGTCATTTGAGTGACATCAGCCATGACATCAGCAAGCTGATGTCAGCTTGCTGATGTCATAATTATGCTTTATTAAATATATTTTTTGCTGGATTCTACAGACAACGGATAGTCTGCTAGTAGTAGTAAAATTTAAATTTAAATATTATATATATATTTAAAACCATTTTCTCTCATTTATTTAAGTTTTTAAAATTGACCGTATACACACTTAGAATCTCAGATTTTGATGCGCAATATCTCGTTTTGATCTTCTCTAAACAACGTTCAATATGAGTATAATATTCATATACTTTGGATCACGTATGAACTCCCGAATTTTTTCGAGATACGATCTTGGTTCGAGGTTAAATTTTATGATTTTAAAATATTAAACGACCTCCGATCGACGAATGGTCGATTTCATTGGTCTTATTTTGTCGAAACAGATTTTTGGGTGGTCTTGGTTTGTTTTGCGGTTTCCAATTTGCATCACAACTTTTTAATGGCATGCTTTACGATGTGATCGAGTTTTGGTCGATTGCGATCGAGCAGCTTTTGATTTACAATCAATTGGTCGATTTAAGTTCTTTAATATTGATTAATAATTTTATTGGATCAAGCAGACCTTAATCAGATTGAGTTCGGGTTTATTCAGACCCGGATATCACAAATATAAAAACCTCAAAGAGTGTCTCGTCCTCGAGACTCGAGTCATGGTCACTAGGTATCTTGTTTGGATTACCTATGGCCATAAAAACCTCAAAGGGTTTTGAATCCATAAAAACCTCAAAGAAAGAACAAGTCATATTCTTTCAACATATATACGACTACATGAGCTTGTTCAGATGATTACCTGAGAAGAGCTACGGGTATCAAGCCTGCATGTTTGCTTCAGTTTCGCATGTCTCCTCTTTGATACCATGTCGATGCCACAACATTTTGACAAAGGAAATCTCCTTGCTGCGAAGCTTCTTCACAACACTGTCTAGGATCTGCACTGGCCTCTCCTCATATGTTAAATCTGGCTCCACATCCAGATTCTCGTAGCTGACGACATGTCAAGGGTCGTGCACATACTTCCTCAGATTGGATATGTGAAGACATCATGTATGGATGAAAGGTGCGGAGGAAGGGCTACTCGGTAGGCGACCTTCCCCACACGAGCAAGAATCTCAAACGGTCCAACATATCGTGGCACCAGATTGCCACGAACACCGAATCTATGTATTCCCTTCATGGGAGATACTCGCAAAAACACCCAATCGCCCACTGATAACGGTTCTCTAGAGTCGGTTTACGGCTTTTAAAAGAGAAAGTTGTCGATGTAGAAAGCCGCAATCCGGATTCTAGCTCCGATCAAACAAATTTGGTTTTCTAAAGAAAACCTACACTATTTTTTTATCCAGGTAAGTGTGCCTAGGTCGAACTCAAGGAGGCAGGATAGAATGCTTTGATTTTTTTAAGGAAATATTTTTGTGATTTATTTTTATCTCTTCTTAAAGCGATCAAAGGAAAGATACACTTTTTATTGAATTTTTATTTTCATTTTTTTTATTTTAATCCTAATCCTTTTCAGTTTTATTTAATTTTCAAAAGGGATATTTTTCACAAGATTTAGTTATTATATAATAGGTGGTATATAGGTAAAAATAGATGATACGGTATAGTAGGTAAAAAGCTGAGCAACATGCTCAAACAAGCACACAAAAACAAAACAAAATGAAGGCAATTTGCGAAGAATTAAAACACGATGAAAACACAAGAAAAAATACACAAAAAAGTACTTGAAATCTTATTAGGGTAGTTGCGTAACTACCCTAAAAAAATCAACGAAAAATGAGGTCAAAAATGGGTCCAAAAATAATCCCCTACAGCCCAGGGGTATAAGCGAAAGAAAAACTATAAAAATTGTTGCAACTGGGTCCTTTACAGGGACGGAAATGAAAGAAAACTAAGATGTTTTACATTTAGGTCCCTGCGGAGGGACCTAAATGCAAATACTGTAAATCTTTGGAGCGGGAATTAGTTATGGAAGCCCTTTGGATTTATTTTGCAATTTTTCTACCGCTTCGCGTTGGACGGCCTTGATTAGAATGAGCCGGCGCTGATCTGACATCTTCTAGCATGCCACGTGTTGCGATTCTGTACACCTGAAGTGTTCTTGCGATTCTTGATTCTGTTACGCAACTAACGAAGCTCGTGTATTCTCCGATTTATCACGATCAGCTGATGAAGGCTTTGGAGCTCCGGCGGGGCCAGAGGGGTGGCTCCTCCACCCCTCGAGCTCGCCCGCGGTGGTAGGTGGTCAGAGGCGACTCCGAGCGGCGGGGGACTCTTGAAGAAGGTGGCGGTCCTCTGCAACCTGAAGCGATCAGAGTTTGTTACAACTGCTTTTGAGTTGTGTTTTCCTTGATGATGAAGACTCCCGATAGCTTGAATGCGCTCCTGATGCAAGATAATCCTGCAAATACGATATTTATGTGCTCGATTCACGAAGAATCAGCCAAAATGTTATACATTTGCAAGCTCGAAAAGTCACGTTTCCAGAGTTGTTGAGAGTTGCGTCAAGTTGGAGAAAAGGCGTCGCGATTTGAATAGATTTGAAACGATTTGAAGGTTGTTTTTTATCTGGCGATTAAGAGTGATGATTGAGCATCCTAATGTCGCACTTAGCGACGCTAATTATGGCACGTGAATCGAGAAAGAAAGTAAAGAAGGCGGAGGAATAGGTCTGGGAGAAGAGGTGTTTTACCTCTGGTAACTTGCTCGACGGACGACCTTCGTTGGAGCTGGACGTGGCACTGTGCTGCGATTCTAGGTGGCGAAGCACCTTGGAACTCCTCCTCCGACGTCCCTCCTCCACGTGTGGCTTCTCCTAGGCACTGTCACCACCACAGATGGCCGGAACGAGGCGAGAAAGGGAAGGGGTCGGCTACTGGAACTGGGGTTCCTGGGTAGTTGGAAGGTTAGTTGCGAATGGGGGATCTTTAGGGATTTATATAATGAGATTAATTGATCCCCAAGTAAAATCCAAGGGTAGGCGAGTAAGGTGGTTGTTAGGTGAAGAAATTCAATGGGTTAGATCGTCGGAAGGAGTTATAAGATGCGCTGGATAATGCAACGAAGATGGCTGGTCAGAACAAATTCTGTTTGAGCTTCTTTGAGGAAGATGAACCAGGTGCTGACACGTGTCAGCACCTGGTTGGCCTAGATACTAAAATTAATTGTAAATTCATTATTAAATAATAAACAACGTTATTTTAAATAGGTATAAATACAAGAAATGTGAATAAATTAATTATCTAATTTATGGAATAATTACTTTTTATAAATAATAAATATTATTCAAAATATAAATATTATATTAATAAATATGTATATATAAATAGGTTTTGAATTTTTAATTTAATAAATAAATAAATAAATATTAATTTTATATTTCCTTAATTATTAGAATAATAAATAAGGATTGTGTGAATTTTTATTGATTTTAATAAATTAATTTACATATATTAATAAATATAGGTATTATCTAGACAGTTCATTTTTACCTATAATTTAGGGTTTTTGATTTTATTAAAATAATAAATAAGATCCAAAAATTTTGAAATAAATTAGGGTAAAAATAAAAGATCATGAAAATAATTAGAAATTATAAAATTAAGAAAACTTTAAATAATGTGTTCTACATAAAATAAATAGCCCAGAAACCCTGTTGTCATTTGATCCCAAAACCGACTTTTTGCAAACTGACTCCGAATTCGATGAAACCACCTTTATTAATTAGGGAATATTATTTTATGAACTAAAGGTGAGTAGTGTGAAATTGGAGTTCGTATGAAGAAGTTATGATGTTCGGAAATTGAGATTTTGATAATTTATAAGCTGGATTTCTTGGCATATATACATGATAATATTTTTAACTTATTTTTATATTTTTATATACATTTTTAGAAATAATTAAGAAAAGAGTTTGGTGAAAAATAAATATGTATGAATTATTTAAAATTCTTTGAATTTTGTATTTATTTTATAAATAGTGAAAGGTGTATAAAATGTGACTTATTTTATTTTTTGGGTTTTCTTTCCTTATCTCCCCCTACTTTTTGGCTTGTCGACCAATTCATGCTGACTTGGTCTCAGGGGTTAGGCTATAAATATACCTTGCAGTTATATTTGTATTTTTAAGTCATATTGTACATATATACACATATCCAATCTGCTTTTGTTCTTTTTCTTTGTTCTTTATTTATTTACATGATTTTGATGGTTAAAAGTGAATATTTATGCATGAATAAAGTTTTGATAAAAGATGAGAATTAATGAATATTTACATGCATTTGTTAAGGGTTTTAAAACAAAATGCAACAGACAAGTTAATGAATCATGGATTCATCAACCCCTTATACTTAAACTTTGCTAGTCTCTTAGCAAACACTTATTTGAAAAGTAAGTGAAAAAGAAAGAAAGTTAGAATGAATTGTTTTCCTAAAACAATTCATGAGAATAGACAAAGGACAGAGCTCGATCGGGCCTGAAACAAGCATTTTGTCGGAGCCTTAACTAGGATTAAGATTTTATCCTCAATAGTCTTCAAGTTCCACAAATCCTTACTCAAGATCACTTCATCGGCTAGTTCAGACTCACTATTCATATCGTAAACTCTATCATGTTTGAAGTCAACTTGTACAGTGTGTGAATTATTTTAGCTCTTCCTGCTTAGAGAAATGAAGAAACCGTCCATCCCAGCTATACACTCCTATGGCTTCCTCATCCTGCTACTCTTTCCTCGGGGAGGGAGGTATTCCCTTCTGAGTTCAGTTCTGCTATGTCCACAATCAAATATAGAGAGAAAGTAGAAGAATGGGAAAAGAAGTGGAGTAAGACCAGTGTAGACGCATCTCCTTGTGAAGCTCAACCGGTGTAGCTAAGTCTTCACTAAGATGTGCATGCATTTTTGGTGAAAGATTGGACCATTGTGGTCATATTTGGTGGCTTCTTCTTTGCTTTGACTTTGTCATTTTCTTGCACTGCATTCATCTTTTTGTGCCTCGACAAATATAGCATCTTTTTATTCCGTCCCTTTTTTGAGGTCTTAGAAAAAAATGTGTCAGCAGATCCTTCCCTCATCCGAAGCAACTATCGCAACCCCAATCTCTCCCGTCTTTAGATGTCAATGCCGCAAAGATAAGGATAGAAACACACTACCAACATGTACTGCCCTTCGTAACTCCATGCGAGTCGAGCTCAGTGCAGAGTGCATGTGTTCAAGATTGGTTCACTGGTGTAGAGTTGTACGGATGACACCAAATGGTCTACTTAAGCACACATGACTTGATTTCCCGAATATGGTCTTATGGAACCCAAAAATTTTAAGTCAAAAGACCTGAAGAGTCTAAATTCCATATCCTAACTAGGCTCCTTACAATGAAAGTTAAAAGCCGTAATCAAGTTCCATCCTTTAGACTGGACTCAGTCCTTAGTTCCGGAAATCAAACTTATTCTGAAAAATGCGAATGCAAATGCAACCATGTTTTTGTGAAGTATATTTTCTGAATTTTACTCATTTTTATGGATTTTAAGGCTTTTGTAATTTTTATGACTTTTAGGACTTTGTATTTTTATGGATTTTCTGGTTTTTATAAATAAGTTTTTGTACATGAATTTTGCAAGATATATTTTATTTAAGTTAAATCTCTAATGTATTTTTCAGATTTTATCTACAAAGGATTTTACAAGGATTAAATGATTTTTACACATCTTTTAATAAATAAGATTTTAAATAAATATTATACAAATTTTAAATACAAATTTTAAATACATATTTAATTTACATATTTTAATTATAAGTTTTAAACATATTTTACTTATTTACAAGGATTTTGATAATAAATAAATATCAATGGATTTTAAATTAACCCTTACCCACTTTTTATGGATTTTATAGATAGAGAAAATACATAAAAGTACGAGTTATGGACAAAAGTATATATGTAATATATACACCCCCCCTATACTTAGCTTGTGCTATGTCCTCATAGCGTCAAAAGAGAAAAAAGAGGACATAACTCGTGCTAAGTAAAAGTGGGTGAAAAAGAATAAAGAGTACAAGTCAGTCAACCCCCCTATACTTACGATCAGGTCATCGTAAGTATAACGAGAGAGCAAAAATGAGGTGACTGAGTAAAAAGAATATACAACGAAAGATCAAAAGGAAAAGAATACGAAATCATCGAAATCACTCGTTCTCCTATACTTAGAATAAGGCATCCTAAGTATAGAAAAGAGTGTGACCAAAAATCAGAGACCAGTGATTTGTGAAAAAGAAAGGCTATACAAAAGAATCAGAACAAAATATAAAATGTTTATCAACGAACAATCGGTCCTCCCTATACTCAGGATCTGGTATCCTAAGCATAGATGACGAGCAAAAATGGGGATGATTGTGGTCTACGAAGAATATACAAGTGTTGCGGATCTCCAGAATCAAATGGCTCAAAAGAATTTGTACAGGATAAGATGAAGTGAAAGGATGATCATGAATCCTGTACAAAATAGATCACTTTAACCAGGATCATACTGAATTTTCTGCTTTTTATGTGTGTACTGATCCTTGGCTGAAAAAGTAGAGCCTCCTCTGTAAGTGAACTCTGCACATGGCATAGCTCTCTTTTCTGAAATAAGCGTCTCTGGAGTCGGACTACAGAAGGTGTCTACATGTGTAAGCATCACACCATCCGACTCTCTACGCTGAATAGACTGTATGATCTGTGCAATGTAATCAATTGACTCTTGTGCTGTAATATGTGTACTTTCAATTTGCGGCACTGAGATATCTACTGCTGGTGACTGCTCATCTGAATTTGATATGAAATCTGTCTCTGTATTTGAACAATCATCTTAAGAACTAGGTACCAGGTGATCTTCCCTATCCTCGTGTAGGATATCGTGGGTATCAAAATAAACGCTCTCAAGATCAGGAAACTGTGTCTCATCTATGTGCTAGCAATCTTCTGCAAAACTGGTGTCCTCTGAAGTAAATGATAATACTGATCTAGGACGGCTACATTCTCTCTCCATCTCAATGTGTATCTCTCCATTATCTGTGCAGAATGATACTCTCCCAGCATCATAATCAAAGAGTGCTCTTGCTATCTGCAAGAAGGGCCTCCCGAGAATGATTGGAGCAAGGTGTAACTGTGTAGGGCACGTCATGTCTAGCACAGTAAAGTCCACTGGAAACTGCAAGCCCTGAACGGTCACGATAATGTTCCTTAGTACACCTCTAGGTCTCTTTACAGATCGATCTGCAAACTGAAGTATCGCTCGTGATTTGTAGAGAGTACCTATATCTAAGAGAGTACGGTGGAATGTAGTGTCTTCAATCTGACAATTGACATAGTGAGCTCCATAATCTTTCTTCTTCTTAGGTACCTTGTTTCGAATTGCACACGAAGTTGCCTTGGTCAAAATATGCTTCTCGAATCATGATCTCTTTTTCCTACGTGTAGTACATTTGTTCCTCAACTGATTCTTGAGTGTAGGAAAATGATCCAAGGCATCGTGAAGTGGAATCTTCAGAAAGATGTGATCTTTTAGTAATCGTTCGGTCTCTGGAGTCACAATATTCTTTTTGTTATTTTTCTTTCCTTTTCCATACAAAGCATCGGGAAAAGGAACAATGTCAGGAGTCAGAAAATCAGAACTTTTATTCATATTGGAATCAGCTTGTACATCGAGAGTTTCAGAATTATGTACAAAACTCTCTAAGACAGGGGAAGATATATTTTTCTCGGGATTGTCTGCCTGATCTGGCGTGGTGTCATCGTTTGATTCGCCAGTGTCCATATCTATTGTATCAGCATCGCTCCCGTCTCTCGGATCTGCAGGGTGGTCCTCATCATCCTGTTTGTTCTCCTCCTCAGCATCAGATTCTTACGGCTCATGGATTTGCTCGTGCTCCTCATCAAGTGCCTGTTCTTCTACTCCAGCAGGTGCTCGTGGTGATCTACTCTCCTGAGACGAATGAAGTTAGATAAAAATTCAGGAAACGAGATCTTACCTGTAGTGTCTACCTGATCTGGATGCCTCCTCTTATTGTTCGGGTTCATCTGAGGCCGGGCTGGAAGAGTGGTCTTCGGTGCGGTTAACTCGTCCAGATGATGGTTAACCTGCTCCATCTCAGTCTTGTGCGTAATCTGGAGCGTACTCAACATGTTCATGATCTGGTTGAGTGCCTGGGCCTATGAAGACATCTCTGGTTCGGTGTGGTGGTCCTATCTTGCTCCTCTCTCCTGCCTTGGCGTGTATTGCTGAGAGGTGGAAGGTTGAGAGTATCTCTGAGGTGTGGAGGAAGACTGTTGCGGCTGCTGATAAGGATATGTCTGTGAATGGTTAGCAGGGTACTGATATGAATGTGGTCTCTGATGATAAACGTTCGGGTGAGATTGCTGCTGCGTGAAATTCTGGCGGTGCTGGAAATACGGACGTCCATGCTGTGGATGACTGTACTACGACTGCTTATGATTCGGTATACTCGGTTGCTGAATCGTAGTATACCAAATCCCATTAATTTCGAGAGTAGATTGCGGCTCCACCTCCATCTCTGCAGTACTGGTGATCTGGCCGGGATTGGCATGAGACTGATCCTCATGCCAATCAATCTGCAGGGTCTCTGACTCGCTCTGCACGTAATGAACTTGACGGGCGGGTGGAGCGGGTAAGATCCTCCGTGCTGGTTGTGTGGTCGAAGAAGACTGGCTCTGCTGATACTGAAGTTGGAGCTCAGAAACTTTCTTCGAAAGATCACTCAGCTGCTGAGGTAGAGATGAGAGTTTCTCCAACTCTCGCAGTGGCTGTAAGTCTTGGACTTGCTTCTGAATCACGTCTACCAATGTCAATTTCTCGCTAATGTAACCCATGTTGGTGTTGGATTCAGAATCTGAAATGTTAGCCACCTTCTGATGCTCTCGGTGATGTGGTGGCTGCGGGGCTTTCTGAAATGCCTGAGTAGAGTCAACGACTCTCGAGTTCTCGGCCATCCCTTCGAAATGGCCCAGACTGACTCGGCGTCCTTATTCAAATAACTGCCGCCACATGCGGCACTCACGAGCCCATGGATGTCCGGTTGGAGTCCTCCAAAGTAATTCTGTACTAGCACCTTCATCGGTATTTCATGATGCGGGCATCTCTCCTTAAGGTCCTTGAATCTGTCCCATGCCTCATGGAAAGATTCATGCGGAAATTGCGTGAAGTTGGAGATCTGACTCCTCATCATGTTCGTCCTTCCAAGAGGAAAATATTTACGCAGTAAAGTGGACTTCAGATCGTCCCATGTAGAGATTTCCCATCCCAGATGACTCAGTCAGTAAAGAGCCTTATCGGCTAAGGTAAAGGGAAAGGCCTTGAGGCGCACAGCCTCTTGCGTAACTCCTAGATAACAAGCCGTACCACAAATCATCTCGAATTGCTTGAAAAAAGGTAAACAGTTCCTCTACGGCATTCACGTAGAACTTGGGAAGCAAAGAAATGAAAGGCGGTCTCAACTCATATGGCCCTTGATTCGACGGTAGCCGAATCCAGTGATGGAGCGTTCTTGCGCCTGGGTCATACTCATCCCGTAAAGTCGTGGGAACCACTGCAGGCGGTAACTGGTTCCCAGCCCCTGCTCGCAGTGCGGCTATTTCAACCCGCAACTCGTTCTGTACTCAGAATTGATCTCGAATCTGTAGATTCATCTGCTGAAGTGTATCGAGTATCCCTGTTGTGATATGTGTGATCTGGTCTTCCTTCATGATGATCCTCAGCTTGTGGCCTCTCGTCTGCTGCTGGTCCTTTGTTGTGAGCCATCTGATCGTCTGTTAAAGAAAAACTCTCGTAAGAACTCAACGAACAATTGGCTGGAGATCTAGATGTATTGAGGCAAGGGTCTGCCTCAATATTCTGGTCAGGAGGCAAGGGAGTCTGGGTCTGACTCTCCTCGAGATCAGATGGGACCAGCTCGTGAAGAGGCTCATCCCGAGCTTGTGAAGATGTGCGCTCGACGGTGGACGATGGAAAGCTCACGAAGTCTGAGCAGAAAAGCCGTCGAGACATCATCTTTGATGTAAAGAGATTTGATCGGGAGAGCACGATTTATGATTCAAATAAGAAGGATAAATGCGAAAGCCGCGGTAACTCATGCCCCGCAAGCAAACACAAAGCAAACTCCGTTTTCACCAACACAACCCGGTGAAGACCGTAAGAGTTCAGTCTTTTATCTTGTCGGTTTAGGGTTGTAATTAGCAAATAAGTATCGGTTATCGCGGGCTGAGCGAGCTAATAGGTGTCAGATAATTTCTCCGAAACACTGGCACGAGTCCTTACAGAAGATCACTCGCACTCAACCAGTATGGGAGTAAGTACGGACCGTTTCCTGCTACCTGTGTTACTTGAGGACGGAGCCTTGCGCAATGTCCTCTAAACCTCCCACTTTGCCAAGTAAACCCGGACCGTTTCTGGCTACCCGAGAGTACCCACTGAGGAACAGTGATCAGGTGTATAGAACAAGTAGTATTTCACGGGAAATATGGGGTTTTGGCTCTAACCTTATGGTTCGACTCTCGCTCGTGTACTCTGAAATGATGTGCGGGGATTACTCTCCCAAGTGAGATGAATCGTTACGGGTTTTTTAGATCAGATATTTTTAGCAGTCCCGATTTTATTTTGTGGTTTTGTAATTTTTTTTGGATTTTTTTCAAACAACGTCTACTGATTTTTTTTATAAAAATCCTAAAATCATGCACCTAGGTTGCGAGTCCTAGAACTAACTACGTAGGCACAATCAAATAGAATAAAAAACACCTAAGCATGCATCTATTGGAAAAAGCTGCGGGAAAACCGACACGGCGAAAAAAACTGCGGTGGGTGCCCTGATCCCCCGAATACACGGTATCCGACGAATCAGCCCCGGAAAAAATGGGGGGGGGGATTACACTACTAGAGTTCAGTACAGTTTCTCTCCCTCTCTTTCTCTCTCTTTTACAAAAATTTACACTACTCAAATTCTGCCCTCTGTAGCCGACTCGTAAAGAAGGAGCCATCCTCTGCTCTTTCAACTGACTCAGCTTCCGAAAAAGCCGGCTGATCCTACAGGCCCTGCAAAACTTGATTAGCTGTACGAAAAACCGTACGGAAATGATCGAGAAAAGAGTCGAGAAAAGCCATACGAAAAACCGAAAAGAAACTTCGAAAAACAACACAAAAAGAAGAGAGAAAATAAAATCACAAAAATACAAAAAAAATCAAAATACTCTAACGCCTCCCCGACAACGGTGCCATTTTGATAACGGTTCGCTAGAGTCGGTTTACGGCTTTTAAAAGAGAAAGTTGTCGATGTAGAAAGTCGCAATCTGGATCCTAGCTCCGATCAAACAAATTCGGTTTTCTAAAGAAAACCTACACTATTTTTTTTATCTAGGTAAGTGTGTCTGGGTCGAACTCAAGGAGGCAGAATAGGATGCTTTGATTTTTTAAGGAAATATTTTTGTGATTTATTTTTATCTCTTCTTAAAGCGATCAATGGAAAGATACACTTTTTATTGAATTTTTATTTTTAATTTTTTTATTTTAATTTTATTCTTTTCCAATTTTTATTTAATTTTCAAAAGGGATATTTTTCACAAGATTTATTTATTATATAATTGGTGTAATATAGGTAAAAATAGATGATACGGTATAGTAGGTAAAAAGGCGAGCAACGAGCTCGAACAAGCACACGAAAATAAAACAAAACGAATGCAATTTGTGAAGAACTAAAACACGATGAAAACACAAGAAAAAATACATAAAAAAGTACTTGAAATCTTACTGGGGTAGTTGCATAACTACCCTAAAAAAATCAACGAAAAATGAGGTCAAAATGGGTCAAAAAATAATCCCCTACAACCTAGGGGTATAAGCGCAAGAAAAACTATAAACATTATTACAACTAGGTCCTTTACAGGGACAGAAATGAAAGAAAACTAAGATGTTTTACATTTAGGTCCCTACGAAGGGACCTAAATGCAAATACTGTAAATCTTTGGAGCGGGAATTAATTCTGGAAGCCCTCTGGATTTATTTTGCAATTTTTCTACCGCTTTGCATTGGAGGACCTTGATTAGAATGAGCCGGCGCTGATCTGACGTCTTCTAGCGTGCCACATGTCGCGATTCTGTACACTTGAAGTGTTCTTGCGTATTCTCCGATTTATCACGATCAGCTGATGAAGGCTTTGGAGCTCCGACGGGGCCAGAGGGGTGGCTCCTCCACCCCTCGAGCTCGCCTGCAGTGGTAGGTGGTCGGAGGCGACTCCGAGCGGCGGGGGACTCTTGAAGAAGGTGGCGGTCCTCTACAACCTGAAGCGATCAGAGTTTGTTACATCTGCTTTTGAGTTGTGATTTCCTTGATGATGAAGACTCCAGATAGCTTGAATGCGCTCCTGATGGAAGATAATCCTGCAAATACGATATTTATGTGCTCGATTCATGAAGAATAGGCCAAAATGTTATACATTTGCAAGCTCGAAAAGTCACGTTTCCAGAGTTGTTAAGAGTTGCGTGAAGTTGGAGAAAAGGCGTCACGATTTGAATAGATTCGAAATGATTTGAAGGTTGTTTTTGATCTGGCGATTAAGAGTGATGATTGAGCATCCTAATGTCGCACTTAGCGACGCTAATTATGGCACGAGAATCGAGAAAGAAAGTAAAGAATATGGAGGAATAGGTCTAGGAGAAGAGGTGTATTTACCTCTGGTAACTTGCTCGACGGACGACCTTCGCCGGAGCTGGACCCGACGCTGTGATGCGATTCAAGGTGGCGAAGCACCTTGGAACTCCTCCTCCGACGTCCCTCTTCCACGCGTGGCTTCTCCTAGGCGCTGTCACCACCACAGATGGCCGGAATGAGGCGAGAAAGGGAAGGGGTCGGCTACTGGAACTAAGGTTCCTAGGTAGTTGGAAGGTTAGTTGCGAATGGGGGATCTTTAGGGGTTTATATAATGAGATTGATTGATCCCCAAGTAAAATCCAAGGGTAGGCGAGTAAGGTGGTTGTTAGGTGAAGAAATTCAACGGGTTAGATCGTCGGAAGGAGTTAAAAGATGCGCTGGATATATGCGACGAAGATGGCAGGTCAGAACAAATTCTGTTTGAGCTTCTTTGAGGAAGATGAACCAGGTGCTGACACGTGTCAGCACTTGGTTGGCCCAGATACTAAAATTACTTGTAAATTCATTATTAAATAATAAATAACGTTATTCGAAATAGGTATAAATACAAGAAATGTGAATAAATTAATTATCTAATTTATGGAATAATTACTTTTTATAAATAATAAATATTATTCAAAATATAAATATTACATTAATGAATATGTATATATAAATAGGTTTTGAATTTTTAATTTAATAAATAAATAAATAAATATTAATTTTATATTTTCTTAATTATTAGAATAATAAATAGGGATTGTGTGAATTTTATGGATTTTAATAAATTAATTTACATATATTAATAAATACATGTTTTATCTAGACAGTTCATTTTTACCTATAATTTAGGGTATTGAATTTTATTAAAATAATAAATAAGCTCCAAAAATTATGAAAAAAATTAGGATAAATATACAAGATCATGAAAACAATTAGAAATTATAAAATTAATAAAACTTTAAATAATGTGTTCTACATAAAATAAATAGCCCAGAAACCCCGTTGTCATTTGGTCCCAAAACCGACTTTTTGCAAACGGACTCCGAATTCGATGAAACCACCTTTATTAATTAGGGAATATTATTTTATGAACTTTAAAGGTGAGTAGAGTGAAATTGGAGTTCGTATGAAGAAGTTATGATGTTCGAAAATTGAGATTTTGACAATTTATAAGCTGGATTTCTTGGCATATGTACATGATAATATTTTTAACTTATTTTTATATTTTTGTATACATTTTTAGAAACAATTAGGAAAATAGTTTGGTGAAAAATAAATACATATGAATTAATTAAAATTCTTTGAAGTTTTATATTTATTTTATAAACAGTAAAGGTGTATGAAGTGTGACTTAATTTATTTTTTGGATTTTCTTTTCTTATCTCCCCCTACTTTTTTGGCTTGTCGACCAATTGATCCTGACTTGGTCTCGGGGGTTAGGCTATAAATATACCTTGCAGTTATATTTATATTTTTAAGTCATATTGTACTTATATACATATATCCAATCTGCCTTTTGTTCTTTTTCTTTATTCTTTATTTATTTACATGATTTTGATGGTTAAAAATGAATATTTATGCATGAATAAAGTTTTGATAAAAGATGAGAATTAATGAATATTTACATGCATTTGTTAGGGTTTTAAGACAAAATGCGACAGACAAGTTAATGAATCATGGATTCATCACCCACCTGTATTTACAAGAATTTCATTATTAGAAGATTAAGCTGAATCTCAATAAGTATCTTTTTGCAAATTGATTAAGAGAAGAGGATCATATTACGTGAAACTCCAAATCTCTTCTTCAACGGTCTGCATAGGTCTTATGGCGACTCTGTGCCATCATAACCTTCCGTCTCACAAGATAAACAACCCTCGCAGTCTCCTCCAAGAGACATGCTGATAGGTATGAAATGGAATGACTTGGTTAACCTGTCAACGACAACCTAAATAGAATCATGGCCACCTGGTGTCTTTGGCAAACCTGTGACACAATACATAGAGATACTCTCCCATTTCCACTCGGGAATGGGGAAAGATTGTAGTAATCATGGTGGTCTCCTGTGCTATGCCTTAACTATCTGACATGTCATACATCTGCTAACATGATGTGCTACCCCATGCTTCATCCCATCCCACCAAAAATGGCAGTGCAGATCACGATACATCTTTGTGCTGCCAAAATATATAGATAATCGTGAACTGTGTGCCTTATCAAGAATATCTCGGCGTAATTGCTCATCATTGGGCACAACGACCCGACCAACTTTCCACAAAATAGACTCTTCCACAAAAAAATCATCAATCTCGTCATTGACAGCATGCATGTATCTGTCTCGGATCCAAGGATCTGACTTTTGGCCTTCTATTATGTGATCCCACGAACTGCTGAATCATGGAGGCACGATAGTAGATATGGATGCACTCTCCTAGGGATGCCAATCGATCAAAGATGCGAGCATATCCTAGGTGTATAGCTAGTTTGTTGTACCCTGCATGAGCTCTTCTGCTAAGCACATCAACCACCACATTTCCATTACCGGTGTGGTAAGAGATCGTGTAGTCATAATCCTTCAATAGCTCAAGCCACCTGCATTGTCTGATGTTCAACTCCTTCTGATCAAATATGTACTTCAAGCTCTTGTGATCTGTGAAAATCTCATAATTCACCCCATAAAGATAGCAGTGCCAGATCTTCAAAGTGAAGACAACTGCTGCCAACTCCTAGTCATGGGTGGGGTGATTCCTCTCATGCGGTCACAACTGATGTGTTGGATAAGGAATCATGTGACCTCTCTGCATCAATACCGCTCCTGGACCTTCTCCAGATGCGTCTACGTCTGCATAGTCCTGGGTGCCTGAAGGAAGAGCAAGAATAGGTGTCATAGTCCATATCTCCTTCAAGGTCCAAAAGGCCTACTCGCATGAATCATTCAGTGATTGTCTTGGGCTTCTCCCAAGACATGAATGCCTCAATTTTCACATAATCAACTATGATACCTACTCCAGAAATGACATGACCAAGAAATGAGACATGGGATAACCAGAACTCGCACTTGCTTAGCTTGGCATACAACTCGTGCTCTCGCAATGAGTCTAGGACAATCTTCAGATCATTCGCATGATATCATTCATTCCAAGAATAAATCAGTACATAATCAATGAATGCCACCACAAACTTGTCCAAGTATGGACAGAAGATCATGTCCATCATGTCCATGAATGCTGCAGGGGCATTGGTGAGCCCAAACAGCATCACCACGAACTCATAGGGTCCATAATGTGTCCTGAAAGCTGTCTTCGGAATATCTAACTCTTGAATCCTCAGCTGATTGTAACCAGAATGAAGGTCAATCTTTGAGAACACCGAAGATCCCTGAAGATGATCAAATAAATCATCGATGTATGGTAGAGGATAACTGTTCTTCACCATTCTCTTGTTCAACTGCTAGTAGTCAATGCATAATCTCACTATCCATCCTTCTTCCCAACAAATAGAACTAGAGCACCCCAAGGTGAAGTGCTCGGTCTCACAAAACCCATGTCAAGTAACTCCTGCAACTGCACCTTCAACTCTCTCAACTTAGTTGGGGCCATGCGATATGGTGCCATCGAGATCGATTGTGCATCAAGTAATAGTGTGATCTCGAACTCGATCTCTCTATCAAGAGGTAATCCTGGTAACTCATCAGGAAACATATCTGGGTAGTCTGATACTACTCTGATGTCCTACGTCATCGGCTCATGATCTGACGTCTCTCGGACAAATGCTAGATATGAATGACATCCCTGATCAACAAGTCTCTGAGCTCGCAACACTAAAATGCACTCCATTTTGGTGTCATGTAATGTACTCCCAAATGTGAACTCGGGTAAATCTAGAATCTTGAAGACAACTGTCTTCCTAAAGCAATCAACAAGAGCATGATGAGATGATAACCAATCCATGCCCAAAATCAAATCAAACTTATCAACCTGTAGTAACAAACAGTTTGCGATCATCTCATGACCGCCAATCAACACTGGTAAGTTTCTGACTATCACTGAAATGACAAACAACTAGCCACCTGGCCCATGAATGTGGTAAGGAGGATATAGAGTCTCTGAAACTCTACCTAATGAAGCTAGTAGCTTCGAAGCAATGAAGGAATGCGTAGCTCCAGAATCAAACAAAATATGGAAAGGTCGGCACAAGACTCCATATCATTCACCCCAGTAGTTGGTGATCGTGCCTGCTCCTCGGTCACTGTGTGTAGCTGTCAGCGTATAGCTGGCGTAGTATTCAAACCTGTCACACTCTGTGTCTGTATTGGAAACCTCCTAAAGTTGTAGTTCCTGCAAAGAAAACTCCTAGTATGTAGTGCCTGTGGATGTGGCTGTGAAGGCTGTGGATGAGGTCGAGGCTCACTAGAAGCATGTGGGCACTGAGATCAGTAATGTCCCCATTCATTGCACAAGTAGCATCTCACATATGGGTAGGCGTGGTAGTCGTGCCTTTGCTCCAAATCGGTCCTACTGGAGGCCTGTCTGCTCACTGCAACCTACATGGTCGTGTTGAACTGGTGCCACGTCCGAAAACTGCTCCTCCTAAGGTAGTTACTGGAGATGAGCGAGCACCATCAGAAAATGTTGAACTAGTAAGTCGAAATCACCTAGCTTACCTCTACTGCTGGATCTATCATCGAATCATCCAAAAAGATCACCATGGCGTAGGTTCTGCTCCAATCGAGCTCTCAAAATGTCTCTCTTGCATGTCCTCAAACTTCTCTGATGCATCAGTAGCCTTAGAGATAGAAGTGCTACGTAATCCTTCTAGATTCTCCTACACCTCCTCTCGCGTCCCTCCAATGAACTTCTCCAGATTCTCATTTGGAAATGCAGTGAATGCGGGTGTGTGGCGAGAAAGCTCGGTGTATCTGATGAAGTACTCTCTAGCTATCATCCGTACCTGTTGTAGCTCGGCAAACAATCAACGTTGGGACACCTTCCACTTCCCAAAAAAGAAGTGGGATCTGAATCTCATCTTTAAGTCGTCCCATGTGGGCTCGCATTCCAACTCTGAAATCGTTGCCTCCCACCATCTCTCTGCGAAAGCTGTCAATGAATACTCCATGAAGTATAACCATGAGTCTCGTGGTGCACGTATCATCCGAAGTATCTTCATGTCCCTCTTTAGCCACTTCTCAACCTCATCTGACATCACTGTTCCCTCAAACATGGGCACATTGGCTCACTGATAGGATGCAAAAAATGACTGATGCATGTGGATAGCGGAGTGCTTGTGTGTGTCCTCATCCACAAAGAGTACAGGGCCCTGCTCCTTATCGTAATATCCCTCCTCGATTCCATATGTTGGCATCTTCTCATGTGGATCATCAAAGTGAGGCTGTTGAATCTCTACAGACTACGTGATAAAACGAGTTTTCCGCAAGGGTCACCATGAATAATATATATAAGGTGTCGCTGAGGCGACCGCTCGCAGAATACCCACGTTGATCAACAATTAACACACAATAAAAGAATAAAATAATTGAGTCCCAAAAATGTGAATTAATATTTATTACTCTACCACAAGATGTACAGTGACTAAGTATGTAGAGGTCGAACCACATAGAGCAATACAAAAGTGCAATAGCCTAACATGTACATGTACCACCGAGTCATCCATGTGTGAAGCCTATTTTTGTGGGTTTTTATCTTTTATATTTTAATTATTTATTTATTTTTTTATAGTAATAATATGTAACATATATATATATATATAATTTGGAGAATTTATAAATATATAAAGTTATAAATATATCCCTAGAGGGTAGCTATATAGTAGATAATGCATACATTAGATATAGATATATATAGATAATTTTTTTTATTTTTGTTTAAATTTAGAATTTTATATATCAATAAATAAATATATATATATATGTATATATAGATCTATATATTTTTTTAATAGAGGAATATATATACAAAGGGGAGAGAGGGGTGATAAAATATTTATAAAAATATATAAAAAACACTCAAATATATAGAAATAAAATCTTTTTGGGATTTTCATAATTTTTTACTGTTTTGGTGATTTTTGGATATTTTTCAAAACATTTTTGGTATTTTTAAATGCTGAAATAGAGGAAAATAGTGAAATAAGTACTGGCTGTAAGTAAAAAAGGAATAAAAAATACCCAACAGCCATAAAATTCTTCCACACTATTTTTCAAATAGAGGTAATAAAATATAGAGGAAATAGGAACTGAGTTTATATTTTTTAGTTTCTTTGATTTTATATATTTTTTTGAAGTATTTGTGTATTTTTGAATTTTTAAGGTTTTTCTTTTGAGATTTTTTAGGGATTTTTGGATTGACACTAAAATAGGTCAAAATACACATTAGGGATTTTTTTTGGAATTTTTCAAGGTCTTTTAATATTTGTTTGGAATTTTATAAGTTAGACAGTAATTAAAAGGCATGTTTTTGATTTTTAATAAATGCAAAAATGCAACAAAATTAAAAACTAAAAATATAGCGTGTAAGGGTACACTAACATGAGCTTATATCCATTTTTGCAAAATTTTTCAAGTTAATATGAGGCATAAAATAAATGGACAAAGCATACAACAATATATGGCCTAGCAGGGGCATTGTTGCAATTAAAATATTTATCAGGGACATCCATGCAAAAACTACAACAGAAATAAACAGTTACTTTTATTTTCGAGGCCATTTTATAATTAATAAAACCCGACGGGATTTAAGTGCAAAAATCACGCGCCTCACGTGGGTACTGCACGTGAGGCGCGGAGGGACTAAAATGTAAATACATAAACTCCAGGGGGCGAACTGCAAATTTTACACTTTATTTACAACGTGGCGTTTTATTTTGGGCATTAAACTATAAATACAAAAAGCGGGTGAGGTGTCTGAAATTTACCCCCAACAGGCGCTTGATCCGATGGTTGACCTTCATCCACTTGACACGCGTCGTGCATCCGTCGGCCGATAACGGTTCGCAGATGATGGCTGAGATTAGATCAGCCTCGCTGATCGGACGATGAGTGCGGGGCTTCATCTGACGATCCACGTGCGATCTGGGTCGAGCCTCCTGATCTGACGGTGCTGGAGGTCCCAGGAAGAACAGGGAAGAAGCTCTCCCCCGGCGAGCTTTGATCGTGCAACGTAGGCTTCTCCGGACATCTCCCTCGCATCTGAAGTGCTCAACACGTAGCTGGAGGTCTTCCGCATCGACTGATGGCCTTGCCATGGCTCCTGGAGGTCTGAAGGGCTCGGACAAGGTCGATGAAGGACCAGACCTCCAGGAACCTCTTCCTGGTTCGATTCGAGCCCAGATGGGCTTCTTTCTCCGTTGGACCTGCATAGGAAGAACCGGGGGAGCGAGGGCTACCTCCTCGACCTCGGGTTGTGAAGCTCTATAGCAAGATGAGGTGTGGCAGAGGAGCTCCGACGAAAGGCGGAGGTGGAGCTCCGATTCGCCAAGACCAGAGGTCCTGGGTTGAACAAAGGTGTGCGATCGATGGAGAAAATGATGGGGAATGAAATGGGAGGTGAAAGGCGGTCAGATACAGTCGAGGTCACCGTGGAGAAGTCGCCGGAGCTGAGCTCCGGCGAACTTCGAATTTTGGATTCTAAGCTACACTGATTGACTAAACACTAAACTAATGACTGGAATCAAAAGCTAACATTAAAACCTAATTAAAAAGTGATAAAGAAACAACTCTTATATCTGGGGGCCACCAGGGAGCAGGACGGACACCGGAGCTCCGCCGCGTCAAAATTTTCCTTCCTCCGGCCGATTCGAGGTGCTGGAGCACTCCCCCTGTCACGAGGAATGTCCCAGGAATGAAGTCAAGGCTTTTGGATGGATTAAAATTGGCCCAAAATGAGGAAGGGAGCGGAGCTTCTTATTTATAGACAATGTCCTGGAGCCTTATTGACCGGCGATTATTGTTTAATCCAATGAGTATCGGGTTGATCCAAGTTATTGGCGGGTATCAGTGATGATCAGAGATCAATTCTTGTGAAGGAAGCGAGCTCGATCGATGGACGGGATGGCCGTAAAAAAGGGAAGAAATCTGGGGAATTGACAGTTCAGAGGCGCCAGGTCCTGGATGGGACAGTTGACCGGGCGGTCAACAAGGGCTGGCGCCCCATTGGTCCACGTCGGCCGCTAGAAGACAAAACAGGAAATTTGATTAGAAATTGATTTATTTAACCTAGTAAATGATTTTATTATTTTTTTCTTATAAAATAAAAAATATGTATTATTTCGTGTAGTATTTATTTACGATTTTTATTGAATATTTTTAAGGGTTTTATTATAGTTTTTTTTAATAAAGTGTATATGTGTGAATTTACATGTATTTTGTATCTTTCAATTTTTTATTTGTTTATTTTATTTTATTATTTTATTAGCTTATTTTATAAATATATAACTTATTTTTACGAGTATAAAGATATTTTTATTTAGCTTTTATGAGTTTATTTACATTTTTAAATAAATAGGGGTAGGTATATATATATATGTATAATTGTAGGTCTTTTACCTATATATGGTACATACTTTATTTATTTAATGTATTTTCTTGATTTTTATTTTAGATTTACATTTTTAATGAGTTATATGTAATATTTACATTATTATAAAAATATAGAAGAAGAAAATAATTAAAGAATGTTTTCCCTTTTCATTTATGTTTATACTTGATCATAGGTATTTTGCCTATTAACTTGCATAAGCTTATTTTATTTTATTAATTCCTTTTGGCTTTATTCTAATTTTAGTATATACATGTATTATATATATTATTTACAAAATTCTAAAAATATAATTTGATGAAAATAATAGACAAGGAATATATGGAATATTTTAATCAGGCAGGCTGCACAATGGGGCCAAAAAACCTAACTTTTGCAGATGGACTCCAAAAATTATGAAACTAATTTTATTAAATAGTTCTTGGAAAGCTATATACAGTTAAAGGTGAGTTTGGGTGATTTGGAGTTTTTATTTGCAAGATATGGGTCTGTGAAGTTGTGATTTTGGCTTTTTATTCTGTGTATAAAATGTACACTGGGTATTATTTTTACACAAACTCAACTTTGTATTTTTATTTGCATTATTATCTACAACTTTAATGAACAAAGTTTCTTTATTTGATGAGTAAATAATTAGGTACAAAATAGGCGTCAAAAATGCATAAATAAATGCATGAATAAATGAGGTGTTTATTGTACACTGGCCCTTATCTCCCCCTACTTTATTCCTTGTCGACCAATTCCATGCTGGCCTTGGTCTCGGGGTTAGGGTCATAAAATATTTGCAATATTTTACTCCTTTTTCTTTTCTTTTCTTTATTCTTTAATTTTGGCATTAAACACCTTATTTAATGTGTAATTAATACATTGAATCATGAATGCTATTATGTACAATTTGATGCTATTTACATGCATTTGTTGGGGTTTTTGAGGCCAAAATGATAGAATAAAGGTGATGAAATGGAGATTCATCACCCCCCTATACTTTCCTTTGCTAGTCCCTAGCAAACACTTATGCAATAAGTACAAAAAGAATGAAGAACAGAAAAAGGAGAATTAAAGAAGGATAGAGTGAATAAGGGTGCTTTCAGTGCAATGCATGTCTTTATAAAATCTGAATTTGAAGCTCCTGTCAGACCTTGGGTGTGAATGTGTGTGGAACCTAGTCGGGAACCAGCTCTAAAATACAACAGCCTTCGATAGTCACAAAACTCGGTTCAACCCACCTCAATAGCCTGGTCAGAACTGGTCTACATCATACGCAAACCCTTATAACTATGAAGCTGACTTGTACAGTGTAAGTGATGGTGGCTCTCCTCAACTGAAATGACAAAGGGACTGACTTCTCCAGAATGACAACCCAATGATTCCCCAATCCAACAGCTCTTTCCTCGAGGAGCAGGGTATTCCCTTCTAAGTTCAAGTGGCAACCAACTCAAGAGGAGGGGGTGAAGAGAAGAATGGACGGTAGCCAGTGTAGCTACCTATCCTGGGATGCAAGACCAGTGTAGTTAAGTCATCCAGCTGCAGGCTCACATATTTGTCTTTGGAACTCAAGCTTGCTTATTGACTTTGTACATACTTTGCAGGCATTTTATTTTTGTACAGGCCTGACCATTTTTTTTCGAAATACTATGCACAACAGCATTTACATAAGGAGTTTTTCCTCTCGAGCCAGTAGACTATCCATCTTTGAAGCTTTATCGCAACCCACAATCTCCTGTCTTTAGACCTCATTGCTATTGGACCAGGTTGGGGTGCACTTCCCTCCCTAGACGAGGACGAATGTTTCCACCCGTATGCGTCTCAGACTGGCAAATCCAACCCCCTCACCACTCCAACTAAGTTGAGCCAAGTGAAAGGTGCAAGTGTCCAAGTTAGGTCACGGTCGGCAAGAGTCATACGTGTGTCTCGAAAAGTTCTAGTTAGTCCATTGAGGTGACTTGAACCCAGCCCTGATTTCTCAAAGAATTAAGTCTGCATAGACCTGAAGTACCTTAAACCTAGTTCCCGTAAGGTTCCAGTGCAGTTAGGTGCGGTAAGGTCTAACCAAGCTCCAATTTGAGACTTTATTGGACTGATTCAATCATTAAGCTCACTCAAAAAGAATATGCATGGTATGCTTATGCTATGCTATGCACAATGAATGATGCAATTTTTCACAAAGATTTTACAAGAATTAAATAATTTTTTTACACAAAGAATTTTTGAAAGTAGAAAGCTTGACACATACAAAGGTATACACAACTATTTACACGGGCGTACCGCCTTATTTACAAAATGTATGGATTTATAAAGACTCTAATGAAGTAGTTTATTTAGGTTGTCCAGAAAGAATTTTATGTGTTTTATTTACCAGTTACAAATATTGTAATAATGTTTTTATTTCTCAGATCTAGTTTGAAAATAATTTTTGCAAACTATAGTACACGATAATTTTTGCAATCATTTACACACATTTGAAAACTATTTTTGCAAAGCTTTTTCACACTATATTTACATTTTTCACAATAATTTTGACAAACAATTTTCAAAACATTTGCACATAGGTTTTTCAAATCCTTTCTTTCACACAAAGAAAAGTTTTTGCAAACAAAACAGTTTCACACAGGTTGAAAACATTTCACAGCAAATTTTTCAAAACAGGTCACACTATTTTCCAAATCATATTGTATAGGTATCTAGCCTGATTTATTAATCAGTATATACAAAAGAAGAAAACTGTATTTGTTATACAATATGGTTTTTATAAGTTTTATTTGTGATAATTCCTTATTTACAAATGACAGATTTTTGTGTAGACTCCTCCGACTTAATTCGAGAATCCTTTTCAAAAAATTTTTGAGAACTCTAGTCCAAAATAATTTTGCAAACATGTACACGTCTTTGAAAATGATTTTACCAAGGTTTTACACAACATAGATAGGTTTTTCAAAACAATTTTGACAATCAAATTTTCACAATCATTTGCACACTAGTTTTCACACATTTTGATTTCACTCAAAGAAAATAAATTTTACACACAAAACTGATTTTTCAAAGGTTGAATATTTGTACACACTATTTTCAAACAATTTTCACAAGGTTTTTCAAAGAAAACTTTCTTTCACAAAATATTTTCCTGACTTAATAATCAGTACAAGTATAAAGGGCCTGAGGAGCTCACAACCATCTTTTATTATTATAGGACTACTTTTCACATTATGTTTTATATTGGGGTGATATATTTTATTATTCATTATGAGTTATGGATTATAGTATATACATGGTATATACGACCCCCTATACTTAGCTCGAGCTATGTCCTCATAGGTCGAAAGGAAAAGCAAAGACATAACTCGTACTGAGTATAGACAGATCTAAAGAATTTAAATGAATGAAATGAATGAATGAGAAGTTGACCGTCCCCCCTATACTTAGGATCAAGTAATCCTAAGTATAGCAAGCTGTACAAAAAGCAAAGAGGGTCAAGGGTGGGAATACACAGATCGTACTCAGATTGTCTCCCCCTATACTTAGGGTAAGATACTCCTAAGTATAGACTAGAAGAGGAGACAATGGAGAGGATCAGAATGAAATGAAAACTCAGGGTGCACATCCCCCCTATACTTAGGACAAAGTACGTCCTTAGTATAGAAAACTGTCTACAAGGGCGGCACCTTTTTGATACAAAGAGAAAATAGAAAAGGAAAAGAAGAAAAGAAGAAAATCAGATAAACAGTGGTTGGAGTACATCGTCTGAATCTTCTGATGCTGCAGCAGTTGTGGAGATGTCATCATGTTGGACGAGCTGGATAGAGTCAACAATGACCAAGAATGCATCTGGTTCTAAGTAAGGCTTCAGGAGTTGGTTGTTGACGACGAAGGGCTGTGCGTCAGGGGACAATTCTGATATTGCAATACTTCCATTGTCACGCACTTCACAAACTCGAAATGGCCCTGTCCACTTACTCTTTAATTTACCCGAGAATATCCGTAACTTTGCATCAAATAACCACACTTTCTGTCCAACATCGAAAGTCTTTCGTCTGATGTGCCGGTCATGCCAGCGTTTCACCTTCTCCTTGTACATCAATGTGTTATCGTATGCATAGTCTCGGAATTCCAAGAGCCTGTTTAGATCATCTTTTCTCTTCTGACCACTTTTGCGTGAGTCCAAATTACAACTGTTGATTGCCCATAAAGACTTGTGAATTAATTCCACGGGCAGATGGCACGGCTTTCCATATACAAAACGATAGGGCAACATGCCCAAGGGAGACTTGTAAGCGGTTCGGTAAGCCCATAGGACTGAGTCCAAGAGTTAAGACCAATCCTTTCTGTTTGGCCTAACAAGTTTCTGCAGGATAGTCTTGATTTCTCTGTTTGATAACTCCGCCATGCCATTGGTCTGAGGATGGTAAGGAGACGCGACACGATGATCGATGCCGTACTCCTTCGTTAACTTCTTGACCTCTTTGTTAATGAAACGGCTACCCCCGTCTGATATGAGAATTTTCGGTATCCCGAACCGCGAAATGATGTTCTTCTTCAGGAACTGGCGTACTGTTTGGTTGTCAGTGGCTCGAGCGGGGATAGCTTCAACCCAACGACTCACGTAATCGATGGCAAGAAGGATGTGCTCAAAACCTTGACTGTTAGGGAAAGGTCCCATGAAGTCAATGCCCCATGCATTGAAAACGTCTGCTATCTGAATAATTTTCAGGGGCATTGAATCCTTCACTTTGAGTGTACCTTTCAGTCTCTGGCAGTCAATACATCGTTTGACGAATTCTGCTGCATCCTTGAATAATGTGGGTCACTAGAAGCCACACTGAAGTACTTTGGCTGCCGTACGATCTCTAGAGTGATGTCCACCAGATTCGAGCAAATGACAATGCTCGAGGACACTAGATTGCTCCATCTGAGGGATGCACCTGCGCCAAATGCAATCTGCTCCTTCCTTGAATAAAAGAGGATCCTCCCACTGGTAGAATCAGATGGTCGACATGAATTTGTTCTTCTGATTTTTCGTCCAATCCGCTGGTGTTACCCCAGAGGCGAGGTAGTTGACTATATCTGCATACCACGGAAGAGAATCCACTGCTAAGATGGCTCCGTCAGGAAAGGTTTCCGTGATAGGTGCATTGTTCAATTGAGGCTCATGCTGCTCTATTCTGGAGAGATGGTCTGCTACCACATTCTGGACTCCAGGCTTGTCCTTGATTTCCAAATCGAATTCCTGGAGGAGAAGGATCCAACGAATCAGTCTTGGCTTGGCATCCTTCTTCTGTTGTAGGTACCGGATAGCAGAGTGGTCTGTGAAAATTGTGACTTTTGATCCCAACAAATAGGATCTGAACTTCTCGAGGGTGAAAACCACAACCACCAATTCTTTCTCTGTCACAGTATAATTTCTTTGTGCTTCATCTAATGTTCTGCTGGCATAGTGAATGGCATAGGGCGCTTTGTCTTTCCTTTGCCCAAGAACAGCCCCGACTGCAAAGTCTGACGCATCGGTCATTATCTCAAAGGGAAGGGTCCAGTCGGGCGGATGTAAGATTGGAGCCTGAGTGATGAGCTCCTTCAACTGATTGAAAGCAAGTAGAACCGGCTGATCAACAATGAACTCAGCCTCCTTGCACAAAGGTTCTGTCAGAGGTCGGGCGATGCGGCTGAAATCCTTGATGAATAGCCTATATAATCCCACATGCCCCAGGAATGTCCTCACATTCTTCACTGACTGAGGTGGCTGAAGATTTGAAATGACATCCACCTTTGTCGGGTCGACTTCCATGCCACGTTTGGAAATGACGTGGCCCAGCACAATACCTTCAGTGACCATAAAGTGGCTCTTTTCCCATGAAAGCACTAGATTGACTTCTCGGCACTTCTGAAGTACTCTGTCAAGGTGCAAAAGACAAGAATCGAAACTATCACCATAGACAGAGAAGTCGTCCATGAACACCTCGAGAAAACTGCCCACCATCTCGGCGAAGACTGCTAACATGCATCTTTGGAAGGTTGCAGGTGCATTGCATAATCCAAAGGGCATTCTTTTAAAGGCATAGGTGCCGAACGGGCAAGTGAAGGTAGTCTTCTCTTGATCCTCAGGGGCAATCACCACTTGGTTGTACCCGGAATACCCATCCAGAAAGCAGAAGAACTCCTTGTCTGCTAATCTTTCCAAAACTTGATCAATGAAGGGCAAGGGAAAGTAGTCCTTCTTAGTTGCTGCATTGAGACGACGGTAGTCAACACACACCCGCCAGGATGTTGGTACCCGAGTGGAAATTTCCTCTCCTTTGTCATTTGTAACCACGGTAAGCCCTGACTTCTTCGGAACTACATGCAGTGGGCTTACCCATTTTGAGTCGGAGATGGGATAGATGAAGCCTACGTCACACCATTTCGTTATCTCTTTCATGACAACGTCCCGAAGGTTAGGGTTCAGCCTTCTTTGAAATTCGCGGGACGGCTTGGCATCTTCTTCCAGATAGATGTGGTGTGAACACAAGGCTGGATTTATCCCAAAGAGATCTGATACGCTCCAACCAAGTGCCTTGCGGTTCTTTTCTAGAACCTCGAGAAGACAAGATTCCTGATCCGAAGTCAGCCTGTTGCTGATGATAACCAGATACATTTGTTCTTTGCCCGCAAGGAAAGCATACTTTAGGCCTGCCGGAAGTGGCTTGAGTTCTGGTTTTGACCTGTCCACTTTATCTGTCACTTCAGATACCATGCTGGTGGTGGGATGCACGTCTTTGAAGCTGCTACCATCCTCATCATCTTGTTGAGATCCCAGTGATGTACCGAACGGTTCTGCGCTAAGCTGATCGTGTTCGGTCCGGAGTGACTGCTCAAGTAGATGCGCCTGCATCTGAGAATCTGTCTCCCAAGAATCGTCGGAGCATAAGCTGACTGCGCTTTCCAAGTCCTCCTCAAGAGTGAGGATTTCTTGGGTCCATGGATCATCCAATAATAAGGCTGAGTCTCTGATCTCTACAATAAAATCACAGTCTGCTTCGGACGCTGCCTGGCTCTCATCAGTTGTGGCATTCGGCTCTCTGTTTATGTTTATCGTGATTTGCTGGGTGTTCGAGCTGAAAGTAATCTTGCCAGACCCGTAATCAACCACGGCACCTGAAGTACGAAGAAATGGTCGACCAAGGATGATAGGGGTCTGGAGTAGAGGTGCAGGTGAGTCCATATCAAGGACTACAAAATCAGCTGGGAATTGCAGCTCCTGCACTTTAACTACGACGTCTTCCAGAAGACCTCGGGGCCGCTTGACAGATCGGTCAGCGAACTGAAGGATCATGCGTGTCTGCTTGAGCGGACCCAGCCCGAATTCTTGCATTATGGATGAGGGCAGAAGGTTGATGGAAGATCCACTGTCAAGGAGAGTGCGCTCGAAGACCTAGTCAAAAATCTCACAACTGATCAGAGGTGCTCCTGTATCTTGTTTCTTCTACGGGAGGTTGCTGATGGCTGCCACAGTGGCCATGGAGAGTACGTGCTTTTCTACTTCCCGGCGTCTGTTTTCTTGCGCAGAGCGATGCCTGTTAGTACATGCCTCTTTCAGTCCTTTCTTCACAGCTGGTATGTATTCCACGACCTTCAACAAGGGAATCTCAACAGTCAATTTATCTAAGATTTCCACAACACCTAGATCAGACAATGCCTTTTTTCGTTTTGCATTTTTTTGGATTTTTGTATTGCATGAGGAAAAGGAATATGTACACCACTAGTAGGAAAATAAGAGTTCTTATTTACATCAACATCATCGCCCACAGAATGTTGTACATCCGGACTGCAAAAAGGAGTACAAACTATTTCTAAACATGCTGGTACTGCAGGGCGATAAAAAAGGGTAGCGTCTGCTCCATCGGCTGGCGAGGGATCGGTTGCTGCTGGCGGCTCCTCCAATGCTGGCGCGGCTTCGCTTCGTCTACAAGCTTCTTTTTGTTGTTTTTGCTTTTGCTGATTTTTTTTGTAATTTTGGCTGGGACTGCTGGTGACATAGCACGACGGCTGGAATGGCTTCTCCTTCTTCTTCCTCCTCACCCGCCCCTGTAGCTGGCACGGCTGATGCGGAAGATGATGATCCACCTGTTTCTTTATTCACCCCACTTGTGGTAGCAGGCGGAGGCAAGGCCCTACCGCTCCTGAGAGTAACAACATTAGAATAAACAGTAATATCATTACCAGACACGGACAGGACATCACATTCTACCTGCTCCTTCTTTTTGAGGTTATTGGGGTTGGCTTCGTCCTGAGCCGAAATGGTAGTTCTGGTGGTGGTCAGGTCGTCAAGCCGCTTGGTCATATTTGCTAGCCCTTTGACAAGATGGGCCATGCAATCCATGGTGGGGTTCACAGGGGGTACCTCTGAAGGTTCACCGTGCAGACCACGCTGCTGTTGGTTGGATGGGTGTGGAGGTTATTGCTGGTGGTTCTGAGGTGGTGCAGGAAGTTGAAGTTGTTGGTATGAGGGAGGAGGATACTGCTGGTATTGCTGAGAGGGGGCAGCCGCGTACTGGTGATACGACTGTGGGTGGCGGTACTGCGGCTGCTGGTACGGATGATTCTGCCTCCATTGCTGTGCAAACTGGGGAGGCTGCTGGTACTGTTGGTGAGGCTGAGAGGACTGTCCAAAGCGACCACCCTGAGGTTGGTGGTATTGCCGATTAGCAAATGGCTGACCCTGGGGTTGTCCCGGAGGACGGGTCGGTTGTGCATCATTAGCCCATACCACGTTCACTTCCTGAATCAGGGGTGGTGGTGGGAAGACTGGATCAGGTCCGGAGAGAAACTCTGGCTGGTACACGACCATCTGCTGCTGTGGCGAGCCCTGGTCGGGCGCCTGCACGTAGTACACGTGCTGGACTGCCGGTGGCTGCTGGCTCGGCTGAGGCTGATGCTGCGGTTGCTGCTCGTCCTTCTTCTCAGCGGGAGCTTCCGATGGTGTAGCCGACTGAACAAAGTTGATGGTGCCCACCAACAGTTCAAGGTACTTATTGATCTGATCAAGCTTGTCTAAATTCTGGGTCCTCTTCTCGATCACAACGAGTTTCTCCAGATCTTGTGATCGCTTTTCGATGATATCAACTTTCGAGAGATGGCCCCCGATGATACTGAGGTTGGAACTCTCATCTCTCTCTACTTCCTTAGATGCTGCCATGTGCACTTGTTTTTGAAGGATCTGGGGCTGCTTCTGATACGCCTTGGATGAAGAGAGGGCGGCCTTTCCTTCAGCCATTTCTTCAAATATCTGCCAGACTACGTCTTCATCCTTATTGAAATGTGAACCCCCACATGTTGCGTCCACGAGCCTTTGTCTTTCAATGTTTAGTCCCCCGAAAAAGTGCTGGACCAAGCTGGTCTTCGGAATATCGTGATGGGGACACTTCTCCTGCAGGTCAGTGAATCTCTCCCATGCTTCATGTATTGACTCATGGGGTCCTTGGGAGAAATTACTGATACTGGCTCGCATCTGGTTGAGCCGACCTAGAGGGTAATATTTGTGCAGAAATGCGGACTTCAACTCCTACCAGGTCGTCACGACCTGCCCCAGATGGTTGACCCAATAAAGGGCCTTGTCCTGTAAGCTGAATGGGAATGCCATCATCTTGACAATGTCCAGAGGGACATTGGGATAGTGAGTAGTACGACAAATGCGGGAGAATTGCTACAGGTGAATGTACGGCTCCTCGCTGGTGTTTCCATGAAATGCAGGGAGAAGAGCAATGAATTGGGGCTTCAGCTCAAAGTGAGCGTGTACCGGTGGAATGAGGATCCACTCGGTCATCTGGCTGTCTCCCGAATTGTATGTTTCTTTAAGTGTTGGCTTTGGTGGTGGTGGAAATTCTAGATCATCATCTGCACCACCACCTCCACCTCCACCTCCTCCTCCCCTGCCTCCTCTGCCTCTGCCTCCTCCTCCATTGTCTCGGTTCATCATATCATTCAACATGTCCTGGAAGGCTGTCTGTGTGAGGGCCTGCTCGGTCAGCTGCTGCTGGATGGCCTGGATAGATTCCAGTAGCTGTGCATTGACTTGATTCTGATCTGGCACCTGTCCCTCTGGTTGGGGTGGCTGCTGACCCTTGCCCTTTCCTCCTGGAGCCATGTCAGGGTCTGAGTCGGACGAGATGAACTCCGGAGTAGTCTCCAGGGCTCGCACTGTCTTCTATCTGCATAATGAGATAGTCCTGATCATATCGCTTGCAATTAATGTTCAGCTGCCGTGATGAAGCTGGAATTCAGGTCAACCCCAGCATGTTGTGAATGGAAAAGGATGTAGACTGTAATCGACTTCCATTCACAACGGCGAAAGTGGGACAAAAGTGATCCCAGTTTATTGGGTGGCCAAGAGAAAGGTAGAAAACGAGGAGTCTGGAGATCGATCCGCAAAGTCCGGATCGGGTTCTCGGGAATCGCCTCGAACTTATTGGCAGAGTTGAGTCCATGGAATCGATGTGGGTGTCGGCATGGTCCCGACGGAAACCATCCATGGATCAACTTCGTGAAGTACAAGAGAAGATCAGATGTTGGATGAAAGATACGATGGTCAACGAGGAATAAAAGGAGTGTAAAACAGTAGAGAGGCTCGGTTGAGCGGGGTGGTCAAAGGGAGAAACAACAAAATGTGCGCAAAGGCGCGGGACTTGATCTTTGAACCTTAATCTGGATCCATACAAACACAATACAAAATCGGGTTCACCAACTCACGCCATGTGAAGCCGTGAAAGCTCGGCTATTTATTATCTTTTCATTTTTAGAGTTGTGATTTTAGGCATATCTTATAACAAGTCCTTAGTACACTACCCTATAGGAGAGAGAGTACTGCCAGAAGAGTATCCCGTACTTGTCCTCCTCCTGTGTAACCTGTAGTCTGTACTTTTTGGAGTCCTTGTAACCCTTCCTGGATCCCTACTCAGCCAAAGAAATAGAGAGAGAAAGCCGATAGGCGAGACCAATACTTCGGTTCTCGCTCGCAACGGAATCACCCGTGAGCGTGCAAGAACCTACTCGGACGCAGGACAATGTGACAGACACCCCCGTGAAGGCGTGGCCTATGCTCAATACTTCGGACAGGGTCGATGCTCTACACAACAGAGAGTCATCATTGGTGACCAAGCCCTACTCGCCTACGTACGATAGAAGCGCCATTACTTCGGAAATCCGGGCGATACACAAGGCAGTTGCAGACTGGGTTTTTGGCTTTAATCCTTAGGGGGTCGCACTCGCTCAAGGGAGTATGGTTTTGGTCCCCCTCCAAGGTACCTGAAAACAATGAGGGCTTTATGAACCCGGTACAATGATAGTCCATTACAGATTTTAATTAAGGTAAAAGTTTATTTAGCAGTCCCCTTGTTTTAACTTTTGGGTTTTCACTTTTTTTTGAGTCTGTTTTCATACCAGCGCCTAACGTCTTTGTAGATTCTCATTTAAGTCCTAGGTGCTCAAAATCAGAGGGAGATAGCGGAAAAGCCGTGCAAGTGGTTCCATGATGGAAATCTCACCATTAAACCGAATGATGCATGCTGAGTTAGAAGACTTACAGTGCATCCCAGCTCTCTCCATGCGGTATGCAAAACAGAATTTTTAAACCTACCTACATGTCGGTATGCAAGGCACAAAATCACCCTAAACATTAGCTGCTATTAGCGTGAAGAACCATAAGTCGCTCATTCATCTCTAGCCCAAAGGGTCCAGTCTTGGCTCACCCCTCCTCTGCTCAACACACTTGAGTTAGGAGAAAGCGCTTTACAGGGCTCGCTGTGGCACAAGGGCTAAGAGACAAATGAGCGGCTTGTTTAAGTTTGACTAGATCCATACGAAGTAGACTATAGGAACATGCATTCTTATTAATGTGTGGACCTAGCTACCGAGTCAAGCAACCTACATCTAGGGGCTCTAAGCACACAAAACAAAGTAAAAGAAAGGCGGAAAGCTCAAAACTTCGGAAAACAAAGAAAAGAAAGCGATGAAAACATGAAAAACCGCGATGAGGCCCCTAGGTGAACAATCACCCGGGCACTGGACCTCATTGTGAAGAGTAGAGTCCTGTTTAATTACATGCCAAAATTGTCTCTCTCTCTCGCCATAAATTACAAAAAAAATCCTAAATATTCTAAACCTATCTAATCCCCATCTCCTTGCTTCCTTGATGCTCTCTCCAAGTGGTCATGAGGTGAAGACCACCCTCCTCCAAGCTTGGCTGCGTGGGCTCCCTAAGAAGCCATCCTCGCGTGGCGGGCCCTCGCATCAAAGTCACAAAAAAATTGAATTAGTATAGCTCAACCAATCAAATAGAGCATACATAAAATAATCACAATAAATAAATCAATCAATAGAGCATGGTGATTAATGACAATAAAAATAGCTGCTCACAAAATCAGTGATGAATCAAAAATGTACACAAGAATGAAAAAATAAATTAGGCTACGCTCATTGCTCCTCGGCAACGGCGCCATCTGATAAAACGAGTTTTCCGCAAGGGTCACCATGAATAATATATATAAGGTGTCGCTGAGGCGACCACTCGCAGAATACCCACGTTGATCAGCAATTAACCCACAATAAAAGAATAAAACAATTGAGTCCCAAAAATGTGAATTAATATTTATTACTCTACCACAAGATGTACGGTGACTAAGTATGTAGAGGTCGAACCACAGAGAGCAATACAAAAGTGCAATAGCCTAAGATGTGCATGTACCACAGAGTCATCCATGTGTGAAGCCTATTTTTGTGGGTTTTTATCTTTTATATTTTTTTATTTATTTTTTTATAGTAATAATATGTAACATATATATATATATATATATATAATTTGGAGAATTTATAAATATGTAAAGTTATAAATGTATCCCTATAGGGTAGCTATATAGTAGATAATGCATACATTAGATATAGATATATATATAGATAATTTTTTTATTTTTGTTTAATTTTAGAATTTTATATATCAATAAATAAATATATATATGTATATATAGATCTATATATTTTTTAAATAGAGGAATATATATACAAAGGAGAGAGAGGGGTGATAAAATATTTATAAAAATATATAAAAAACACTCAAAAATATAGAAATAAAATCTTTTTGGGATTTTCATAAATTTTTACTGTTTTGGTGATTTTTTAGGTATTTTTCAAATTGTTTTTGGTATTTTTAAATGCTGAAATAGAGGAAAATAATGAAATAAGTACTAGCTGTAAGTAAAATAGGAATAAAAAATTCCCAACAACCACAAAATTTTTCCACATTATTTTTCAAATAGAAGTAATAAAATATAGAGGAAATAGGAACTGAGTTTATATTTTTTTGAGTTTTCTTTGATTATATATATATATTTGAAGTCTTTTTGTATTTTTGAAAATTTAAAGTTTTTCTTTTGAGATTTTTAGGGACTTTTAGACTGAACTAAAATAGGTCAAAATACACACTAGGGAATTTTTTTGGAACTTTTCGAGGTCTTTTCATATTTTTTTGGAATTTTGTAAGTTAGACATTAATTAAAAGGCATGTTTTTGATTTTTAATAAATGCAAAAATGCAACAAAATTAAAAACTAAAAATATAGGGTGCAAGGGTACACTAACAGGAGCTTATATCCATTTTTGCAAAATTTTTCAAGTTAATATGAGGCACAAAATAAATGGACAAAGCATACAACAATATATGGCCTGGTAGGGGCATTGTTGCAATTGAAATATTTATCAGGGGCATCCATGCAAAAATTACAACAGAAATAAACAATTACTTTTATTTTCAGGGCCATTTTACAATTAATAAAACCCGACGGGATTTAAGTGCAAAAATCACGCGCCTCACGTGGGTGCTGCACGCGAGGCGCGGAGGGACTAAAATGTAAATACATAAACTCCAGGGGGCGGACTGCAAATTTTACACTTTATTTACAACGTGGCATTTTATTTTTGGCATTAAACTATGAATACAAAAAGCAGGGGGAGGTGTCTGAAATTTACCCCCAACAGGCGCTTGATCCGATGGTTGACCTTCGTCCGCTTGACACGCGTCGTGCATCCGTCGGCCGATAACGGTTCGCAGATGATGGCTGAGATTAGATCAGCCTCGCTGATCGGACGGTGAGTGCGGGGCTTTATCTGACGGTCCACGTGCGATCTGGGCCGAGCCGCCTGATCTGACGGTGCTGGAGGTCCCAGGAAGAACAGGGAAGAAGCTCGCCCCCGGCGAGCTTCGATCGTGCAGCGTAGGCTTCTCCGGGCATCTCCCTCGCATCTGAAGTGCTCAACACGTAGCTGGAGGTCTTCCGCATCGACTGATGGCCTTGCCATGGCTCCTGGAGGTCTGAAGGGCTCGGACGAGGTCGATGAAGGACCAGACCTCCAGGAACCTCTTCTTGGTTCGATTCGAGCCCAGATGGGCTTCTTTCTCCGTTGGACCTGCATAGGAAGAACCGAGGGAGCAAGGGCTACCTCCTCGACCCCGAGTTTTGAAGCTCTACAGCAAGATGAGGTGTGGCAGAGGAGCTTCGGCGAAAGGCGGAGGTGGAGCTCCGATTCGCCAAGACCAGAGGTCCTGGGTTGAGCAAAGGTGTGCGATCGATGGAGAAAATGATGGGGAATGAAATGGAGGCGAAAGGCGGTCGGATACAGTCGAGGTCACCGTGGAGAAGCCGCCAGAGCTGAGCTCCGACGAACTTCGAATTTTGGATTCTAAGCTATACTGATTGACTAAACACTAAACTAATGACTGGAATCAAAAGCTAACATTAAAACCTAATTAAAAAGCGATAAAGAAACAACTCTTATACCTGGGGGCCACCAGGGAGCAGGACGGATGCCGGAGCTCCGCCGCGTCAAAATTGTCCTTCCTCCGGCCGATTTGAGGTGCTGGAGCACTCCCCCTGTCACGAGGAATGTCCCAGGAGCGAAGTCAAGGCTTTTGGATGGATTAAAATTGGCCCAAAATGAGGAAGGGAGCGGAGCTTCTTATTTATAGACAATGGCCTGGAGCCTTATTGACCGGCGATTATTGCTTAATCCAATGAGTATCGGGTTGATCCAAGTTATTGGCGGGTATCAGTGATGACCAGAGATCAATTCTTGTGAAGGAAGCGAGCTCGATCGATGGACGGGATGGCCGTAAAAAAGGGAAGAAATCTGGGGAATTGACAGTTCAGAGGCGCCAGGTCCCGGATAGGACAGTTGACCGGGCGGTCAACAAGGGCTGGCGCCCCATTGGTCCACGTCGGCCGCTAGAAGACAAAACATGAAATTTGATTAGAAATTGATTTATTTAACCTAGTAAATGATTTTATTATTTTTTCTTATAAAATAAAAAATGTGTATTATTTCGTGTAGTATTTATTTACGATTTTTATTGAATTTTTTGAAGTGTTTTATTATAGTTTTATTTTAGTAAAGTGTATATGTGTGTATTTACATGTATTTTGTATCTTTCAATTTTTTATTTGTTTATTTTATTTTATTATTTTATTAGCTTATTTTATAAATATATAACTTATTTTTATGAGTATAAAGATATTTTTATTTAATTTTTTATGAGTTTATTTACATTTTTAAATAAATAGGGGTAGGTATATATATAGGTATAATTGTAGGTCTTTTACCTATATATGGTACATACTTTATTTATTTAATGTATTTTCTTGATTTTTATTTTAGATTTACATTTTTAATGAGTTATATGTAATATTTACATTATTATAAAAATATAGAAGAAGAAAATAATTAAAGAATGTTTTCCCTTTTCATTTATGTTTATACTTGATCATTGGTATTTTGCATATTAACTTGCATAAGCTTATTTTATTTTATTAATTCCTTTTGGCTTTATTCTAATTTTAGTATATACATGTATTATATACATTATTTACAAAATTCTAAAAATATAATTTGATGAAAATAATAGACAAGGAATATATGGAATATTTTTAATCAGGCAGGCTGCACAATGGGGCCAAAAACCTAACTTTTGCAGATGGACTCCAAAAAATTATGAAACCAATTTTATTAAATAGTTCTTGGAAAGCTATATATAATTAAAGGTGAGTTTGGGTGATTTGTTGTTTTTATTTGCAAGATATGGGTCTGTGAAGTTGTGATTTTGGCTTTTTATTCTGTGTATAAAATGTACACTGGGTATTATTTTTACACAAACTCAATTTTGTATTTTTATTTGCATTATTATCTACAACTTTCATGAACAAAGTTTCTTTATTTGATGAATAAATAATTAGGTAGAAAATAGGTGTCAAAAATGCATAAATAAATGCATGAATAAATGAGGTGTTTATTGTACACTGGCCCTTATCTCCCCCTACTTTATTCCTTGTCGACCAATTCTATGCTATCCTTGGTCTCAGGGTTAGGGTCATAGAATATTTGCAATATTTTACTCCTTTTTCTTTTCTTTTCTTTATTCTATAATTTTGGCATTAAACACCTTATTTAATGTGTAATTAATACAATGAATCACGAATGCTATTATGTACAATTTGATGCTATTTACATGCATTTGATGGGGTTTTTGAGGCTAAAATGATAGAATAAAGGTGATGAAATGGAGATTCATCACTACGGTTGTTCATGCCGTGTTCCATCCTGAGATAGATGGTTGGTGGAATCAGAAAGCTACTCAAACCTCATCTCCATGTCAGTCTATCTATCCGCAATCTCGATCTGTTGGGCCAAGATCTGGTCCTGTTGACCTCGAATGGAAGCTTACTGCTAGTGGAGGTTAGTGAGTGCGGTCATGATGTGCTCCAAGCGATCAACCATCTTCGGGTCAGGTCTGGACATCATGGTTATGCACAAGAACAAAAAATCATTAATTATAATGGTTGATGTTTGCTGACATTTATAATCATGCTTTTCTCTTTTGGGATATTATATGAAAATTAAGTGCAATTGGAGATATCTGTGGTTATTGGAATTGAATGTCATATTTCCCTCTCGGACTCGCGACAGGTCAGAGGACAGTTACTATCCGAGAACTTAATGCAACTGGAATTGTAATACTTCAAATGTGTGTATTGGGGTACCACAGCTTTGATACCAAACTGTGACGCCCTCGGATCTGGGTACCCGTTTACATGGCACTCGCAACATTACATTACTATAGATCGCATTAGACAACATGAAATTGAGGGGAAAATTTTCTTGTTTTGCATTTGACATTCATAATCCTTGTAGACATCCACAAAACCAACAAGAAGGGCTACTAATTTGCATTTCATTAATTTCCATATATATAACATGTAAAAAATTCAGTTGACAGTGTATTCATGTATCCCAAAATGTATAGGAGAGAAAGAAAAATGCTATACATAAACAAGAAAAAACTATAACAACTATACCGTCTGGTATAGCAGCGGATGCTCGGTATCATCAATAAGCTACTGAGACACAGGCGATTTGCCTGCCAAACATGCAAGGAACAAGAGGACGTCAACACTATTGTGTACATTCTAGCATATAAAAAAATAATAACAAGTAATTGTTGTGCCTAAAAGAAAGCAAGCAGAAAGGCATTGATATATAAAAATTACTGCTACTTGCATGGTAAATGATTTTCAGGCTACCTGGTTTGTATGCTCCATGATTTTCCATCACCCCATAACTTTCTATATATATAATAACATTTTCATATATTATTTAGTGACCCTTATGTGTACGTTATTTCCTTTTGTTATTTAGATATCATGTTTAGGGATCTTAATAACGAGAATGATGAGGTTCTGATCTGATTCATGGTTCTAACTTTTCAAGTCTAGTGAATAGTCTGTGGTCTTGGTCTGAATGTGACCTCACACTATGACACTAAGGCGTGAAGAGTACCTTAGGGTTGGGGTGTCATCGTAGGCATGTGATGGAGTGTAATGCACCCTAACAAAGTTCCCAACACATCCACTAACTTATCTATCACCCGTAGTAGTAGTTTTAGGATCTGATTAGTTGTCAATGATTGGTGATTATGATAAATGATGATTCCATACCTATCTTGAGTGTAGTCAACTCACTTGTAATTGATCTTAACTCTAACAAAAGTCAATTGTGAATGATCTCCACACTAGCCAAACTCAATTATGCTTCATTCCAAGTTCAATTGTAACTCCTTCACATTCAACTGTAACTGATTCAGATGTAGCTATATAGGATTCATATGTAGCCATCGCAAAGCCTATTGGCGGAACAGTAACCAAAATTCAAGCAATGAGGAAGTCTCCTAAGAGACGCTTCCATCTTGCCCTCTAAGTGGAAGTGCAGTCCATTAGAGGTATAGCTCTACTCTAAAACTACGCTACTGAGACAGGTGAGAGAGACTATCCGGAAAAGTCACTCTAGAAACCAGCCCGATCGGTACGGGCTAACAAGCTCACACAAAAACTAAAACTGGGGGACCCCCAGCCTTGGTACCTGATGACATGGATTTTGCAAGGGTCGTTTAATCAAACTCAATTAGCGCCGCTGAGGTGGTCGCTCACGAAACCCAAATCAATCAACAATTAACCCACAATATAAATCAATCAGTGAATAGCAAAAATGTGGAGTTAAAATTTATTATAACTCCACAACAAATGTGTATAGGTGTAAGCATGTATAGAGGTTGAACTCAGGGAGAAAATGGTAGATTTGGGCATTGAAGCTAAAAAATTTGTTCCTTTCTTGTCCATTTTTATCGTTTTTGTGGGTTTTTAATTTTATATTTTTTGGATTTTAAATTATATTCATTTTTTATTAGTTTTGATATTGTAATTTTTATTTTCTTTTTATATTTTTGATTTTTAATTTTTAATTTTCTTTTTAAATACACAATAGAGTATATAAGGCTATATATAAAATATAGAGTAATATAATTATAAATATTAGTAAAAATAAGCAAAATAAAGAAAATAAATTGTTTTTGAGTTTTATATATTTTTATAATGTTTTTGTAATTTTTCTGGAATATTTGCTAATTTTATGCATTTTAAAGTAAAAAATATCCCAAATCAGGGAGTTAATAAATGGGTCGAATTGAATTGGAGATTAAAAATAGCAAATAATACCCAAATTCTCCAAATCAATTTTAATACATTGATATTAATATAAAGAAAATTATAAAATACAAAGAAATATTTTTGGGGTTTTTGGTGATTTTCACATTTTTACTAGATTTTGGAGCTTTTAAATTTTTAATCTTTTACTTTTTCTATTTTTAGGGATTTTTTTCTGGAGTTAATAAATACTAAAATAGATAACACATATTTTTGGGAATTTTTCAAAATATTTTTATATTTTTTGGAATTTTCTAATTCAAATAGGGAAAAAATTGTTCAATTTAATTTTAATAAATAGTTAAAATGCCCAAAATGCCAAAATAAATATGGGACGTATGAATACATGCTAATAGTCATCTAAGCCTATTTTCCCATAATTTTTTAAGCACAGATGATATAATTAGTAAAATAAATGAAGTGCATAAAAATACATGTACTAGCAAGGGCATATTTGCATTAAAATAAATGTCAGGGATTCATCTGCAAATGTGCCAAAAGTATACAACATATAATTAGATTTATTGAACTATTTTACAATTATAAAAACTGCTAAGACATACATGCAATTTCGCCACCTCACGTGGGATGACACGTGAGGTGACGTGGACTGGACCCATATGCAATTAACAATAAGTACACCCGGAGACTCGCTAGGCCGAGTTTAGGGGGTTTTAGGACTTGGAGTTGGACCAAAATGAGGAAGGAGGGGAGGTGGAGTTATTTAAGAACAACTGGGGCACCCTTATTGACTGGTGTATGTGCAAGAATTTAAAGTATGTATAGATGATCTAAGGTTAGGGCGTAGATGACTGATGATAGATGTTGATACTGGCGTGAAGAATCAATGAATTTGATCGATGGTTGTACAATAATTAAGGAGAAAATGAGGAGATGTGACACTCCTGATAGGGTTCAGAGACCTGGAGGCTGAGATGTCTGAGGTCAACAAAGGAAGTGACGCGATTGGTCCACGCAGGTCACTAAAGGACAATAAGGCAGGATTTATTTAAAAATAATTTATTAAAAATAGAAAATTATTTTATTAATTATTGACTATAAATAAAAAATAATTATTATTTTATTTAGTATTTTAATATGATTTTTATTTATTTTTTCAGATTTATTTATTACAAGTTAATATTTAAGGGTATATTTATAGGTATATTCATCTATATTTTGGTTACTTTATTTTTATTCTGTATTTTTTATTTTATTATTTCATTTTCTTATTTTATATATTTATATGTTTTCATTTTATTTTTAGGATGTTATTTGTATAGTTAAATAAATAAATATATAAATTATATAGGTATAAGTATAGGTATTTTATCTACGTATTTTGTATAGTTATTTTATTTTGTGTTTTCTTTATGGTTTTATTCTATTCTAAATATGTACATATACTATAAATAATATTTACAAAATTATAAAAATATAAAATTGTAAAAATAATAAAGAATGTTAACATGCACAAAATAATGCTATTTACATGCATTGTCGACCAATTCAATTCTTGACTTGGTCTCAAGTTTTAGGGGTCATAAAATACCATTGGTAATTTGTTCTTTTTCTTTTCTTTTCTTTATTCTATAATTTTATCATTAAAAAAGTGTTTTATATACAATAATTTGAATAAATAATGAATGTTAATATGCACAAAATAAAGCTATTTACATGCATTAGCTAGGGGTTTAAGGCCAAAATGATAGAATAAATGTGATGAAATGGAGATTCATCAGTACCCTAAAACAACGGGTCTACAGAACTGGTCAAAAGTCAGGATCCCAACGAGGCGTAAAAACACTGCGAGCTTGCATAAAAACCGTAAAAAGGACATGGATCCCCAATCCACACACTTGACAGCTGTTGCACGAATTGGGCTTCTTATCTCTCTCCCAGTTGAGGGTCACCGTGCCCTCACACGGTCTGGTGTGAGGATTACCATGCCCGGCACTTTTAATTATTAGTTATCATTGATTCACATTTTCATTTCTTCCTTGTCTACCTAAAGCTTCTTCTATCTCTCCTATAGATGACTTATGGATCTAGCTATTTGTCACAACTTTCCTTTAGTGATATGAATAATTAGATGATTAAATTTAAATATCAATTGTATAAATATTGCAATTCATATTGATTTAAGAAAATCATTTGAATCTTTCAAAGTTGGAAATTTTAACATTTAAAGTTGATTTTGTGCTAAGACTCCTGCCTCCCTTTATTTAACCATTTTGTATATTACTAGGAAATATATACTTGAACCTAACTGTCTGTACGATGACACCATCTAAAAGTACCTTTTTAGATAAGAATATATTCCACTCAACTGAAAAATGCTAAATAATTTGCTATCAGAAAGGTACATTTCTGAATGTTACCTCCCAGGATGATGTTGTATGCAATCGATATTCGGAGTTAAATGTAGGACATATAGATTTGTCTGACTATCGCTAGGACATCAACGGTACAGACATATTGAAGGAAACATATCATGACAAAACCCAAGAAATTGGGTGTAGAACTATAATGGTTCTAATTGTCAGAGTGGCCGTAATATCATGATTTTATTCATATAATGCATATAAAAACTTTTTGTTAACAAATAAATAATAAATATATTATCAGAAACCCTACTTTTAATATTTTTATGGAATAATAGTATATGAATATACGTTTTTCTGGAGACTTATATATTTTAGTTTGATTTACGGATTCTCGAACAATATTTCATGTCTGGATATAGATATGGACACAATAAGTATATAAAAGAAATGATTGTTAATGCATGCTATTGGAATTAAAAGTTGTGGATGAGATCCACTATTTCTGAGGTTTCCTCCTTTATCTTCTTTATTTGAGGTTTTAATTTTAATCTAAGCAGTAGTAATCATAATGGTAATAATAAAACTTCAATTCTCTGAATGAATTTTTCTGCAGTAAGTAGTAGCTTAATTTTTTATCTATTCTAATTATTGAAGATTAATAGCAGAAAACACAATCAAGTTTTAGAAGTAACCAAGAATAAGTAGTATATTTTTTAAAAAATTAATTGTATATATATACCCAGTATATAGAAGGAGGTAAGTTTTAAATATTTTCTCTTTATTTTTTAGCAATTAAGTAGCATCTTACAGTCAGGGAATTAAATTTCTGAAATATAGAATTTATTTTGTACAGGGAGTGTTTTACTGAACAATGCTTCAATAAAATAGTATAATTGAGCGCCATTTTTATTGGATCCAATCATTAGCAGATAAACACACATGCATGTATTAAGTGAATTCTAGTTGACGTTGCAAAATACAGATCTTAACTGATATGAAAATGAGAAGAATTAGGATGGAATCAAATTTTGAAAGGAAAGAGGAAGAAAAATGGAAGAATCACATGCATGTAAGCAAAGGAGAGGCTGACGATTTGTACCTAAATCTTCCAAATTGAAAGGAAAAATGTTTGCATGCAGCAGATTTTGGGTGCAACAAGAGGGGGTTGAATCTTGTATGCAGTTCTTTCAAGAACGAAAGGGGCAACAACTATAATTTGGAGGAGGAAGTTGAGTTTGATCGGATGGAGACTTGTAGGAGATTTTTGAGATTTTTAGGGGAAAGAAAAGGGAAAAAAGGAGTTCCTCTTCAACTAAAATTGGGTGGAAAATTGGATAAAAGAAGGAGAAGGGAGAGAGAGAAGGGGTCTCCATGTTGTGTTTTAGAATCCAAATGCCATTTGAATGACATCAGACATGACATTAGGGGATGGATCGATGGATCGAGCAAGAATTAAGGATGAAATGAGGGGATGCGACAATCCTGACAAGGTTCAGAGTCCTGGAGGCCGAGTTGACCCAGGTCAACAAAGGAAGCGACGCTATTGGTTCACACAGGCCACTAAAGGACTAAAAGGACGGATTTATATGAAAATAATTAATTAAAAATAGTAAATGATTTTATTAATTTTTATTATAAAATAGTTTTTATTTTATATAGTATTTTAATATGATTTTTTATTTTTTCGATTTTATTTATTACAAGTTTATTTTTATGGGTATATTTATAGGTATATTCATCTATATTTTGGTTATTTTATTTTTATTTTGTATTTTTTATTTTGTTATTTTATTCTCATATTTTATATATTTATGACTTATTTGTATGTACATACATATTTGTTCATTTTATTTTTGTGATGTTATTTTTATTTTTTTTAAAAAAAGAGGTATAAATTATATAGGTATAAGTATAGGTATAGTTCTTTTATTTTGTGCTTTGCTTTATGGTTTTATTCTAGTCTAAATATGTACATATACTATAAATAATATCTACAAAATTAAAAAAATATAAAATTGTAAAAATAATAAAGAATGTTAATATGCATAAAATAATGTGATTTACATGCATTGTCGACCAATTCAATTCTTGACTTGGTCTCGGGGTTTTGGGGTTATAAAATACCATTCGTAATTTGTTCCTTTTCTTTTCTTTTATTTTCTTTTCTTTATTCTATAATTTTGGCATTAAAAATAGTGTTTTATATACAATAATTTGAATAAATAATGAATGTTAATATGCACAAAATAAAGCTATTTACATGCATTAGCTAGGGTTTTTAAGGCCAAAATGATATAATAAATGCGATGAAATGGAGATTCATTAGTACCCTAAAACAAAGGGTCAGTGGAACTGGTCAAAAGTCAGGATCCCAACGAGGAGTAAAAACACTGCAAGCTGGCGTAAAAACCGTAAAAAGGACTGAGATCCTCGATCCACTTGACGGCTGCTGCATGAACTGGGCTTCCTATCTCTCGCCCAGTTGAGGGTCACCATGCCCTCACATGGTAAGGTGTGAGGATTACCTTGACTGACACTTTTAATTATTAGTTATCATTGATTCACATTTTCATTTCTTATGTATCTACCTAAACCTTCTTCTGTCTCTCCTATAGATGACTTATGGATCTGGGTATTTGTCACAACTTTCCTTTAGTGATATGAATAAATAGATGATTAAATTTAAAGATCAATTGATTAAATATTTCAATTCATATTGATTTAAGAAAATCATTTGAATCTATCAAAGTTGGAAATTTTAACATTTATAGTTGATTTTGTGCTAAAACTCCTGCCTCCCTTTTTTAACCAATTTGTATAGTACTAGGAAATACATACTTGAACCTAACTGGCTGCACAATACCACCATCTAAAAGTACCTTTCTAGACAAGACTATACTCCACTCAACTGAAAAATGCTAAATAATTTGCTATCAGAAAGGTACACTTCTGAATGTTACCTCCCAGTATGATGTTGTATACAATCGATATGTGGAGTTAAATATAGGACTTATAGATTTGTCTGACTATCACTAGGACATCAGCGGCACAGACATATTGAAGGAAACATATCATGACAAAACCCGAGAAAATGGGTGTAGAACTATAATGGTTCTAATTGTCAGAGTGTCTGTAATATCATGATTTTAGTCATATAATGCATATAATTTTTTTTGTCAACACACACACACAGATATATATATATATATATATATATATAATTAACAACCCTAATTTCAATATTTTGATGGATTAATAGTTATATGAATATACATTTTTCTAGAGACTTATATATTTAAGTTTGATTTACGGATTCTCGAACAATATTTCACATGTCTGGATATAGATATGGACACCATAAGTATATAAAAGAAATGATTGTTCATGCATGCTATTGGAATTAAAAGTTGTGGATGAGATCCGCTATTTGCGAGGTTTCCTCATTTATCTTCTTTATTCTATGTTTTAATTTAAATCTAAGTAGCAATCATAATGGTAATAATAAGACTTCAATTTTCTGAATTGAAATTTTCAGCAGTAAGTAGTAGCTTAATGTTTTTCTCTAATCTAATTATTGAAGATTAATAGCAGAAAAACAAGCAAGTTTTAGCAATAACCAAGAATAAGTAGTATATTTTTTAAAAATTTAAATGTATATATATACCAAGTATATAACATCAGGTCAGTTTTTAATATTTTCTCTTTATTTTTAGCAATTAAGTAGCGTCATGCAGTTAGGGAATTAAATTTCTGAAATTCAGATTTTTTTTCATGGAATGTTTTACTAATAATGCTTCAATAAAATAGTATAATTGAGCACCATTTTTATTAGATCAAATCATTAGCAGATAAACACCCATGCATGTATTAAGTGAATTCTAGTTGATATTGCAAAATACAGATCTTAGCTGATATGAAAATGAGAAGAATTAGAATGGAATCAAATTTTGAAGGGAAAGAGGAAGAAAAATGGAAGAATCACATGCATGGCAGCAAAAGAGAGGCTGACAATTTATACCTAAATCTTCCAAATTGGAAGGAAAGATGTTTACATGCATCATATTTTGGGTGCAGCAAGAGGGAATTGAATCTTGTATGCAGTTCCTTCAAGAACAAGAGGGGCAACAACTATAATTTGGAGGAGGAAGTTGAGCTTGATCGGATGGAGACTTGAAGGAGATTTTGGAGATTTTTAGGGGAAAGAAAAGGGGAGAAAGGAGTTCCTCTTCGGCTGAAATTGGTGGAAAATTGGATAAAACAAGGAAAAGGGAGAGAGAGAACGGGTCTCCATATTTTGTTTTAGAATCCAAATGCCATTTAAATGGCATCAACCATGATATACGAGGATGGATCAATGGATCGAGTGGGAATTAAGGAGGAAATGAGGGGATGCGACACTCCTGACAAGGTTCATAGTCCTGGAGGCTGAGTTGACTGAGGTCAACATAGGAAGTGACGCGATTGGTTCACACATGCCACTAAAGCCCTAAAAGGTAGTATTTATTTGAAAATATTTAATTAAAATAGTAAATGTTTTTATTAATTTTTTATTACAAAATAAAAATGTTTTTTTATTTTATGTTGTATTTTATATGATTTTTATTTATATTTTCGGTTTTATTTATTACAAGTTTATTTTTCTGGGTATATTTAAAGTGTATTCATATATATTTGGGTTATTTTATTTTTATTTTGTATTTTTTATTTTATTTTTTTATTTTATATATTTATAACCTATTTTTATGTACATAAATATATTTTCATTTTATTTTTGTGATGTTATATATATTTAAATAAATAGAGATATAAATTATATAGGTATACGTATCTGTATTTTGTATATGTATTTTGTATACTTCTTTTATTTTGTGTTTTCTTTATGGTTTTACTCTATTCTAAATATGTACATATACTATAAATAATATTTACGGAATTATAAAAATATTAAATTGTAAAATAATAAAGAATAAATAAAATGAATATTTTATTCATTTATATTATAGAATAGGGGTCCAAAATCTAACTTTTGCATATTAGCTCCAAATCAAGTGAAACCACCTTATAGATTATTAAAAGTTATATACAATTAAAGGTGATTTTGGTGCATTTTGAGTTTTTATTTAGGAGACATGGGTATGTGAAGTTTGGGTTTTGGCTTTTTACTCTGTATATAGAATGTACACTGTATATACTTTTTGTGGAAACTCAATTTTGTAATTTTCGATACGTTATTATCTACAATTTTATGTACAAAGTTTATTTATTTGATGAATAAATAATAAAAAAATAAAACGGGTCCCAAAAAATGCTTTATGAATGAATAAAAGAATTGGATTTTTTTATTGTATTAATGACCCTTATCTCCCCCTACTTTATTCCTTGTCGACCAATTCAATTCTTGACTTGGTCTCAAGGTTTAGGTCATAAAAAACCTTTGGTATTTTATTCTTTTTCATTTCTTTTCTTTATTCTATATTGTTGGCATAAAAAACAATGTTTTATATACAATAATTGGGAATAGATACCGAATGTTAATATGCACAAAATAATACTATCTACATGCATTAGCTAGGGTTTTAAGGCAAAAATGATAGAATAAAGGTGATGAAATGGAGATTCATCAGTACCAAAAAGCAGAGGGTCAACGAAACTGGTCAAAAGTCAGGATCCCAAAGAGGCGTAAAAACACTATGAGCTCGCGTAAAAATCGGAAAAAGGACTGGGATCCTCGATCCGTGCACTTGACGACAGCTGCCCGAACTGAGCTTCCTGTCTCTCGCCCAGTTGAGGGTCACCGCTCCCACATACAGTCAGGTGTGAGTATCACCATGACTGGAACTATTAATTATCAGTTATCATTGATTCACATTTTCATTTCTTCCTTGTCTACTTAAACATTCTTTTGTCTCTCCTATAGATGACTTATGGATCTAGGTATTTATCACGACTTTCCATTAGTGATATGAATAATTAGATGATTATATTTATAGGTCAATTGATTAAAGATTCCAATTCAGATTTATCTAAGAAAATCATTGGAATCATTCAAAGTTGGAAAATTTAACATTTGAAGTTGATTTTATGCAAAGACTCCTGCCTCCCTTTTTTTAACCATTTTGTATATTACTAGGAAATATATACTTGAACCTAACTATCTGTACAATGCCACCACCTAAAAGTACCTTTTTAGACAAGACTATATTCCACTCAACTGAATAATGCTAAATAATTTGCTATCAGAAAGGTACATTTTTGAATGGTACATCCCAAGATGATATTGTATACAATCGATATTTAGAGTTCAGTGTAGGACTTATAGATATGTCTAATTATCACTAGGAATTCAGTGGTATAAACATATTGAAGGGAACATATGATGACAAAACCCGAGAAATTGGGTGTAGAACTATAATGGTTCTAATTCTGAGAGTGGCCGTAATATCATGATTTTATTCATATAATGCATAATAAAACTTTCTATCAATATATATAATTAGAAACCCTATTTTTAAATATTTTTATGGATTAATAGTATATGAAAATACGTTTTTCTGGAGACTTATATATTTTAGTTTGATTTTCGTATTCTTGAACAATATTTCACATGTATGGATATAGATATGGACACCATAAGTATATAAAAGAAATGATTGTTCATGCATGATATTGGAATTAAAAGTAGTGGATGAGATCCACTATTTCTGAGGTTTCCTCTTTTATCTTCTTTATTCAAGGTTTTAATTTAAATCTAAGTAGTAACCATAATGGTAATAATAAGACTTCAATCTTCTGAATTGCAATTTTAAACAGTGAGTAGTAGCTTAATTTTTTCTCTAATCTAATTATTGAAGATTACTAGCAGAAAACACAATCAAGTTTTAGCAGTAACTAAGAATAAGTAGTATATTTTTGTAAAAAAATTAATGTATATATATACCTAGTATATAGCAGCAGGTAAGTTTTAAATATTTTCTATTTATTTTTTAGCAATTAAGTAGTTGCTTATAGTCAGAGAATTAAATTTCTGAAATTCTGATTTTTTTGTACACAGAGTGTTTTACTTACAATATTCAATAACATATTATAATTGAGTGCCATTTTTATTGGATTCAATCTTTAGCTTATAAACATCCATGTATGTAAAGTGAATTCTAGTGTATATTGCAAAATACAGATCTTAGCTGATCTGCAAATGAGAAGAATTATGATGGAATCGAATTTTGAAAGGAAGGAGGAAGAAAAATGGAAGAATCACATGCATGGAAGCAAAAGAGAGGCCGACGATTTGTACTTAAATTTTCCAAATTGGAAGGAAAGATGCTTGCATGCATCACATTTTGGGTGCAGCAAGAGGGGGTTGAATCTTGTATGCAGTTCCTTCATGAACAAGACGAGCAACAATTGTAATTTGGAGGAGGAAGTTGAGCTTGATCGGATGGAGACTTAAAGGAGATTTTGGAGATTTTTGGGGGAAAGAAAAGGGAATAAAGGAGTTCCTCTTCACCTGAAATTGGGGGAAAATTGGATAAAAGAAGGAGAAGGGAGAGAGAGAAGGGCTCTCCATGTGTTTTAGAATCCAAATGCCATTTGAATGACATCAACCATGACATCAGGGATGGATCGATGGATCGAGCAAGAATTAAGGAGGAAATGAGGGGATGCGACATTCCTGATAGGGTTCAGAGACCTAGAGGTTAAGTTGACTGAGGTCAACAAAGGAAGTGACACGATTGGTCCATGCATGCCACTAAAGGACAAAAAGGCAGGATTTATTTGGAAATAATTAATTAAAAATAGTTAATGATTTTATTAATTTTTTATTATTTAATAAAAATAGTTTATTTTTTATGTAGTTTTTTAATATGATTTTTATTATTTTTTGAATTTATTTATTACAAGTTGATTTTTCAGGGTATATTTATATGTATATTCATTTATATTTTGGTTATTTTATTTTGATTCTGTATTTTTTATTTTATTATTTTATCATCTTATTTTATATATTTATAACTTATATGTATGTACATAAATACGTTTTCATTTTATTTTTATGATGTTATTTGAATATTTAAATAAATAGAGGTATAAATTATATAGGTTTAAGTATAGGTATTATGTCTATGTATTATGTATACTTCTTTTATTATGTGTCTTCTTTATGGTTTTATTCTATTCTAAATATGTACATATACTATAAATAATATTTACAAAATTATAAAAATATAAATTTCTAAAAATATTAAAGAATAAATAAAATGAATATTTTATTTAGGTATATTATAGAATAGAGGTCCAAAACCTAAGTTTTGCATATTAGCTCCAAATTAAGTGAAACCACCTTCATTAAATAGCTTATTAAAAGTTATATAAATTGAAGGTGATTTTGGTGCATTTTGATTTTTTATTTAGGAGATATGGGTCTGTGAAGTTTGGGTTTTGGCATTTTATTCTATGTATAGAATATACGCTGTATATTCTTTTTGTGCAAACTCATTTTGCATTTTTCTATACATTATTATATACAACTTTTATGTACAAATTTTCTTCTTTTGATGAAAAAATAATAGAGAATAAAATATGTCCTAAAAATGCTTTATGAATGAATAAAAGAATTGGGTTTTTATTATATTATTGGCCCTTATCTCCCCTACTTTATTCATTGTCGATCAATTCAATTCTTGACTTTGTCTCGGGGGTTAGGGCCATAAAATACCTTTGGTATTTTATTCTTTTTCTTTTCTTCTCTTTATTTTATAATTTTGGCATTAAAGACAGTGTTTTATATACAGTAATTAGAATAAATAATGAATGTTAATATGCACAAAATAATGTTATTTACAAGCATTAGCTAGGGTTTTTAAGGCCAAAATGATAGAATAATGGTGATGAAATGGAGATTCGTCACCCCCTATACTTGCCTTTTATAGTCCCTAGCAAACACTTATGCAATAAGTGTTGAAAATAAAAATAACGGAAAGAAAAAGAAAGAAAGTGGATTGAATTTAATTTTCAAACTTATCTTCACAAAATCAAAGTTTGGAGCTCTGGCCAGACCTCGGTGTGAGAGTGTGTGTGAAACCTGGCCAGGAACCAGATTAAAACACAACCTTCACGAATCATAAAACTTGGTCAAACCACCTCAATAGCCATGTCAGAACTAGTCTACATCATGCACAATCCCTTATGACTATGAAGCTAACTTGTACACTGTAAGTGATAGTGGCTCTTCCCAACTGAAATGACAAAAGAACTGACTTCTCCAAAATGACAACCCAATGATTCCCCAATCCAACAACTCCTTCCTCGAGGAGCAGGGTATTCCCTTCTAAGTTCAAGTGCATCTGACTCAAGAGGAGGGGGTAAAGAGAAGAATGGACGGTAGCCTGTGTAGCTACCTATCTAGGGATGCATGACCAGTGTAGTTAAGTCACCCAGCTGCAGGATCACATGATATGACTTTGAAGCTCAAGCTTGCTTATTGACTATACAACTATGTACACTCCTATAGGAATTTTAATTTTCAATCAGGCCTGTCCACTTTTTTGGAGTTTTATATACAACATCATTTACGTAAGGAGTTTTTCCTCTTGATCCTGAAGACTATCCTCTTTTGAAGCATTATTGCAACCCACATTCTCCTGTATTTAGAGGTCGATGCCACTGGACAGGTTGGGGTGCACTTCCCTCCCTAGATGAGGACTAATGTTTCCACTGATGTGCGTCTCAAACTGATAAATCCAATCCCCTCACCACTCCAACTGAGTTGAGCCAAGTGAAAGGTGTAAATGTCCAAGTGAGGTCATGGTCGACAAGAGTCATGTGTGCATCTCAAAAAGTTATAGTTAGTCAGTTGAGGTGTCTTGAACCTAGCCCCGAGTCTCAAAGAATTACGTCTGAATAGATATGAAGTACCTTAAATCTAGTTCCCATAAGGTTCTAGTGAAGTTAGGTGCATTAAGGTTCAACCAAGCTCCAATCTTCAAATTTACTCAGACTAGTTCAATCATCAAACTCAATCAGAAAATATGAATGCTATGCAAATGCTTTGTACAATGTAGAAAATATTTTGATGATGCAATTTTCAAAAGATTTTGCAAATATTTTGGAAATTTAAATAAAAAGACTTTTGGCATCAATAGGAAATATGTGTAGCTATTTACACGGGCATGCCTCTTTTTATTTATTTACAAGAATGGAGAGTTTAAAGAATTTACAGGTTGGATGTTAGTTATTGTTATAGGTGTGTATGTACAATTAGTAAAGAGTTTCATTATATATATAGAGAGAGAGAGATTTTGAAATGATGCATATATTCCTCAAACTTATTTTAAAACAATTTTAAAAACTATATTACAAAGTAATTTTTGTAAATATTTACAAACATTTGAAAGCTTATTTTGCAAAGATTTTTCAAACATTATATATTTATTTTTCAAAATATTTTTGCAACCATTTTCAAAAGCATTTGCAAATAGGTTTTCAAAAAATTTTACTTAACACAAAGAAAAGAAATTTTACAAATCAAAAATATTTTTACAAAGGTTGAAAACATTTTACAAAAAGTTTTCTAAATAGGTAAAACTATTTTTCAAATCATTTTACAAATATATTTTTTACCTAACATATTAATCAGTATATACAAAAATAATTTGAGATATAATATGCATCATTTTATTAATTGATTTAATGAATTGTATATGTATACAATAATTTAGCCATATTTATTATTAACAATACGAAAGTAAAAGTTATGGATAAAATATATACAGAGTATATTCGACCCCCTATACTTAGCTTGAGGCTATGTCCTCATAGATTGAAAAGAAAAAGAGAAGACATAACTCATCCTGAGTATAGAAAAGCCTATACTATAACGACTAATTAAGGAATGAAAGAATAAAGAAATGAGTGAATGGGAGGTCGACTATCCCCCCTATACTTTGGATGAAATAATCTTAATTATAGCAGGTTGTATCTACATACATGGAAGGTCGAGGGTGGGAATAAACTGATCACAACTCGGTCTGTCTCGCTCCTACACTTAGGATGAGATATCCCTGAGTATAGCGGAGAAAATCAACAGGAGAGAAGACAGTGGTTGGGATCAAATAAAAGAAATAGAAAAAGGGAAATATGGTGGGTGAATATACGCATCACTCCCCCTTTACTTAGGGTGAGATATCCCTAAGTATAAGCAACAACAGAAGTGAGGAAATAGAACGAAGAAAGAATAATGCGAGAGGTGCACCTCCCTAAGTATAGACATGCATATATGGCGAATGATCTGAGGTACACTTGACATGCAAGAGAAAGAAGAAACGAAAAGACAAAACATATATATACAATAAATAAAGGTTGGTGAAGTGCAAGATGGTATCTGATAAAGGAATACCATATTCTCATCACCGACTCCCTATAAGAACGGTGACGTGGTCAAAAAGAAAAAGACACCCAGATATACAATCAAGTGGGTGTCCACTATCGGGTACAATAGATCGAAAACTAAGATAGGAACTGTAGCAAAAAGTAGAACATCGACTCATAAGAAAAGAGTGAGAGATCAAATCTGATGCTGTGAGACACAGAGGAGGAAGGATCCATACAGATTCCATATGTCAATCATAGTCTCATCACGCTACGAAAAGTGAAGAACAGGAGACTCTCTATGCAGCTCGATATCCAGTGGGCGTAAGGTTGAAAGATCAAGAGTACACTGAACATCACAAGACATGGCTTAGCCATGCGAGGGTCATCAAGGAGCAAGCTCAGATGAGTCAGAGATCTCAGAAAAATTAAAAGACCCAACTCCATGCTCCAATAGATTGGAGACACAACCATAGAGGAGACCGAGTACACAAATTAAGACTCACCTTCACGCTCCACCAGATTGGAGACACCAGAAGTGAAGCCGAGTACCCACAAAATGATGTATCCTCCCACAGCTAACCCCTGGGGAGTGACACATACTGTGCAATGAATAATCATAACAAGTCTCATCCTTTTGAGGGTCGTCAAGGAGAGTGGACTCAAAGGAATCAAATACATTAAACAGATCATCAGAAGCGGTCTTGGTAGGCGATAGATCTGCTACCCAGCAGAAGAGACCGCAAGAGCTAGAAAATACCACAGTCTCTCATAGATAACCCTCGAAGAGTATTATGAACTAGGCGAGGAATATTCATAAGAAAATGGCTCATCCATGCGAGGATCGTCAAGGAGAGACGACTCAAAGGAGTCCAGACAACCATGAGAATCGATCTCATGCTCCAACATATCGGACACACAAACATACAGTGAGACCAATCACACATATTCGACGACTTGGTTTCGTGCTCCCTCAAGATGGACACACAAGCAATGAGTGAAACTGATCATAAAGAAATTGTTGCATCCTCCTACACATAGTCCTCAGGGAGTGATGCAAGCTGAGTCAATGAAATCAAAGGAATGCTGACATCAAGTCTCAGGTCCTCAAAATTAATCAATCAATCACCAATCTGCAAGAGGGCATAAGGCTATGAGAGGGAGAAGAGATCATCAGGGCAATCATAATGAGGTCCCTCAAATTTATCAAACGGCTGAGATGTATCAAGATGTCAGAAGGATATCCTCAAGTACTAGATGGGGACGGTAGAATCAAGAGATGGAGGATGGGTCAGAAGTTGAGCGAAACCATGTGGGTTCTGAGCATCGTCACTTTGAATCACATAAAGATATAGTACATCAAGCGTTTGAATCAAGACATGCGAAATTGTGTAAGAGATCATATAGTCAAGGCTCATGGAATCATCATCAAATCATCGAAAATCAATCACATCCTCAATCCAGTGTGGGGGATCAACAACCCTCAATAAGGAATCACACCTATAGTTGTGCCAAAATCAAAATATTTGATATCATGTATGCACATATCAGAGTCTGATCCACCAAATCTAGCACACCAATCTCAACAACCTCAAATCTGCTCAGCTTACTCAAATAATTCATGCAATCATAAAATTGATGCGGGCCTGACACGTACGCACAACATTCCCTGCTGATAGAAGGGAGGATACTAAAGGGAACGAGGAGGGCGGGTGAGATGTAGGCGAAACATAGACAAATTGTGGCTCAAGGAGAGAGTCTCCTTGAGCCGGACCGAAGATGATGTGATATGGGCAAGGATAATCACAAAATCCAGCTAAGAAGGTGAAAGTCAAGACCCAATATCACAACTCAATAAAGAAGAAAAATAAATGGAACTCAATAAAAAGAAGAACTCACACACTCAAGGATCTACTAACTCAAAGAATGATGAACGCGGATGGACCCAAAGTCACAATCAATGTACAAAGCAAACCCCATGTTCACCTACTCAGCACTGTGAAGACCGAGATGGTGGTCTTTTAGGTGAGCATCAAAAAGTCCCAACACGAAGATATGCTTGGTATTGGGGCACTAATCCTTAGTGTGTACATGAGAATATAATTCACAAACAATGAGGGGGTTGCTTTCCCCAAAGGAATGAGTCCATTACATTTATTGTAAAAGTCCAATAGAGTTAGCAGTCCTGATTTTATTTAGGTTATCATTTATTTTTCAATGCACATGCCTAACGAGTTTCCAATTCCATTTAGTATCCCAGGTGATCAAAATCAGAGGGAGAAGGTCATAAAATCCATGCAAGTCTGAAATCGATGATGCACGCAAAGTCAGAAGACTTGTAGTGCTTCCCATCTCTCTCCATGAGGGATGCATAAAGAATTTAAAGCTACACTACATGCAAATCCAAGCCGATGAAAATCGCCCAAGATCAGAATATACTATTAGTATGAAGCACCATATGCTAATTATTTAGAAAAGAGACCAAGGTCCAGTCTTCGATGCCACTCGGTGTCCACCACAATGGGTCATGCCAACGTTGTATGTGACTTCTCTCGGCACGCGGTCTCAAATCCAAATAATTAATAATTATGATTTGGCTAAGTCCAAATGCGAAACTATAGTTACATGCAGATATATTAGGGGTTTGGACCTTAATCTATCGATCAGGCACATCCTAAGCTAGGGCTCATTCACATAAAACAAATAATATTAAAATAAAAACAAATAAAAAGAAAGCGATGAAAACATGACTAAATCTGACAAGGCCCCCAAGGGAACAATCCCTCGAGCAGTGGACCTCGTGAAGTGTAAAGTGTCAGGAGAGTCCAAATTATTACAAATCAAATGTCACCCCTTCACTTTAATTACAAAATAAAATAAAAATATGCGAGACTTGTCTTCCAAATTCCGTCATGCCCTCCTTTGCCCCTCTCTCTCCTACTGGCTAAGTCAAAAAGTCGGCTCCACCTTGCTTGGGTGCGCATGTGATCCTAAGAAGACCTCCCTCACATGGCGGTCCCTCACAACAAAGATCAAACAAGGAGTGTCAGACAGTTCACAATCAATATCAAATAAGGTAGAAAAATAAATAAATGATAAAAATAGACAAGAGAGAATGAACAAATAAATAATTCCAATATATGTGGCGTTGCTCCCTGACAATGGTGCCATTTGATGACAGATTTTGCAAGGGCCGGCTAATCAAACTAATTAGAATCATCGAGGTGACCGCTCACGAAACTCGAATCAATCAACAATTAACCCACAATATAAATCAATTAATGAATAGCAAAAATGTGGAGTTAAAATTTTGTATAACTCTACAACACATGTGTATAGGTGTAATAATGTGTAGAGCTCCAACTCAAGGAGCAAACGATAGATCGGGGAATTGAAGCTCAAAAATATGTTCTTTTCTTGTCCAAATTTATTGTTTTGTTGGGTTTTTAAAATTATTTTTTTTGGATTTTAATTTTTATATACATTTTTTGTAGTTTTTGATTTTGTAATTTTTATTTTCTTTTTATATTTTCTGATTTTTATTTTTTCTTTTTAAATACAAAATGGAATATATAAGGCTATATATACAATATAGAGTAATATAATTATAAATACTAGTAAAAAATAAGTACAATACAGAGAATAATTTGTTTTTGAGTTTTATATATTTTCAATATTTTCTATTTTTTAAATTTTTTATTATTTTTATTGATTTTAAGTAAAAAATATCCCAAATAAAGGATTTAATAAATAAACCAAATTGAATTAGAGATTAAAAATAGCAAATAATATAGAAAATTCTACAAATCAATTTTAATACATAGATATTAATATAACAAAAATTATAAAATAGAAAGAAATATTTTTGGGATTTTTGGTGATTTTTCACATTTTTGTTGGATTTTAGAGCTTTTAAATTTTTAATCCTTTTCTTTTTACTTTTTAGGGATTTTTGGTCTGGAGTTAATAAATACTAAATGGAAAACATATTTTTTTGGGAATTTTTTAAAATGTTTTTCTTTTTTTGGTACTTTCTAATTCAAACAGGGATAAAATGTGCTCATTTTAATTTTAATAAATAGTTAAAATGCCAAAAATCCAAAATAAATATGGGGCGTGAAAGTACATGTTAGAAAGCATCTAATCTTTTTTCCCATGATTTTTAGAGCATGGATGATATATTTAATAAATAGATGAAGAGCATAAAAATACATGAACTGGCGATGGCATATTTACAATTAAAATAAATGAGAGGGGCTCATATGCAAAAGTGCAAAATATATACAACATATATTTAGATTTATTGAACTATTTTACAATTACAGAGTTCACAAGGACATACATGTAATTTCGCAACCTCACGTGGGACGACATGCAAGGTGACGTGGACTAGACCCATATGCAACTAACAATAAGTGCATGGGCCTTATATGCAAAATGTCCATTTTATTTACACTATACATTGTATTTATTGAATAAATAAATAAATATAAAAATGAATCGGGGCAAGATACACAATTTACCCCTTCCTTTGCGTGGAGATGGACGACCAGATGATGGTCACTTATACATGTGGCGTCCCCACATTTGTCGATGACGCTTCGTCGTTTGATGATCAGGATTAGATCTCAAGTGGAGATACAATGGTGGAAGCATAATGAGATCCAATGCACGTTGCTGCTTTGGAGGAACGGAGGTTGATCCGACATTGCTGGATGGATATGGAAGAACGCTCGAAGAACTCATGCCTGACGAGTTTGAATCGACCAGGGCTCGAGATCCCGTGCGCCTAGAACTCCTCCGATTGTCGCTATTCGCTCCTGCAGCTCCTCAGCGCCTCCCGGATGCTTCAAGATGCTCCAGGGATCACTGGAAGATCCCTGTAGGTCGGTGAAGTTCTAGCGAACATGGGAGGTATTCTTTTGACCAAAACACCCCTCAGATGGGGTCTAAGGCACCTAGAACCTGCATGGTTAGCACAAACAAAGAGAGGCGAAGGTTCCATGGGATTTTAAGGGTGGAATGGATCAAAGGTGTGTCGAACGAAGGTATCCCTACGAGGTGGCGGAGTTGGGATACCCAAATCCTGATCCACTAACGGTCGGGTTGGATGAACTCATGTGGGGCGAGGGGAAACGTTAGGGAAAGATGTGAGGGTGGTAGCGTGGTCGGAAAATAGGCGGAGAAGAGTAAATGGGGTTCACTGTAGCTCAGCTCTGACGAACTACGAGTGGGGAAATTAACGCTAAAAGACTCATTGAAACACTAATCTAAATGCATTAAATAAAAAAACAAAATGAAATTCTATCTAAAAAAGGTAAAGACACAGCTCTTATACATAGTCGGAGACCAGGGAGCAGGGTGGCCGGAGCACCGCCGTGGGTGCACCTCCTCCGCCAACGACGTCGACCCCTCAAGGGTACTCCACCTGTCACCAGGAGACTCGCTAGGCCAATGTTAGGGGGTTTTAGGACTTGGAGTGGGACCAAAATGAGGAAGGAGGGGAGGTGGAGTTATTTAAGAACAATCGAGGCACCTTTATCGACCGATGTATGGGCAAGAATCTAAAGTATGTACAAATGATATAAAGTTAGGGCGTAGATGACTGATGATAGATGTTGATGTAAACGTGAAGAATTAAGGAATTTAATCGATGGATCTAGTGGAAATTAAGGAGGAAATGAGGGCTGCGACACTCCTGACAGGGTTCATGACCTGGAGGCTGAGTTGACTGAGGTCAACAAAGGAGGTGAAGACTGAGGTCAACAAAGGAAGTGAAGCGATTGGTCCATGAAGGCCACTAAAGGACAAAAAGGTAGGATTTATTAAAAAATAATTAATTAAAAATAGTATATGATTTTATTAATTTTTGATTATAAAATAATTTTTTTATTATTTTATGTAGTATTTTGATATAATTTTTATTTATTTTTTTGAGTTTATTTGTTACAAGTTAATTTTTAAGGGTATATTTATAGGTATATTCATCTATATTTTGGTTATTTTTTTTATATTTTTGACTTTATTATTCTATTCTCTTATTTTATATATTTATAACTTATTTGTATGTACATAAATATATTTTCATTTTATTTTCTATGATGTTATTTGTATATTTAAATAAATAGAAGAATAAATTATATAGGTGTAAGTATAGGTATTTTGTCTATGTATTTTGTATACTTCTTTTATTTTGTGTTTTCATTATGTTTTTATTCTATTCTAAATATCTACATATACTATAAATAATATTTATAAAATTATAAAAATATAAAATTGTAAAAATAAGAAAGAATAAATAAAATGAATATTTTATTCGTGTATATTATACAATAGGAGTCCAAAACCTAACTTTTGCATATTAACTCCAAATTAAGTGAAACACCTTCATTAAATAGATTATTAAAAGGTTATATAAATCTAAGGTGATTTTGGTGCATTTTGAATTTTTATTTAGGAGATATGGGTCTGTGAAGTTTGGGTTTTGGCTTTTTATTATGTGTATATAACGTACATTGTATATTCTTTTTGTGTAAACTCAATTTTGTATTTTTCTATACATTATTGTCTACAACTTTTATGTATAAAGTTTCTTTATTTGATGAATAAATAATAAAGAATAAATCATGTCCCCAAAAATGATTTATGAAAGAATAAAAGAATTGGGTTTTTATTGTATTATTAGCCCTTATCTCCCCCTACTTTATTCCTTGTTGACCAATTCAATTCTTGACTTGGTCTCCGGGTTTAGGGTCATAAAATACTTTTGGTATTTCTTTTCTTTTCTTTTCTTTATTCTATAATTTTGGCATTAAAAACAATGTTTTATATACAATAATTAGAATAAATAATGAATGTGAATATGCACAAAATAATGCTATTTACATGCATTAGCTAGGGATTTTAAGGCCAAAATGTTAGAATAAATGAGATGTAATGGAGTTTCATCAGTACCCTAAAATAGAGGGTCACCGAACCGGTCTAAAGTTAGGATCCCAACGAGGCGTAAAAACACTACGAGCTCGCGTAAAATCCGTAAATAGTGCTGGGATCCTAGTCCCATGCACTTGGTGGCCGCTGCCCGAACTAGGCTTCCTTTCTCTCGCCCAGTTGAGGGTCACCGCTCCCTCACACTGTCAGGTGTGAAGATCACCATGAATGTCACTATTAATTATCAGTTATCATTGATTCACATTTTCATTTCCTCCTTGTCTACTTAAACCTTTTTCTTTCTCTCCTATATATGACTTATGGTTCTAGGTATTTATCACAACTTTCCTTTAGTGATACGAATAATTAGATGATTATATTTAAAGATCAATTGATTAAAGATTTCAATTTAGATTTATCTAAGAAAATTATTTGAATCTTTCAAAGTTGGAAAATTTAACATTTAAAGTTGATTTTATGCTAAAACTCCTCCTCCCTTTTTTTACCATTTTGTATATTACTAGGAAATATATACTTGAACCTAACAGTATGTACAATGACACTATCTAAAAGTACCTTTTTAGACATGACTATATTCTTCTCAACTGAAAAATGCTAAATAATTTGTTATTAGAAAGGTACATTTTTGAATGTTACCTCCCAGGATGATGTTGTATACAATCTATATTCGGAGTTAAATGTAGGACTGATAGATATGTCTGACTATCACTAGGACTTCAGTGGTATAAACATATTGAAGTAAACATATCATGACAAAACCCGAGAAACTAGGTGTAGAACTATAATGGTTCTAATGGTTATAGTGACTGTAATATCATGATTTAATTCATATAATGCATAATAAAACTTTCCGTCAACAAAAACATAAATATAAATATATATAATTAGCAACCCTACTTTTAAATATTTTGATGGAGTAATAGTATAGGAAAATATGTTTTTCTGGAGACTTGTATTCTTTAGTTTGATTTATGGATTCTCGAATAATATTTCACATGTTTGGATATAGATATGGACATCATAAGTATATAAAAGAAATGATTGTTCATGCATGATATTGGAATTAAAAGTAGTGGATGAGATCCACTATCTCTGAGGTTTCTCCTTTATCTTCTTTATTCAAGGTTTTAATTTAAATCTAAGCAGTAACTGTAATAGTAATAATAAGACTTCAGTTTTCTGAATTGAAATTTTCAGCAGTAAGTAGTAGCTTATTTTTTATTTCTCTAATCTAATTATTAAAGATTAATAGCAGAAAACACAAGCAAGTTTTAGCGTTAACCAAGAATAAGTAGTATTTTTTAAAAATGTTTAATGTATATATACCTAATATACATCAGCATATACATTTTAAATATTTTCTCTTTATTTTTTAGCAATTAAGGAGTAGCTTACTGTCAGTGAATTAAATTTCCAAAATTTAGAGTTTTTTATATAGGGAATGCTGCACTGATAATGCTTCAATAAAATAGTATAATTGAGTGCCATTTTTACTGGATCCAATCATTAGCATGTAAACACTCATGCATGCATTAAGTGAATTCTAGTTAATATTGCAAAATACAGATCTTAGCTGATATGAAAATGAGAAGAATTAGGATGGAATCAAAATTTTAAATTAAAGAGGAAGAAAATTGGAAGAATCACATGCATGGCAGCAAGGCTAATGATTTGTACCTAAATCTTCCAAATTGAAAGGAAAGATGCTTGCATGCAGCAGATTTTGGGTGCAACAAGAGGGGGCTGAATCTTGTATGCAGTTCCTTCAAGAAGAAAAGGGGCAACAATTGCAATTTGGAGGAGGAAGTTGAGCTTAATCGGATGGAAACTTGAAGGAGATCTTAGAGATTTTGGGGGGAAAGAAAAGGGGAGAAAGGAGTCCCCATTTTGCTGAAATTGGGGAAAAATTGATAAAAGAAGGAGAAGGGAGAGAGAGAGAAGGGGTCTCCACGTTGTGTTTTAGAATCCAAATAATTTGAATGATTATCATCTATGACATCAGCAAGCTGATGTCAGTTTGCTCATGTCATAATTATGCTTTATTATATATATTATTGTTGGAATTCTACAGACTACAGACAGTCTGCTTGTAGCAAAAAAATTAATTTAAATTATATATATGTTTAAAACCATTTTTCTCTCATTTATTTAAGGTGTTAATATTGACCGTATTCGTACTTCAACTCTCGGATTCGATGCACAGTATCTCGTTTTGATCTTCTCTAGACGACGATCAATATGAGTACAGTATTCATATACTTTGGACCGCGTAAAACTCCCGAACTTTTCAAGATACAGTCTTGATATGGGTTAAATTTTGTGATTTTAAAATATCAAACAACCTCCAATTGATGAACGGTCGTTTTCCTTGGTCTTATTTTGTCAAAATGGATTTTTGAGTGGTCTCGATTTGTTTTGCGATTTCCAACTTATGTCGTGACTTTCCGTGGCACGCTTTATGATGCGATCGAAATTTTGGTTGATTGCAATTGGACGGCTTTTGATTTACAATCAATTGGTTGATTTAAGTTATTTAATATTGATTAATAGTTTTATTGGATCAAGCGGACCTTAATGAGATTGAGTTCGAGTTTATTTAGATCGGATGTCACAGGGTGAATGCCATATGGAAGAATGAAAGAATAGAAAAGAAAAGAAGAAACTCAATCGAAGATATTTTGGGAGGCATTGTCTGGCTCCAACAATGCTATTGACGCTGTGAATTCTTCATAAAATATTACTAGAACATAATCGACAACAATCTGGAATGTGTTTTACTCTAAATACAACTTCAGCAAGGGACCATTGATGATGAAAGGCTGTGCGTCAGGCGACAACTCGGATATCAAAATGCTTCCATTGTCACGCATAGTTCTGACTCTATAGGGCCCTGTCCATTTGCCCTTAATTTTTTGGAAAATATCTTTAACTTTGTGTCAAACAACCACACTTCCTATCCTGGTTCGAAGGTCTTTCTTCTGATATGCTTGTCATGCCAACGTTTGACCTTCTATTTGTACATCAAGCTGTTGTCATACACTTGGTCCCAAAATTCCAAGAGCTTGTTCAGACCCAATTTTCTATTTTGACCACCTTTTTATGAGTCGAGGTTACATATATTTACTGTACTGAGAGATTTGTGAATGAGTTTCACGGGTAGATGGCAAGGCTTTCTGTACACAAGACGGTAAGGCGACTTACCCAAGGGAGACTTGTAGGCGGTTCTGTAAGCCCAAAGAACTAAATCCAAGAGTTGTGACCAATTCATTCTATTTGGTCACACAAGCTTCTGCGGGATCATCTTGATTTCTTTGTTTGTTAATTCTGCCAAGCCATTGGACTGAGGATGATAAGGAGATGCAACTTGATGATCAATGTTGTACTCCTTCACTAATTTATTTACCTCTTTGTTGATGAAGTGGATACCCTCATCTGAAATAAGAATCTTCAGTATCCTGAATTGCGAGATAATGTTGACTTTCAAAAATTTACATATTGTTTTGTTGTCTATGGCTCGAGCAGGGATAGATTCAATCAAACAACTCACATAGTTCTCAGTAAGCAGGATGCAATCATATGACTATTAGGAAATGGACCCATGATATTAATGCCCCATGCATCGAACACATCAGATATTTGAATGAATTTAAGGGTCATCGAATCTTTGATATCGAGGGTTTTCCCATTTTATGACAATCAGTGAATACCTTGACATACTCTGTAGCATCCTTGAATAGTACGGGCCACCAGAGGCTTCACTGCGGTATTTTTGTTGTTTTTATGCTTTCAGAATGGTGTCCACTAGATTCGAGCTTATGGCATTGCTCGGGGACACTTGTGTACTCTTGAGGAATACACTGATGCCAAATGCAGTCTGCTCCTCCCTGAACTGGTATGGATCTTCCCAATTGTAGAAGCGTATATTAGACATGAAATTTCCCTCCTTGATTCTCATCCAATCTTGTGGATCTATCCCAGATACAAGGTAGTTCACAACATCAGCTTATTAAGGGAGAGATCCAATGCTGAGGATGGATTCATCAGGGAAGTTCTTTGTGATTGGTGCACTGCTCGACTGAGTATCTTGCCATTCAACTCTGAATAAGTGATCTGCTACCACATTCGGAACTCCAGGCTTATCTCTTATTTTCAAGTCAAATTCTTGGAGGAGAAGGATCCTTCTGAGTAAACGAGACTTGGCACCCTTCTTCTAATGTAGGTATCAGATAACAGAGTGGTTAGTGAAAACAATAACTTTAGATACTAAAAGATAAGATCTAAACTTCTCTAAAGCAAAAACTGCCAGTAATTCTTTCTTTGTTACTGTATAATTTCTTTATTCTTCATCAATCGTTTTGCTGGCATAGTGAATGGAATAGGGCATCTTATCTCTTCTTTATCCTAAGACAACCCCAACTGCAAAATCAGATGCATCTGTCATGGTCTCAAATGGAAGAGACCAATTGGGTGGTTGTAGGACTGGAGCCTGAGTAACAAGATCTTTCAACTACTGAAAAGATTGGAGAACATGTTGATAAAAAATGAACTCGACTCCTTACATAAAAGCTCAAAAAGAGGTCGGGCAAGTTTGTTGAAGTCCTTGATGAATCTTCTATATAATCCAACATGCCATAGAAATGACTTCACATTCTTCATGTTCTGAGGTGGCTAAATTTAACAATGACATCCACCTTCGTCAGGTCGACTTCCATGCCTCGCTTGGAAATGATGTGGTCCATCACAATTTCTTCAGTGACCATGAAATGACTCTTTTCCCATGATTAAACCAAATTCACTTCACAACATTTCAGCAGTATTCGGTCTAGGTGCATAAGACATGAATTGAAGCTGTCACCGTAGACTGAGAAATCATTCATGAAAACTTTGAGAGGAAACTCCCAACCATATCGACAAAAATTGTAAGCATGCACCTTCGGATCCAAAGGGCATTCTTCAGAGAGCATAAGCACTGAATGGGCAAGTGAAAGTTGTATTCTCTTGGTCTTTACTAGTAATCGCCACGTGATTGTACCTGGAGTACCCATCTAAAAAGCAGAAGAATTCTTTCCCAGCTAATCTTTAAAGCACTTGATCAATGAATGGAAGCTGTCCTTCTTTGTATCCGAATTCAGGTGATAATAATCAACACACATACACACACACACCAAGATGTTTGTACTCGGGTAGAGATCTTCTCTCCTTGGTCATTGTTAACCACAACGAGCTCTGATTTCTTTGGAACAACATGCACGGGACTCACCCATTTAGAGTTAGAGATGGGGTAAATAAAGACTTCTTCACACCATTTTGTGATTTTCTTCATTACTATGTCCTGGAGATTAGGGTTCAATCTTCTCTGAAATTCTCAAGATGGTTTGCAATCATCTTCAATACAGATGTGGTGTGAACACAAGGCCAGATTTATCCCCCAGAGATCTAATACTTTCCAATCAAGTGCCTTGCAGTTTTTCTTTAATCCTCTAGAAGTTGAGGTTCCTAATACAATGTCAGCCTGCTACTGATGATGACAGGATACATGTGTTCTTTACTCGTAAGGAAAGCGTACTTTAGACCTGCCGGGAACTGTTTGAGTTTAGGTAATTGTTGAGTCTGCTCCATGAATACCTCTGATACTGTGTTGGTAGGTGAATGATTTATTGAATTCAATGAGGTGATGTCCACCTCTGTCACTCTTAGCTCTAATATAAATGTACCGAACATATGTGCAATGAATTCTTCTTATTCGATTTGGCGTCATTCTTCTTCAAAGATGTTGACCAGTGATTTAGATTATGTCTCTATCTCCAAGTTGATAAGTGAGCATGATTGATTGTACTTTCCAAGCCCTCCTCCAAAGAGAGAATTTCCTGTGTTAGAATGTCATTCAAAGAAATTTGTCGATCACTGATATCAACAATGTCATAGTCTTCAGCTGCTGATGGCGTCCTTCGTCAGATGCGACTTTCGGCTCAGCGATCATGTCCATTGTGACCTTATCACCATGGGAGCAAAATGTAATCATTCCAAACCCGTAGTAGACGACCGCCTCGGCTGTTCGAAGGAACGTTTGACCAAGAATGATGGGAGTTTGGAGCAACGGTGCAGACGAGTCCATGTCTAGGATGAAAAAAATCCACTGGAAAGCACATGTCCTATACCTTCATGATAGCATCTTCTAGTAAACCCATTGGCCGCTAGATAGACCGATTCACAAACTGTAGGATCATCCAAGTAGGCTTAAGCCATCAAAGACCAAATTCTTTGAAGCAATGAAAAAGGCATGAGGTTTATAGAAGAGTCGTTATCAAGCAGAATTCGTTCAAAAGTCTGATCGAATATCTAGCATCTGATGAGAGGTGTTCCCTTGTCTTTCTTTTTCTGTGGGAGATCACCGATAGCATTCACTATGGATACGGTTAATATGTACTTTTTTCCTCAGTTGCATCTGTTTTTGCAGCTCTAACGCATGCTTGTTTCAAACCTTTCTTCACAGTTGGCATGTGTTCAATGTTCTTCTTTAATGGTATTTTTAAAACAATGTTTTAAATAATTTCTACCACACCAGGGTCAGACAGTGCTTGTTTCAAATGTCTGATTTTTTGATATTTTTCATTGCATACGGAAAAGGAATATTCACAGAAGAAAATGCATTGTTCTTATTTACATCATTATTTACAAATGGCTGGCCAGAAGGTGGGATGCCATGCAAAATAAACAAAAATGAATCTACATGAGTTTTAGCTTAGTCAAACTCTGCTGGAAGTGCTACTAGTGCTAGCTCTTCCAGGGTTGGTGTGGCTTGGCTTCAGCTCTTCTTTTCTTTTTGGGAATTTTTATTTTGTTGTTTTTTTGTTCTTTTTTTCTCTTGGTGGTGGTGATGGACTACTGTTGCATCTTCTCAATCATCTTCTTCCTCACTCGGCTTTGTTGCTGGTCTGACTGATGCATAAGATGACTCACCAAAGGATGTTTTATTTTTCCCCTTCTCTATGGAAGATGATTGCAATGTCCTGCCTCTCCAAAGAGTCATTGCATGAGACAACACACAATATGAAATACCCGACTCTTCATGACTGATTGAGATATTACAAACTACCTGCTTTTTCCTTTTAAAATTGTTAGGGTTCGTTTCGATCTGTTCTAGAATGGGAGTTTTTGTGGCGGTGAGACTGTCGAACTTCTAAATCATCTCTGCAAGGCCTTTGACAAGTTGGGCCAATCAATCGAGAGCACGGTTCATAGGAATTGTCTTAAATGATTAAGCATGTTGGACATGCTGGGAGTGATAATGCAGAGGATGTTGGTGGGAGTACCATTGATTGTAATGAGGGGGGAGTTTCTACTGATGAAATTGAGGAGGAGGATACTGTATATGTTGAGCAACCACATACTAGTGATACGACTGGTCCTAGCGGTACATGAGCTGTTGGTAGTTCTGATTTCGTCTCATGTTGTTCCTATAAGGTGGAGATTACTGTTGTAGAGGCTGGTGGTTCTTGAGAATCCTCCCACCGGAAGGTTGGTGATATGACCTGGTAGTAGAGGATTGGCCCTGCTATTGTCCGTATGGATGGGCCAATGGTGCATCATTGTTCCAAATGTCATTCACCTCTTGGATTTGTGGTGGTGGTGGGGAAAATGGATATGCATATGATGGAGGATGGGGTTCTAGCTGATAGACGATAATCTGCCGAGACAGTTGTTATGGTGCCTAGTCAAGTGCTTGCACGTAGTATACGTGCTGGACCTGAGGCTATCCTAGACTCTACAGAGGCTAGTGTAGCAATGGTGGCTCCTTTGGCTCAGCAGGATTTGTGGCTGTCAAACTTGCAGACTATACAACGTTGATGCTGTTGACCAACATCTCCATCTGCTTGGATATTTGATCGAGATTGTCTAGATATTGGGTCCTTTGTTCAATCGCGGACAATTTCTCAAGGTCCTATGATCGCTTCTCAATGATATCGACTTTGATAGGTGTCTTATGATGATGCTAATGTTTGAGCTCTCATCCATGTCTTGCTCATGGGATGTCACCATGTTCATTGGCTTGTGGTGGATCTGGGGTTGTTTCTGATATACTCAAGATGAAGACAAGGTAGCCTCTCCTTCATCCACTTCTTCAAATATCCGTTAGATAACGTCTTCATCCTTGTTGAAATGAGATCCGCCACATGCGACATCCACTAGCATCTGATTTTCTGGAGTCAGGCCCCAAAGTAATGTTGGACCAGGCTGGTCTGAGGAATGTCATGGTGGGGACACTTCTTCTGCAAATCTTTGAATCTTTCCTAGGCTTCATAATTGGACTCGTGCGGTCCGTGGGATAAGTTGTTGATACGCACTGACATCTGATTGAGACGACCTAAAGGATAGTATTTCTGGAGGAATGCAAACTTAAGTTCCTCCTAGGTCATAATGACCTTCCCCACGTGATTAATCCAATAAAGAGCCTTCTTTTGAAGGCTGAAGGGGAACACATTCATCTTGACTACACCCAATGGGATGTTAGGGTCATGAGTGGTGCGACAGATGCGAGAAAATTATTGGAGATGGTTGCAGGTCTCTTCGTTGGTGTTCCCATAGAAGGTAGGAAGAAGAGACAAAAAATGAGGCTTCAACTTGGACTACAGGGATCTGTATCCACTCTATCATCTAGCCTGAGCCAGGATTGTATGTTTCTTCAAAAGTAGGCTTGGAAGCCTCTTTCCTTAGCTCATCTTCCGACCCTCCATGGGGTCCATCTCCTTGTTCATCATTACCTCCTCCTCCTCCTATGCTCTCTCTCCTTAGGTCATTCGTCATGTCTTGGAATGCGACCTGAGCAAGTTCCTGATCTGTCAGCTGTTGTTGGATAGATTGTATTTGTGAATTCAATGTGTTCTGATCTGGCCGTGGGCCCTGATCTAGATGATTTAGCCCCTTCTTCTTTTCTTGAGGAGCCATCTCTGACTAAGACTCAGAGGAATGTATCTGAACGGGGTCCAAGGTTGGCACTTTATCTGCACATGGAAATGCATCCCAATCAGACTGGCAAAATCTAGCATTGGATGAAAAGATAGGTATGGAATTTGGGTCAATTCCAGATGGATGTGAATAGAACATTTGATATGAACTGAAATCGATCTCCATCCACAAGGGGTGAATGGTGGGACAAGAGTGATCCCATTTTATTTGAATAAATTAAGAAGTAGAGGAGTCTGGAGATCAGTTTGCAAGAGTCGAACTGAGTTCTCGAGAACTGCCTCAAATTATTGAAGATGTAGAGTTCATGGAATCGATGTGGGGTATCAGTGTGGTCTCGATTAAATAATCCATGAGACGACATCTTGGATAGAAGCAGAATGGATGAGGAATGGAATACAATGATGGATAATAAATGAAATGAAGAGGAAAATAGTAGAAGGCTCAAAATGAATAGAGCAAGAAGTGCGCATGACTGTATCTTTGACCTAGAATCTAAATCCAAACAAACACCAAAGCAATGTATTCACCAACTCACACAATTGAAGCCATAAGAGTTCGACTATTTTTATCTTTTCGATTATATTTTGTCTTCAAGCAAATCTTATAACAATTCCTTAGTGGGCTAGCCCTATAGGAGAGTGATTACTGCCAGAAAAGTAGCTCGTACTTCCCACTTTCTATGTAACATGTAGCCTACATTTTTTTAAGAGAATCCTTGCTATTGGGTCTGTATCCACTACTCAGCCAAAGAATAGAAGAGGAAGCCAATAGGAGAAACCAATACTTCCCCTTGGTGTGGTACTCGGACATGGAGTGATGAGAGAGACACCCCTGAGAGGGGATGGCCTAACCTCAATACTTCAGACAAGGTCAGATGTACTACACAAGGCGAGAACACCGTCATCGACAAGGCGTACTCACCCACATATGATAGAAGTGCTAATACTTCGTGAATCCAGTCAATAACAAGTCAGTACTCAGGCTGGTTTTTTGGTTCTATTTTCACAGGGTCGTCCCTCACTCATTCTAGAATGTACCTGAAAATAATGAGGACTTTATGAATCCAAAATAATGATGTCCATTACATATTCTAATTTTGGTCAAGGTTTATTAAATAGTCCCCTTGTTTAAAATTTTAATTTTCACCTTTTAAATATTTTTCAAGAATATTTGACTAACAATTTTTTTGTATTTTCTTTAAATCCTAAGTGATATAAAACCGTGAGAGAAGATGGAAAGACATGCAAGTGATACTAGCATGGAAGTCTCATCCTTGTATCTAATGATACATGCTTAGTTAGAAGACTTACAATGCTTCCTAGCTCTCCATGCCAGATCCAAGACAAGGAATTTAAATTATACTATATGCAAATGCAAAGATGATGAAATCACTATAAGCAGGAATTGCTATTAGTGTGAAAAACCAGATTAAGTTTGATCTAAGTCCAAACGTAGAGCTATATGTACATGTAAATATTAGGTGTTTGGACTTAGATTAACCGATCAAACAAATCTTAAAATCTAAGGGCTCATTCACATAAAATAAAGAAAATAAGGTAGAAAACTCAAATGTGGAAAACAAAGCAAAACAAGTGGAAAATAGGGAGAATAAAAGGGTAAAAGGAAAATAAAATGCAAGAAACACTGATCGAGTACCCAAGTGAACATATACTTGGTAAAATAGGCATACGAGAGTGTAAGTATCCAAATGTCCAATGTACATGTATTATTACAAATTAATTAAATTATCTCTCTCACAAAAATAAAAAATTCTAAGATAAACATGTTGCTCTGCTCGCTCTCTCTGTATCTTCCTTGCTCTATCCAAACGACCTATAAAGAAAAAAGGTTGATCTCTATGCAGCTCAGGTGCACCGACTTCCTAAGAAGTCACGTTCGCCACGCGATCCCTCGCAAAGAAGTCAATAAAGACATGTGGTCAGAAGCAGATAAACAATTATTTATAAAAAGAAAATAAAAACAAATAAATATGCAACTGAATATGTACAATCCTATCCTATGTTGCTCATCGGCAACGGTGCCATTTTGTTGAAGAGGCTGACGAGGATCCTAACACCCAGTCCTGGAGGGCCTACGGTGTCCGACAAGTCGGATCTGGCAATCATTATGTCGATCACTTTCATGGTACTCAGATCTCAATCAACCAATTCAGACAAACAATCAACCCACAATAGAGATGAAACAATAAAGAAATGTTGGGATAAATTTATTATACCCTACATAAAGATGTGTATAAACAACAAGTGTAGGGGTCGAATCACTGAGAGAAAGTCGCAGATACGTTAATTTATTGTCAATTAATGAAAATCAAATAATAAATATTTTTGTACTTTTCTACTTTTTATTTTTTTGTGGTTTTTTTAAAGTATATTTAATTTTATGTATTTTTTATGTTATATATTATTTACGATTTTAGAATTTTTAATTTTTATTTTTTTAATTTTGCATTTTTTAGTTCCTTTTCATTTTTAAAGAGATAATAAGTATGCATACCTTTATATAGTAATATGTATATTATAAAGACTATATATGATATATTAATAAATAAAAAATGTAAAAATATAGGAAATATATACAAGAACAGTCCTTTTTATTTTTTAAGGGTTTTAAATATATATACAGTAATTATAGATAGTAGTAATAATAACAGGTATATAAGTAATATATAGTATAAATAATATGTTTAAGGTTATCTATTTATAAATATAACTATATATACAAAAAAACTATAAAATATAATGTTGTTATGTTTTTATATTTTTCTTTTTTTGATTTTATTGTATTTTTGGCTAATTTTTAGGTATTTTAAGTGATTTAAATGTGCAAAATAGGGAATAGGATAAATAGGCTGAATTGTTTTTGGTTTTAAAAATAGATAAATAGTCCAAAAATTCCGAAATCTAATTTTAATGTATACTATATAATGTAAATAGAAAAAACAAATAGAAAAATAGTTTTTTTGGAATTTTTACTGATTTTATATGTCTCTTAGGGTTTTCTAATTTTTAAGGTTTTTCTTTTATATATTTTTTTATTTTTTATTTAGAGTTATATTAGTAATATATAATAGGTTTTTTTTGGAATTTTAATATTAATTTTATAATTTTTTTTATGGCTAGATAGGGAATAAATAGCTCCTATTATATTTTTAATAATTTGGAAATGTAATAAAATGATAAATAAAAATATGAGCATGCCTTAACTTCATCTAAATCATTTCCCACAAATTTTCCAAAATTTATAGAGCACATGAGCCATTTACGGAAAATAGAAATGTAAATAAATAATTGCAATACTAGCAATGGCATTTATGCAATAAAAATATCTTACAAGTGTTCTGTGTAAAATACCCAAAAGTTTAACATTAAGATAATAATTTTTAATACTAAAATGAAACAACAAAATCGGCAAGGGTACATCTGCAAAATACATGCCTCACATGGGTCGCCACGTGAAGTGAGCTGGTATGGATAAATGCAATTAACAATAATTCCAAGGGGTCTTTATAAGTTTTACATAAACTTTAACAAACACTTGATATTTATAGGATTATTTTGCAAATACAAAAAGGCACGAAGGTTACTATGCAAATTACACCTTTAAGTCGCCTAGATTTCACGTTCCATCATGTGCCACGTGTCTGATCTCACGGTTGGGGAGGCGTACCGCTTTGACTAAAATGGAGGGCCTAGATTAGATCTAGGCATGGCTCCTAATCGGACAATGGGGAGGCGTATTGGACAAACTCGGAAGAATATGTGCCTGGATGAATTTTGATCGACGAGATCTCCATCCTCCATCAACCAAATGACTCGTTGGCGATAGCTCTAACTTCCTTGGACTCAGCCGCTTATGCATGAGGATACAATATTATAGGGACCCACAAGCCAACTTTTGCATCTCAACTCCAAATTAAATGAAACCACCATCACTAAATAGATAATTTCATTTTATGAACAATAAAGGTGAGTTTGGTCAATTTTGAGTTCATATGGAGGAGATACATGTCTGAGAAGTTTTCTTTGCAGCTTTTTGTTTTGTGTCTCGGGTGTACTGTGTATTATTTTTGTATGAAATCGATTTCGCATTTTTTTGTATTTTTATGTACAACTTTCATGTCGAGGGTTTTATTATTTGAGGTTTAAAAATTGGAAAATAAAATAGGGCCCAAAAAGGTTATTATTGGTAGATAGAATTAGGATTTTCATGTGTTATCTGTACAGTTTCTTTGCCCAATCTCCCCCTACTTATTCCTTGTCGATCAAGTCATCATGATGATTGGATCTCAGGGTCTAGGGTCATTCAGTGTCTTTAACACTTCATTTATTTTTTATTTTCTTTCCTTTATTCTTTTATTTTAGAATTAAATGCCAATATTTATACAGTATTTATATGGTAATTAATTGGTGTTATTTTGTATAAATTAATGCTATGTACATGCATTTAACTCGAGATTTAAGGCCAAAATGAAAGAATAAAGATGATGAAATGGAGATTCATCGCATTCACGAGGAGGAGGATACAAGTGTCCTAGAGCATTGTCACAATTTAGAATCTGGAGGACACATTCTAGGAAATGTACGGCAACAAGTTCTTCAATGCGACCTTTGGTGGCCGACTATTTTTAAGGATGTTACTGAGTATGTGAAAGGTTGTATTGATTGTTAGAAGATGGGTAATACGATCGGTTATAAAGACATAATGCCTTTCAAGTACATTCATATATTGGATGTTTTTGATGCTTGGGGCATTGACTTTATGGACCCATTCCCTAACATTCATGGCTTTGAGTACATCCCGCTCACCATAGATTATGTCGGTCATTGGGTGGAGGCTATCCCTGAGTGTGTTGCTTTCTCAAGGACAATATTATATTGTGGTTTGGGATTTGAAGATTCTCATATCAGATGGGGGAAGCCACTATATCAATAAAGAAGTAAAGAAACTTGTGAAGGAGTATGGCATTGAACACCATGTCACATCTCCTTACCACCCCCAGACTAATGGTTTGGCTGAATGTTCGAATAGTGAGGTAAAGGCGATCCCACAGAAACTTGTTCATCCAGATAGGAACAATTTGTCACAGCTGCTTGATTTAGTTTTATGGGCTTATCATACGACGTGCAAGCCTCCCTTGGGCATGTCTCCCTATCTCTTGGTATATGGTAAGCCATGCCATTTGCATGTAGAACTCATTCACAAATCATTGTGGGCAATTAATGTTTGACTTGGATTTAGAGAAAGCCGACTAGAATTGAATAGTTGATCTGAACATATTGTTAAATATCAGATACTATACATATGACAACATACTTATGTATAAAGAGGAAGTCAAAAGATGACACGATAAGCATATCATAAGAAAGTCTTTTGAAAACAGTCAGAAGGTGTTATTGTTTTATGCAAAGTTGAAGTTATTTCCGAGCAAACTGATGAGCAAATGGCTAGGGTCGTTCTTAATCAGAAATGCACATGACAATGGTAGCATTATTATATCAGGATTGTCCTCTGACGAACAACCATTTATAGTCAACGGATAGTTGCTGAAGCCATATTTAGAGCATGACACATTCATGTCCCTTGTCGACTCGATTCAAGTGGTATTTCAAGAAGAACTCCCTAAAGCAGAAGGATCTGACACATGAGCTCCAAAAATACTCTTCTTTTCATTTATGTTTCATTAATTCGTTCTTTCGTTTATTCATTCATCCCATTCATCTGTGCTATATCCTAAGTATAGGGGGGGACGAGTGCATCCAGGTTATTCTTTATTTATTCTCTCGCTTGTCTTCTAACTTGTTGATAATTATTTTCTATACTTAGGGATATTTACCCTAAGTATAGGGGGAAACAAGTCCAGCTGCGAGTTCATATAATCTAATCCTCGAACGTTCCTTCGTGGTGTACAGTATGTTATACTTAGGATTAATTGATCTTAAATATAGGGGAGGATCAGCCTCTTATTCTTTCATCCAGTCATTGTAGTATATACTTTTGTATACTTAGCATGAGTTATGTCTTCTTTTATTGCTCTTTGATCACTATGAGGACCATATACCATTCAAAATGGGGAGGTGCCCAACGAGGTCTTATAAGCCGTCTGGTAAGCCCATAGAACCTGGTCCAGGAGTTGGGACCAGTTCTTCCTATCAGAGCGGACGAGCTTCTGTAAAATTCCTTTAACCTCCCTGTTTGACACTTCAGCCATGCCATTGGATTGTGGGTGGTAAGGACTAGCGACTCAGTGCTCGATGTTGTATTCTTTAGTCAACTTCTTCACCTCCCAATTGACAAAGTGGATACCCCCATCGGATATTAATATTTTTGGAATTCCAAACTTTGAAATAATATTATCTTTCAAAAATTTGCAAACAGTTTTGCTATATGCTGCTCGAGTAGGGATAGCTTCCACCCATCTAGATAAATAATCTATCGCGATATTCAAATCCTTGACTATTAGGGAATGGGACCATAAAGTCAATGCCCCATGCATTGAATACATCACAGATGATCACTGATTGCATATGCATGGCATCTTTAGAAATGGTCCCTCCCATTCTCTGACAGACATGGCACTACCTGACAAAATTGTAAGCATCTTTAACCAAGGTCGGCCAGTAAAATCCACATTGCAGTATCTTCTCAGCGGTCCTCTTCCCAGAATGATGTCCTCCTTCCTCCAGGGTGTGGCACAGATTGAGGATACTTTGGTATTCCTCTTGAGGAATACATCTTCTCCATATGCAATCCGGTCCTTCAAAGAAAAGGAACGGATCCTCCCAATGGTAGTGTCTCGCTTCAGATATGAGTCGATCGATTTTATTCCTGGGCCAACCCCGAGGAACTTTATTGGAGCCAAGATTAACGACATTAATATAGTTAACAAATGCTTTTCTTGGTATTGTTAAGTTCAATAATTAGAAATAATTTATAATAAATACTGCATTTAAAAATAATACTATATTTGAATTCTAACCCTTCCCACTCCTCTCGCCACCCCTCTCCCTCTAGCATCTTTTCGTATCACCATCAAACGTTGTGACACTCCCTCAAACATTACCCCTTACTATGCTTGGGCCTAACACCCCCTCCCCTCCTCTCCAATAAAAAGAAGAGAAATGCCTCGGTTTAGCCACATTAGGGCAAGCTTAACCATCCCATGTCACATTTTCCTACCATCCTCCTCGCTTTATGTTTTATCCTATGCCCCAATATCTTCATCTATGTACCCTTTAGATTCCATTCTACTATTGTGCCCTACAACCTTGCTTTCCCTTGCGTGTATTGAAGATTGTAGCGTGTTAAGGCCTTTCTTTAGATCTTGAGACGTGGTCACCACACAACGAGAGCTCGATGTACCCATCCGTTTTCGAACACAACTGTTACTTGTCCTAGGGGGGCTCGAGAGGTGTTGAGATGCTAACCACCTCTTCTACTCTTATGAAGGTTCCATGGAGGTCTGGATCAGATTCGGGCTCACACATGTGGTAATGAACTGCGGCGTGAGATTTTGGGAAACCATCGATGCCAAATGGAAGGGTTCAGAAAATGAGAGAACTATTATAATTGTTGTTATCAGGGCATTGTTGTTGGCTAGGAATGGCCTGACATTTCGTAATGACTAATGAGCATTTTTATTGGGATAATGTTATTGCACATGCAAGGACATTATATGAAAATTGATGTTTCTAATTATGTTAGGTTATTTATAACCTTGTACTTTAAATTGTGTTTGATGGTGAAATTTTTGGGCATTTACGTGTATAGGGATGAAACGAACAGATACAAGTGTTACAATATCCTTATCCCTTTTTAAATTTGAATATGTACGCGAAGATGGATATTGACGGATAACAACATCATGCATAATTGCATTAAAAATTCCAAGTGTAAATTAGCCCAAAAAGTCTCTAACTTCTAATATTTTTAGTTAATTAATCCTAACTCCGATTGACCCCAAACCACCTCCATTATGTAGATATTACTAACAAGAATAAATAAAAATTACAAAAAATTACTAACTCAAATAAGTGTCAAATAATCCCAAAGTCTAATTTCACATCCGATAGACTAAAATGAGCATATCTCCCTGGTACAATGTCTGTTTTTGGTCTACTCACTTTTAAAGTACTCCATTTTCAGATACCTTCAAAACAAGACAATTTCGTAAAATTCGGAGATCATATGTGAAAGTTGGGTTTTGTGCCTCTTTTGCGCATTTTCACTTTTTGCTATTTTTGACCTGAGTTTTTATGTACATAATTAACCCTTTTACTTTTATTTCTTCTTCACTTGCGTCCTTTGATGAAGTTTTATTAAGCAACGAAAAATTCAAATCCAGATTAAAACTAAAATCAAAGAAACTGACCGAGTTTAAGTGTCCGTTGTGAGTCTATACAAAAATTGTGTGTTTCTTACTTCTATTTTATTTTCCTATTTTCTTATTTATAAAAAATCCAAAAAATAGATTAGTGTGTAATTAATTTTTTTTATTTTATTGTATTTTTTTAGATTTTTTGTTCTCTCTAAAACCACTAAAAAATTACAAAATTCCAAAAGCTGGTTTTCTATACACATGGAGAACCACCAAAAATACCACTTCACACAGGTGACCTCGTTTGCTCATGGTCCTTCATGTTTGTAGATCTCGTCGAGACGCACAACTTTCGTGAAGGAAATTTTTTGATCCAAGGTATTCTCCTATTTCTTTTCCATTTTGTTCTACCTTTTAAATTTTGAAATTTTTTTGGGGTGCCACGTGGCAGCTCCTGGACATGCCACATGGCACCCCACTTTCTCTCACTCCAGCGCCCCCGGGTCCCCTTCCTCCAACCGTTGCCAAACCCTCCCCCTGCTGTCGTTTCTCCTCCTCCTCTGTCCCTGTAACCGCCGCCACCACCTCCTCGTAACGGTTGTCGCCACCTTCACTCCCTCTCCGGCCGTTACGAGGTTGGCCCTCGCCCGCGTAACATCACGTCCTCACTGCCTATAAAGATCCCCTCCTCACCGGCCGCAAGAACCATCCGCCATTCAGCAGCAAGAGACTCCTCCAGTGGTGACAGCCCGGTCCATCATCTGCGGCGTGATCCGAGGAGTGTTCATCCTCGTCGTAGCTTCCCCGACGAAGCTTGCTTTCGCTCCGGCCGCATTTGCCTGCTGTCGAGCCGTACCTCCAGGTACACTCTTCTCATCTGTCCTTCTCCTCCTCCGCATACACCCTCAACGCCACATGCCTTCCTCTACGCTCACCCTCATCAACCTCCCTCTTCGTGTTCCCCTCTACCTCCCCGGTCCCCATCCTCTCCGGCCTTGCAAAGGCCGAAGCTTAGCTCCGTCTCCTCACCATCGCTCGGAGCTCCATCCCCATTTCCCCTTTCATTTTGCTAACTCTACAGGTGTGCGCCTCTGCCTGTGTCACACATCCAACCTTGACAGCCGCGGCCTTGGTCTAATCGCCACCAACTGCCGATGGCCTCGCCTCCGCCACTCCACCACGGAACCCTCCTGCGCGAGTCCAGCCATTAGAAGCCATCGCTCCACCTCCAGTCGTGTGTCGACAGAGGTGGGTGGATCGCCTGACACCCCGCACTGCTCCAGCCTGCTCGACCGTGTGTCGGTCGAGCCCTCACCGTCGCGCTCTGCCGAGCGACTCCACCAAGGCCTCTGCCCTTCGCCACCGCCCGGCCTCCTCTGCCCGACTCCACAACCTTTGGATCACCTTTGATCCAACGGTCTAGCAGGGCGCCACGTCACATCCCAGGCCTCCCTCCACACCTCGAGGTTCAGCTGAACCGAGCCTCCCTCCCAGCGCCACGTCAAGGCTCGGAAATCCAAGCCTCAGCTCTGGCTCTGAACCATAGGCTCGCTAGCGGAGCCTGCGCCTCGACCTCTGAACCACAGGCTCGGGTTCCCAAGCCTCCACCTCGGTCGCCATCACCTCCAGACGCTAGGGAAAATTACAAATACACCCCCAAAAGTTTCTAAAATTACAAATATACCCCCGCTAGGGGTAAATTACAGTGGGGCCCCCTGCCTTTGCGAAATTACCGATAAGCCCATCCAGGGACCTGTTTGAAGGAAAAACTTTATTTTATTTACATTTTAGTCCTTGTAATTTCATGTTAGCATATCTTTCTCATCCGAACTCTGATTCTAGTATATAATATGTCATTTTAAAGCTTATTTCATTCTCTATCATTTTACATAGTTTGTGAGCCAATTTGAAACTCGTTATTGATGATAATTATTTGATGAACCTCTTATTCTGTGCAAGTTGATCTTTGACATATTGGTGTTATTTTACATTGGAGAAATTAATGATCTCTTTTGTAGGAGCACGGCTAAGGACTTTACATTGAATAATTCCCTTAATATTATTGATTATAATATTCGAGGAATTAAATTACATGAATTTCAAGGATAGATACTCTGCTTAGATATTCTCATTGATTTATTTAGAAGTAGGACCAATCTATTACCTCCTATGCTTGCAGACTGGAATTAATTTGAATATTTTTATTGAACTATATCTTTTGATCTGTGATAAATTTCGAGGATATTGATTAACATTATTTGGAGCAAAAATCTTAAGTACTGATCATGTGCTGATTTCATTCGATCTGCTTATTTCTTTGCAACTGCATTGCATTGTATTATATTTTTCCAACACAGAAATTAATCAACCATTAATTAATTATTTAATTTAATTTAAAACCATGCAACTGAAAATCATTGTTCCCTGTATTCAACCTTGGTAGACTTGCCAAGAAAAATTTTCCATAACATTCAAATATTGTGGTTTTTGATCGACAGATGTCTGCCTCATATACTACAATTATTGATTATTATTGAGGCTGATTTCACGTTCATTAATTATTAAATGCAATTAATGAATAAAATAAAAGTTGTAGAATTAGGACCTAATGACAATTAACGGATACGATATAGAGTAATTATTAAAAAACTACGAAAGAACATGAGGTTTTATGTAATTTCTCCACAACTTCACATGTTTCCGCACGTGAATTCATAAGAGAAGTACCAAATTACAACTATTAGAAAATAACAGATCAAACAATGACAGAAATACAAGGAACTTTATTGTAGTTTCACCAATAAACACATGTTGACGCATGCGGGTCCGTAAATGGAGGACTAAAATGTAAAATGATAAAAAGACAATGATGAAAGTGCAATTATTCAAACCATAAAGACTTGATACTTGTCCAATTGTAATTTATTTACAATTAAAAGAAAATAGAGGGAGGAGGTGTAAATATCACCGAGTAACGTGCGATGCACATGGAAGATGTGCGGCTGAGATCTAGCGTGGTTAATCGGACTATGGATGACATTTGGGTGCGCTCCAACTTTTTGGATTGAATATGGAGATGCTTGTTCATGATCGGACGGAGGAAAAGCCGCTTGGAAGAACACTGAAGAACATTGGAATTGATGAACTTCAATCTCCCGGATCTCGGTCGATCTGGGTTGGATTTGAAATCTAATGGCTTTGATCGACTCCTGGTGAATTCCAACGTTAATTGAAAGTGACGATCGGATCCAATTCCCATTGATCAGGGACCTGGACCTAAATCTCCTATGCAGATGGAAGTCAATCTCCAGGTATCATATTACGCTCCAGATAACTCCTTAGCACCTGTAGATTTATTTATAGCTTGAAGACGATCCTTTGGCCTAACTTATTAAACAAAGATAATGCAAATCAGAGGTGGATGAATCAATCTCTATGAAGATGAAGGATTGAGATCGAATTCTCATATCTATGAAATATATGGTGATCAGATGGCGTGAGGATGATGAAGAAATGGTTACGGGTGGAAATGCGATGATCATATCGGGTTAAAAAGAAAGGATGACCTCTGATATGGTGGATCGGAGGTTGATCTATGTCCTACTGAACTAACTAGAAATCAAATGGAATTTGAAATAATTAAATACAAAACTAAAGGGAAATTAACCGAATCTTGCTTGCGATGGAATGTGGGTGGATTCTAACCTCAATCCGGCTATGAAATGACCAGAGAAGTTGTGCACAAGGGAGAGATCTGACAGGTTGTGGATCACACTCTTCAGCCCAATTCACACACTCCTGATCGAGGGTCACCCTCGCTGTCACATCAGGTACACTCATGGGATCGATCTCGGGGAGAAAGGTGGTGAAAAACAGATCCAGAATCAAAAATGCACCAAGAGCTTTATTTATAGGAGCTAGTGAGGATGAATTTCAAAATTTAGATGGCACGTGAATCAATGTAAATTGAGATGAAAATTTATTTAGGCGAGAATCTTTATTATTCTGGTAAGAAAAGGAGAAGAATCATGGTTGAAAGGAATAAGGAATTGGGCATAAAAAATTCTGGAAGAAGGCGGGTCTCGCAGCAATCGTGTTATTTGGGGAGAAGGGCTGAGTTGACCCGGGTCAAGGACCTGGGTCCAGCCAATGGGAGCAAATTCCGAGTAAGGCTAAACGCTACAGGACAAAATACCTAAAATAAATAAAATAAACAGTAAAATAAATAGAAAATCAATTTAAATTAAAGAGTTTTCAAACTTAAGAATATTTATAAATAATGAAATATTTTTTTGATGATTTTTAATAATTTAGTAAGTTAACTAATATGGTTAAAATAAATAAAAACCCTTATTCATAGGTATATAATACCTATATATACAATATACACAAGTTTAAATAATTATTTTTACAAATATACATCTTATTTTATAATTTATTTATTTACATAATAATTAGAGGATTTTAAATATATTTTTATTTTAGTTTTAGGAATTAATTTAATTGGTTAAATAAATAGGCTTATGTATAATATACGTACATTATACCTATAGTATAAATACAATTATTTATTTATGGTTATTTTCACTTTTGTTATTTTTTATTTGTATTTTATATAAATAAAATAAAATGTGTGCAAAATATTACAGTATATATAAAAATATAAATAGAAAAGAAATAAATAAGTGAATACAATACAGATAAATAGGTATAATAGCACTCCAAAAAAGAGAACTTTCACAACTTAACTCCAATTTTTATGAAACCATCTTCATTTTAATGCTTATTTAATTTTGAACACAATGAAAGTGAGTTTGATTTTTTGATTATGTATGGACTATATATTGATCTTTCAATTCTCTCTTTACGATTTTTTCAGAGTTTTGTCCCTTTTATTTTCTACATGATTAATTTTTACAATTACTTTTATTATTTAAAACACATTTTATGTACAAGTTTCAAGAAGAATATATTTATATCTGAGTTTCTTTTAATAATAAATAAAATAGTACAAGATATATATACAATATGAACAGTGATGAATATGTACATGTGAGATTTATTTTCTGGAGTTTTTATACATTAATGGTCCTATCTCCCCCTACTTTATTCCTTATCGATTAGGTCAAGTCTTGACCTACTCTTAAGGCCAGTATCAACATGTATTTATTTCATATATACAGTCTTCTTTCTCTTTACTTTCCCTTTATTTATTTATTTATTTATTTAGAGTTATAATAATGATAATAATACACTATTTTTAGAAGAATAAGGATTATTAAAGAATGAAAATTAATGCTATTTGCATGTGTTTTGTAAGGTATTTTAAGCCAAAATAGATGAATAAAGATGACGAATTTGTGATTCATCACTCATTGCTTAGGTCACCCCAGGAGCTCGTAGATTGCTCGAATTGTTCCAGGGACTTTCCCTGTTAGATGGTGGTTCTCAAAGGATCTGGGTCTCGCTGAGGAGAGACCTAGAGCTCGGCGGAAGCTTAGCCACTAGAGCGTGTTCATAGAATCAATTGAGATCCAAATGGGGTCCTTGGAGCTTCTACCTGGACAAGAATCATGGATACTCAAGGGTGACATGGTTTGACCTCTTGTTTGTGAAATCATGAGAAGATGAGGGGGATGAGACATCCTCCAGCAGTGGTGGTAGAGGGAGGTCAGTGGACCCGATCTGAGCATGATTAGGGAGATCTGGGCATATCGCAAGATGGAGAGAATGATGGGGAACGATGACAAGTGGTTGATGTGTCGAAATAGAGGTTAGATGTGATAAACAAAATCTAGAGTTCTAGAGCTCCAACTTGCTCAATTTTTTTGGGGGTTTTTGAAAATATGATAAAATGAAACGAAATCGAAAGTGCAGCTACTACTAAGAATTGAAAAAGAAAATAAAGAAATGAAAATAAGGGGTAAAGAGTCTGACCTAATACGCGTAGAACCAGGGAACTAAAACCCGATGGAGCTCCTCCGTCGGTGGTTGAACTACCTTTAACAATAGATTCCTCACCTTGAATCAAGGGAAGTGCATTCCTGTCACGAAGGACTCGCTCCACAGATGGGTTACAATGATCAAAGAGAGATTAAACTTGAAATGAAAGTTCAGAAGGTGATTTTATAGATAAATAAGGAGGTATTCAAGAATTAGGATTTTCGATTCAATCGATGTTCTTCTGACAAAACCAAATGTAGGGCATAATCAACCTTGCTTAGGATAGGAGTTTGTGTGAAGAAATGGGATGCATGAGTCAACATATCAAACAAGAAAATTTGGCAAAGATGGGAAGTGTGAGGGTTGACAGGTCATCGGTTGCAAGCCAGGACAGTTGACTATGGTCAACAATTCTTGGAATCTGATTGGTCCACCTATGTACACAACATGATAAATCAAAAATGAAAAGAGAAGAAAATGGGAAATAAATAAAAAATGATTTGATTAAAAAAACTCAAAACATAGAAGTGTTTTGTTATTTTATGAACTATTTTTACATGATTTTTTTATTTTTATAACCTTAATTGTAGGATCTTAATATTTACATGTATAGATATACATATGTTTACTTATATTTAAGGTATTTATTTTTATTTTGTATTTTTAATACTTATTATCCTATTTACATATTTTATATATTTATAATATAATTAAATATTATTTACATATTTTGATTTTATTATTATTTGTATTTTATTGACATACATAAATTATTGTATACATGTATATTGCATGTATAATATACATATATATTTTTAATATATTATTTATTTCTATTTTTAATGGTTTTATTTTGTATTTATATTTTTAACATATTTCAAATAATATATACAATTTTTTAAAAATATAAGGAGAGTAAAAAAGTAAAGACTGAAATATATGAATATTATATATAGATACACAATACAATGACACATCAGAAAGTCAGCTTTTACATCTTGACTCGATTTTTAATGAAATCACTTTCGTTAGTTACACAATTTATTTGAAATGCAATAGAGGTGAGTTTGGTTCAATCTGAGTTCATATGAAGAAAATATTGATATGTGAAGTTTGATTTGTGGCCTTTTAATATGCATCCCAGTTGCACCATGCATTATTTTCTCATTATTAGATCATTTTATTATTTGGAGTGCGTAAAATAAAGAATAAAATAGTTCAAAAATGGATATTTTGTTGTAAAAATTAGGATTTTATGTACACTATTTGGCCCTTATCTCCTCATATTTTATTCTTTGTTGACCTAGTAAATATTGAATTGGCCTTGGGGTTCAGGATCATTCAGTATCTTTGGTACTTCATTTTTTTTCTTCTCTATATTCTTCTATTTTCGATTTAAATACATATATGTATATATTAATTACATATTGATTATAAATGAATAATGAGTGTTAATTTGTATAAGTTATCGATATTTACATGTGTTTTGTTAGAGATCTAAAGATAAAATGGAAGAATAAAGGTAGATTAATGTCTATTCATCACCCCCGTACTTACCTTTACTAGTCCCTAACAAACACTTATTATAAGAATAAGTGATGCAAAAGAGAAAATAAAGAAAAGGAAAATAAAGAAAGTTAGAATGATTATGACTTTTAAACTTGTCTTCACAAAATAAAAATTTGGAGCTCAGTTACGATCTTTGGATTGTTAATGTGTTCGGAACCTTATTAGGAATAGCATCCAATACTTAACATCCCTCAAGTTTTATAAATATCTATTCAGGTTGCCTCAATATCCAGGTCAGAATAAGTTAATTCATACACAAACCCTTATGACTATGAGTGTTACTTGTATAGTGTAAGTGGATGGAGCTTTTATCAGAAATAGCAAGGAACAATCTCCATTAAGAAGAAAACCCTGATTCTCCAATCTAACTACTCTTTCCTCGAGGACTGGGTATTCCCTTCTAAGTTAAAGTGCAACCTGCTCAAGAAGAAGGGGTAGAGAGAAGAATGGATTGTGGCTATTGTAGTCACATATCCTATTGAGCTTGACCAATGTAGCCAAGTCTCCTGCTGAAGGAAACCTTGAGATAATTGACTTTGAAGCATAATGCCTTGCTTATTTCATACATACTCCACCAGGATTTGATTTTTCATTGACTTTCCCCATCTATTCTTTTTGGAGTTTTTGATTTTACAATTTTTGTAATGTATACAACATCATTTACATAAGGGATTTTTCCTCTTGAGCTAGTAGACTATCCCTTTTTTGAAGCTTTATTGCAACCCATAGTGTCTTGTCTTTAGACGCCCATACCACTAGTTGGGGGGTGCTGGCCACCTATTAGGGTGATGTAAGTTTCCACATATGTGCTTCCTCAAGCAAAAGAATCCTACCCTTACCAACTCCTTAGAGTTGAGCTAAGTGCAGAGTGCAGTGTCTAAGTTAGGTCATTATCAGCAAGAGTTGTGTGTGTTCTTTACAGTACTCTAATTAGGCTAACCAAGATGACATGTGAACATAGTCTTGCGAACTCAAAGAAATAAGTCACTTGACCTAAAAAGTCTTATTTCCCATTCCTATCAGGTACCTATGAAATTAAGTGGATTAAGGTCTAGACCAAGATCCAATCTTCAGATTTTACTTAGACTTGTTCAATTGTCAAAAATAATTTAGAAAAATACTTATGCAATGCAAAAAATATTTTTTTGTAATCATTTTCTGATTTTGAACTTTTTTGGACTTTTTCAAAAAGTTTTACAAATTTTTATGGAATTTTTGAAAAACATTTCAAAGTTTTAGAATTTTCTTGGAATTATGAAAAACAAAAGAGTTAATGAATTCACAAGGATTTTACACATATTAACAAAGAATTTTATACCATATATATACAGGTTTTTATATATTGTATACATGATTTCACACAGTGTGTACATGTTTTATTTGAAGAATTTTTGCAAGGATATTATCTACAGAGTTTTCATAATAATCTAAAAACATTTTTACAAACATTTGTCAAATATTTTGAAAACTTTTTTTGCAAATAATTTTACAAAAAAATTCAAAAAAATTACAGACAGTTTTTATAAATTTTTACAAACATTTACAAAGAGCTTATTTTTCAAATGGTTTGAAAATATTTTACAAAGATTTTTCAAATGTTTTTAAAAGTTTTTTCAAGACATTTTACAATGATTTTTCAAATCATTTTGCAAAATAGTTTCAAATCAATTGTTTAAAAATAATTTTAAAAAATTATACATATTTATAAGAGTTTACACTTTATTGATTTATTATATATCCTTACTTAATGTAGTATATTAGCCATATTATTGAAAATACGAACGTCTGAGTTGTAGATAATGTATATATAGCATATATACGACCCCCCTACGGAAGGTTTCACGAATGGACTCAGATTCAGGGATTATGTTATGCGTGATCCGTGATAAATTATCAGCCACGACATTCTTAACCCCAGGTTTGTCTTTAATGTCCAAATCAAATTCCTGAAGTAATAGTATCCACCTAAGGATTCGTGCTTTTGCATCTTTTTTGGCCATTAAGTATTGAATGACAGAATGGTCTGTGTAAACTATCACCTTCGATCCTAGAAGTATAGATCGAAATTTTTCCAAGGTAAAGACTATAGCAAGCATTTCCTTTTCGATTACAGTGTAATTTTTCTGAGAAGGGTCTAAAACTTTGCTTGCGTAGTGAAAAGCATACGAGATTCCATCTTTTCGTTGTCCTAACACAACCCCTACTACGAAATCGGATGCATCTGTCATGATCTCGAAGGGAAGAGATCAATCGTGAGCTTGTAGGATGGGAGTCTCAATGATCCTCTTTTTGAGTAGTTCAAAGGCTTCAAGACACTTATGATATACCAAGAACTCAGTGTCTTTCCCTAGGAAGTCAGTAAGCGGTCAGGCAATTTTTGAAAAATCCTTGATAAATCTCCTGTAAAATCTGACATGCCCCAGAAAAGACCGTACTTGTTTCACATTGGTAGGTAGCTCGAGCTTCTTGATCACATTGACTTTGGCAGGGTCAACCTCCATTCCCTTCTTAGAGATGACATGCCCCAATACAATGCCCTCCTTTACCATGAAATGGCTTTTCACCCAAGAGAGCACCAGATTCACTTCCCTACACTTTTGGAGGACTCGATCCATGTGCGCTAGATAATCATTGAATGAATCACCATGGACTGAGAAGTCATCCATGAAGACCTCCAAGAAATCCCCAACCATGTCGGCAAAAATCGCAAGCATGCATCACTGAAAGGTGCCGTTGGCGTTGCAAAGCCCAAAAGGCATGCGCTTGAATGCATATGTGCCGAAAGGACATATAAAAGTAGTCTTTTCCTGGTCCTCGGGGGTGATGGCTCCCTGATTGTAGCTCGAGTACCCGTCTAAGAAACAGAATTATTCTCTCCCTGCCAATCTCTCCAGGATTTGATCAATAAAAGGCAGCGGAAAGTGATCCTTCTTTGTTGCGGCATTCAGGCGCCTGTAATCCACACAGGCACGCCACGACATGGGTACCCGTGTTGTGATCTCTTCTCCTTCCTCATTGGTGATAATATGAAGTCCCTACTTTTTTAGAATAACATCCAAGGGCGACACCCACTTGGAGTCGGAGATGGGATATATGAAACCAGCCTTACACCATTTTTCGATCCCGGTGTTAACCACTTCCCATAAGTTTGGATTCAACTTACGTTGGCATTCACGGGAGGGTTTAGCATTATCCTCCAGGTAAATATGGTGTGAGCACAGGGCTGGGTTTATCTCTGGAAGATCAGACAATCTCACCCCTATAGCCTTGCGATTTTTCTCCAAAACATTAAACAGGCGGATCTCCTGCTCTTCGGTCAGATGTGAACTGACGATGACCGAAAACTATCCCTTATTTCCTGCAAGGAAGGCATATTTAAGCATATGGGGCAATGGTTTGAGTTCAGGTAGGTCTGTATTGTTACTCGAATCTGGTCCCCTCAGTGGTGCTTCTTGTTGTGATGTGGATGCTTGTGGTGTATCAATATCTACCACCATCGTGGGTGTTTCTGGGGACGGATCGCTAATGATGGAATGTGGTGTGGCAAGAGCCACGTCCGATCTGTGTACCTCACTCTGGTATTGTCCATAAGGAGAATGGGCTGATAGGTCCAGAGGGGCCTCTGAGTCTCCTAGAGTATAGGTAGATGCATGAATGAGATGGCAAAATAAATCATCAACAATTTCCTCTCCAGATGAGGTTGATTCTATCATAGCGGTTGCGTTTTTCCTCTAGGGCCCAAATCTTGCTTCTATATATTCTGTCTCAGTTTTTGATTTTTCAGACTCGATGCTCGACTAAGTATCAGGTCTTTGAAATCTAGTTTGCTTCATTTTAAATTCCACTTTTCCAAACTGGATTCTCCCGGATGTGTAATCGAATATAGCTCCTGCGGTCCTAAGGAAGGGTAGACCTAGTATCATTTGGGGGTCTTTCCAATTTCTAGGGACATCCATGTCAAGTATTGTGAAATCTACTGGGTAATTTTGTCCCTCTATGTTGATGACAACATTTCGAATCTCCCCCTAGGTCTCGTAGTTGATGTGTCTGTGAATTGAAGTACAACTGCAGATTGCTTAAGAGGACCTAGATTCATACGCTCAAATAGGGTTGTGGGCATGAGATTGATGGATGAGCAATTGTCTAACAATGTTCTTGCAAACTTGATTTCTTTGATTTGGCTAGTGACAAAGTGAGCACCCATGTCTCTTTTCTTCCTTGGCAGCTCATTTTTTATAAGACGAGATGTGGCAACAGAGAGTATGTGTTTCTTAGTTCGGCTAGGAGTCTATTTGCTGGCCTTTGTTGGTGTGTATCTCACCTTAAGGTACTTTCGAAAAGCTGGGTCTCTTTCTATCATCTCGTCTAGGGACATAGTAACCTTAATATTTTATTTACAAAAGCATGCCATCTCATCATCATTTTTTTTATTTTTTATGTTTTTCTTGTTTCCTGTCGTAAGAGCATGGGGGAAAGGGATGGACTTGTTGTGATCAAAAACATCACTTTTATTGAATGAAAAATTATTTACATGACCCGGACTAAAAGCAGGGAAATTAGTGGTCAGTTGTTGTGGATGTCTTGGTGGATTTTCTTCGTCAGACTCAGAATCTGACTCTCCATTATCTCCAGTTGTGTAGTGTATCACGGGTGCTGTGGGTGGGTCTTCTTTTTTCTTCTCTTGTCTTCCTTCCTCAATTCCTCTAGGATTGTGTGAATTTGTGGACACTGGGGCTATGCCACCGTGTTCCTTCGCTCGATCAGGCATGGTTATGGTCCTTCTGCTCCTAAGAGAAATATGATAAGCATTATTATTTGACAAGAGCTCTTGTTCAGGTACGGAATACTCAGAGATTAATACCTGATTATGTCCGAGGCTATTTGGGTTAGTTTGGACTTGAGCTGGAATCACGATCTGTGGTGCGGTCACCTCATCTCTCCATCGAGAGAGTCGATTTATGTCGACTCTCATGTCATGAAGTTCGTCCAGCACTCGCTAGAGTTCCGAAAAGATAGAAGAAGAGGAGGACCCCTGGCCCTACCTTGCCTGAGGCTGTTGATATACCAAACGGTTGACTTGGGCTTGCGGTGGACGAGGGTTCGGAGTAGAGTTTTGGTCTGAACAGTTGACAGGTTCCAGGTTATACCAAACTCCTTTTATCTCCATGACTTTCGGAGGTTCCTCGTGAATAGCTTGGGCAGAGGTTTCTTCAGTTTGATGGGACAAGACTTGGTCTCCACCCCAATGGCTTTGTTGCCCTACCCCTTGACCTTAAATGTAGTGAATTTGGTCTATGGGGGCTGGGCGTGAAGTCAGGGCAGGTATCTGAATCTTAGATACCCTGTCAGCCAATTCCTCCATTTGCTTAGGCAATTTAGCCGATTTCTCCATATCAGATGATTTATGGAGTTCACCCACCTTTTTATAAATCTGTTCGACAATAGTTAGCTTATCAGCTATTATTCCCATATCAACACTCTGATCGATCGTCAGATTATTCACCATCTTTTTGGAGCCGGCTATGTAAGACCGACTGGTGGTTTGTGCACGACTGGATTCAGCAAGTCTTTCGAACACCTTGTAGATAGTGTCCTCATGGCGTCCCATGTAGCTTCCTCCACAGGATGCACTCACTAACCCTTGGGTCTCAGGGTTTAGTCCACTGACAAGACTTCGGACCAACATCATTTTGCTTATCCCGTGTCTTGGGCATTTTTGGATTAGGTCTGTGAATCTTTCTCAGGTTTCATGGAATGGTTCGCTCGGGTGTTGGTAAAGCTTGTGATCTTGATCCTCATCTGATTGATTCTACTAACTGGGTAGAATTTCTTTAAGAACAGAGTCTTGAAAGTGGCCCATGTGGTAACATTTTCCCCTAAATTCTTCATCCAGCAGGCTGCCTTATCAGTCAAGGCGAAGGGGACAGCTCTCAGTCTTATGTAGTCCTGGCTAACCCTAGGGTGGAATAGGTTAGTGCAAACTAGCTCAAAGTCACGGAGGAAGATGTATGGTTCTTCATGGTTATTCCCTCCGAACTTAGGCAGCAATGCAAGAAAATACGGTTTGTGCTCGAACACATCCTCAGGGGGTATTGGCCTCAACCACTTATAGTCTTTATCTAATTCAGGGAGGTACGTATCTTCCATAGCATCCTCACCACGTTGCATTTCTGCCATCTGGGCTCTAAGGTGTCCATTGTGTTTTTCAACAGCGGTTATTCTAGCCAACATTGCTCGAATGGGGTCATTGTCATTCTCGTCGTCACCAGGGTTCTTCTTTGGAGGCATTGTGACTCAACTTCACAAGAAAAGAGTTCATAATTAAGTGTCAGAATTAAGTGAAGAATTGCTAAGGATAAAAGTTTCCTTAGTGGAGGAGTGAAATGAAGGGTTAGTCTGGGATTGACTGGACCCTGAAGGAGGAGGAGTGCTAAAGATGATGACCCTAAGACCAAGAAGGGTCGAGAAGAGAGTCTTCACAAGTACACATACACAAAACAAACACAAGTCAAATTGTCAGGTTCACCCACTCAACACTGATGAAGGCACGTCAGGGTTCGACCGCTTATCTTTTCAATTTTAATTTAATGACAAAACAATCTTGAAAATTAAGCGGAGCTGTTAGGTACTGAAATATTTCACAAAGATTGTCCCGAGTTCGTACAACTACTTGCACCTACTTTCAGCCAGTATAGGTGTAAGTACGAACCATTTAAACGGCTACCCGTGTTACTTGTGGACAGAGCCTTCTGCAGTGTCCTCTAAACCACCCACTCTGCTAAGGGAAGTCGGACCGTAAAATGGCTACCCAAGACCCTCACTGAAAAGTAGCTAACTGTTTTTAAAATCAATAGACTGAGTGAAATTTCTTAGTTTTGGATCTGTCCTAAGTGTTCGTTCTTGTCCTTACAAACAATGAGTGGGTTTCTCTCCACCATACACAGGTTGATTTTATGTCAGTTTTATTTACAGTCGCCTTGATTAATACTCCCAGTTTTAAATTAAGGTTTATCACTGACCTTTAAATGAGCACAGAAATTCACGCCTAACGAGTAGTCCCAAGTCCTTTAATTCCTAAGTTGTAAAACTTGAGGAAGGAGAATCAAAAAAGCCAATGCAAACGTAAATCAATGATGCATGCTTAAGAAGAAGACTTACAGTGAATCCTTGCGTTCTTCATGCAGGATGCAAGACAAGGAATTTAAATTACAATAAATGATATGCACATATGAAAAAATCCCTAAGCAGATAGTTCTATTAGCAGGAAGAATTGATTTCAAAATTAGGCTAATATTGAACGATCTATAGTGCGTTTAGTTAGTGAAAGTGTGGCCTAAGAATTACGAGCACAATCAATGATAAATGAGCAAGCGTATATGTGCCTAAGTCCTACGCCACTCAAGTCAGGTCCCAACCACACAGAAGGGGTTGAAACATACCCAACACACCACAGATAAGTTCAGTCCAATTATTACAAGGGTTCAAAGAGAGGGACCTTGAGAATAATGCAGAAATTAAACCTAGACTAAGCTCTCTCTCACAGAAATTAAAATTCAATCTTCCTTGCATATCCTTGATTATATCCCAAAATTTGGCTCCCATTAGTCTGCAAAGAGAGAAATTGCGGTTAGTAGCAGAAGTAAGAGAGAAATGCAGAAAAAATTGACACAGAAATAATTTTCACAAAAAATAATTACAAAAATAATTTAAAACCCTAAAAAATCACCGTTCCCCAACAATGGTGCCATTTGATGAACGCGAAACATGCCTCTATAATAATCGATAATTGTATTATAGAATGCAGAAATCAGTCGATCAAAAACCACAATCTTTTAATGTTGTGGAAATTTTTTCTTGGCAAGTCTACCAAGGTCGAATACAGGGAATGGTGATTTTCAGTTGTGTGGTTTTAAATTAAATTAAACAATTAATTAGTGGTTGATTAATTTTTATGTTGGAATAATATAATACAATGTAATGCAGATGCAAAGAAATAAGAAGATCGAATGAAATCATCACATGATCTGTGATTAAGATTTTTGCTCCAAATAATGTTAATCAATATCCTCGAAATTTACCACAGATCAAAATATATAGTTCAAGAGAAATGTTCAAATTAATTCCAGTCTGCAAGCATAGGAGGTAATGGATTGGTCCTTCTTCTAAATAAATCAATGAGAATATCTAAGCAGAGTATCTATCCTCGAAATTCATGTAATTTAATTCCTCGAATATTATAATCAATAATCCCAAGGGAATTATTCAATGTAAAGTCCTCAGTCGTGCTCCTGCAAAAGAGATCATTAATTTCTCCAATGTAAAATAACACCAATATGTCAGAGATCATCTTGCACAGATTAAGAGGTTCATCAAATAATTATCATCAATAACGAGTTTCAGATCGTCCCATAAACTATGCAAAATGATAGAGAATGAAATAAGCTTCAAAATGACATATTATATGCAAGAATCAGAGTTCGGATGAGAAAGATATGCTAACATGAAATTGTAGGGACTAAAATGTAAATAAAAAAGTTTTTCCATCAAACAAGTCCCTGGAAGGGCTTATCTATAATTTCGCAAAGTCGGGGAGCCCCACTGCAATTTACCCTAGCAGGGGTATATTTGTAATTTCAGAAACTTATGGGGGTGTATCTACAATTTTCCCCAGCACGCGCGACGGAGGTTCGGGCACCCAGGGCTCTTCGTGGTGGCAGCTGGAGGTTCTGGCGACTGAGGTGGAGGCTTGGGAACCCGGGCCTGTGGTTCGGAGGCTGAGGCGCAGGCTCGGCTGGCGAGCCTATGGGAGGCCGAGGCGTAGGCTTGGCTGGCGAGCCTATGGTTCGAAGACGAAGCTGAGGCTCGGATTTCTGAGCCTTGATGTGGCGCTGGGAGGGCAGCTCGGTTCAGCCGAACCTTGAGGTGTGAAGGGAGGCCTGGGATGTGACGTGGCGCCCTGCTGGACCGTTGGATCAAAGGTGATCCAACGGCTGTGGAGTCGGGAAGAGGAGGTCGGGCGGTGGCGAAGGACAGAGGCCTTGGTGGAGTCGCTCGGTAGAGCGCGGCGGCGAGGGCTCGGCCGACACACGGTCGAGCAGGCTGGAGTGGTGCAGGGCATCAGGCGATCCATCCACCTCCGTTCGACACACGACTGGAGGTAGAGCGATGGCTTCCATCGGCGGGACTTGCGCAGGAAGGTTCCGTGGTGGAGTGGCGGAGGCGAGGCCGTTGGTGGTTGGTGGCGATTAGACCAAGGTCGCGGCTGCTGAGGTTGGTTGTGCGACACGGGAGGAGGCGCGGACCTCTAGAGTTAGCAAAACGAAAGGGGAAATGGGGACAGAGCTCCCAGCGATGGTGAGGAGACGAAGCTAAGCTTCGGCCTTTGCGAGGGCGGAGAGGATGGGGACCTGGGAGATAGAGGGGAACACAAAGAGGGAGGTTGATGAGGGCGAGCGTAGAGGAAGGTAGGTGGCGTTGAGGGTGTATGCGGAGGAGGAGAAGGACAGATGAGAGGGGGTGTACCTGGAGTTATGGCTCGACGGCAAGCAAATGCGACCGGAGCAAAAGCAAGCATCGTCGGGGAAGTTGCGACGAGGATGAACACTCCTCGGATCACACAGCAGATGATGGATCGCGCTGTCACCACCGGAGGAGTCTCCTGCTGCTGAATGGCAGATGGTTCGTGCGGTCGACAATGAGGGGATCTTTATAGGTGGCGAGGATGGGCTATTACGTGGGCGAGGGGCAGCCTCGTAACGGCCGGAGAGGGAGTGAAGGTGACGACGGTTGTTACGAGGAGGTGGTGGCGGTGGTTACAAGGACAGAGGAGGAGGAGGAACGATGGCAGGGGGAGGGTTTGGCAACAGTTGGAGGAAGGGGAAGGGGGTCACGTGCCTCGCACGTGACCCGGGGGCGCTGAAGTGAGAGAAAGTGGGGTGCCATGTGGCACGCACAGGAGCTGCCACGTGGCACCCAAAAAAAATTTCAAAATTAAAAAGTTAGAACAAAATGGAAAAGAAATAGGATAAAACCTTAGATAGAAAAATTTCCTTCACGAAAGTTGTTTGTCTCGATGAGATCTACAACTTTCATGAAGGACCCGTGATCAAACGAGGTCACCTATGCAAAGTGGTGTTTTTGGTGGTTCTCCATGTGGAGAAAACCGGCTTTTTGGAGTTTTGTAATTTTTTGGTGGTTTTAGAGATGAAAAATCTAAAAAAATACGATAAAATACAAGAAAATTAATTACACAATAATCTATTTTTTGGATTTTTAGTAAATAAGAAAACATGAAAATAAAATAGAAGTAAGAAACACACAATTTTTGTACAGACTAACAACAAACACTTGGACTCGGTCAGTTTCTTTGATTTTAGTTTTAACATGGATTTGTATTTTTGTGTTGCTTAATAAAACTTTTATCAAAGGACACAAGTGAAGAAGAAATAAAATTAAAAGGGTAATTATGTACATAAAAACTCAGGTCAAAAATAGCAAAAAGTCAAAATACGCAAAAGAGGCCCAAAACCCAACTTTCACATATGATCTCCGAATTTTACGAAATTGGTCTTGTTTTGAAGGTATTTGAAAATGGAGTACTTTAAAAGTGAATAGACCAAAAACAAACGCTGTATGAGGGAGATATACTCGTTTTAGTCCGTCAGATGTGAAATTAGGCTTTGGGATTATTTGACACTTATTTAAGTTAGTATTTTTTTTGTATTTTTTATTTATTCTTGTTAGTAATATCTACATAATGGAGGTGGTTGGGGTCAATCGGAGTTAGGATGAATTAACTAAAAATATGCGAAGTTAGCGGCTTTTTGGGCTAATTTATACTTGGAATTTTTAATGCAATTATGCATGATGAAATGCAAATATTATTTACACATGTATGTATGCTAATGATGCTCTATTAATGATTAAATGCATCTGAATTTTGGGGAACATGGCCTAATTGACCAATTTTAGCATGATGAATACGAGATTCATCAATAATTAGCTAAATATCTCTAAAAACCTAAAAAATCACTTTAAGCTCCTGTTGATTTATTTTAGCACTAATAATTTTTGTTTTGAAATTTCGTTTATTTGTTATTTTAAAAATTAAAAACAACCTATATTTTTCCTTTTTGATTTAAAAATTCATAAAAATTTGAAAAGTGCTCTAAAAATTATAAAAATTAGAGTAGATTGCTTTTATCGTACTTTATCACCTATACAAATCTCACATAAAAATACTTTCGGAAGAACGAAAAAATTAAAAATACAAAAACTTATAAAAATTATATAAATTCTTAGAAAAATCACAAAATACATGTTTGGTCTTGTTTTGAAGCTAAATAAAAACTCTCTTGCATAAAAATTATTTCCAATTGATTTTATTTTATTTTCTATTTTAAAAATCTAAAATAGTGGCTTGATTTTCACTTTACTCACTATTTTAAGTTTTAATTCCTTATAAAATCCATAAGAAACCTAGAAAATCACAAAACTACTAAAAAAATTATATAAAAAACAAAAACACTTTATTTCTACATTTTGATTATTTTTGTTATATTTGAAAAATACAAAAGTTACATTTTATCTTTTGTATATATATTCATAAAATTGTTTTAAAAATAAAAATTTATTTAAAAATGCAAAATTAAAATTGATTAAAAAAATCAGAAAATATAAAAATTATAAAATATAAAAAAATCCATAAAAGATATAAAAACATTAAAACAACATAAAAGCACAAAAGAAAAAGAAAAGAAAAATTCTTTATTAATTATCAATAATTAATATTCCCTCATTTTTTGTGGCCTCCATGAGTTCCATCTCCTTGCTATAGTAAGTAAAATAAATAGCATCTTCTTGTTCTTCATTGAATAAAAAATTAATAAATTGTTATTTAAGTTGGTTTTTGGTTGCAATGACATATTGATATCACTATTTTCTCTTAAATAAATTAAAACTCCATAATATCGAGATTCAACTAGGAGTAGCAACCGAACGAGGGAGCCACGGGTCATCTTCTTCATTGTTCATCCATCAGCCTTCCTCACTGTTAGATTGAGCATTCACCCTAGGTTTAATAACTGCCACATGATCAGACGTGAAGCGGTACACATTCATAGCCATTCGATCTTAAGTGGACGATCCTCTACTACACGATTAACAAAGCACACGACTGGGGGCACGCTTCCAGGCAAATCTCCACAGACCTCCCTCTGCTTATCTTTGATTTTTAAGTCATGTAGATATTTAATATAGTTTACAAAACCTCTGGATAAATATGGCATGGACCATGATGTTCCTATTTATTGTATTTCAATCCCCATAATGTCGCCTCAAGTGACCATCCACATGAGACACCTTTTGGGCCTTTTACATGTCTTATCTTGTAATTTCTGAGTGTGTTATGGATTGAAGAAAAACTTCTATGTACTAGCATTATAGTCCTCGCCAGGTGCGTGCATATCACATGTGCTTGTGGTTTAATTGCGATATATCTCCTGGAGCTTTGTAGCATTAGTGAATGCTCTGCATTTGTATACTAATTGCATTGAGGTCCCTCCCAAGAGGGTTTTAAATGCTTGTTTGGTTGGAAATATTATGCATATGCCCCTTGGACTTTGGTTTTAAGTTATGAAATGCTTGCCTAACTTCTGATATTAAATCTAAGTCCTTATGCACGTGTTTTTATTTATTGTGCTTGTTCTATTTATTTTAATTCCTTCTGCATATATAAAATTTCCTAGGAAATTTATCTTACATACCTAGAGTTCAATATTCTCACTTGTATTTTTATTCAATGTATTTTAAGTTAATTTCCTATTTTTTTAATATATAAAACATGCATTTTTTCACCATTTTCACTTAGAAAAATTACAAGAATTTCAAAACACCTCCAAAAAATCCCAAAATATATTAGTTATATCTTATTGCACTCTATCACATATCTAAAAATCCATAAAAATACAAAGTATAAAACTTAAAAAATTACAAAACTCTAAAAGTCTTATAAAAATAGCAAAAATTCTTAAAAAATCTAAACATATAGTTCTTGCTTCTAAATTTTTTATTAAATATTACATCAGTAAAAATAAATTTAGATCAATTTTGGACTAATTTATATTCATTAAACCAAAAACAATCTCAGATAATTATTCTGTTCACTATTTTGCTATATTTATTACTTTAAAAATACCTAAAAATTATAAAAAATTCTATAAAATTATAAAAAGTAGAGAAAAAACTAAAAATCACAAATATAATTTATTTTTTAAAATTTGAGTATACATTGACTTAAATAAAAATATAAATAGCTATATTGACTATATTATCTATATATTACTTATATTATTTATAATATTATATATAAGTATGTATCTTATTTTAAAAATCAAAAAAGGGGAAATTAAACATTTGCAACATTAAAAAGAAAACATAAAAATTAAAAATATAATATATATACACATAATATTTAAAAATCCATAAAAATTAAATGCAATTAAAAACCCACATAAAATCAAGAAAAACAAAAACAAAAACAACAATAACAATAAACAAGACATTAATATTGATTAGGAATAATTAATATTGATTTCCAATCTATACACTTTGCTCTCTATGTTCGATACTCTACTCATACTTACATCTATACACATCCATTGTAGAGTTATAATAAAATTAACTCACACACGTGAATTGATTGATTTATCCTATTGTGAGTCAATTGTTGATCAATTGATAGATGACCGTCGTAAAGATTGGTGGCTTATCTTGTTAAGTTGTCAGGTCGGTATTTCTGATTCATCAGAATTTTATTCACTTGACAAAGTATTAAATTCTCCATGAGATGATAGAGCATATTCATGTTAGATATCATTTGTTATGCAATGTGATATTCAATGCAAGGATCGATTGAAGATGATCCCTATTAAAGACAATCCTACAATCATGGTGACAAAGCTCATCCGCTAACCATGTTCAAAGAATATATGGACTTGGTTAGTTTGTTCAAACCATGAGAAAACATGATGGTAAAGAGATACATCTTCAAATATTTTTACATGGAGTTCAAGTCAAGGTGAATGCTTATTGAATGTCTTGAAACTCATGAACTGGATAAGCTCCTGACCCATTTTTCCAATTTATCTTTTGCAACTCAATTATCAGTATGAATTTTTAGGATATACTTATGACCCAATTATTGATAACCCATCAATATTTGTATTTTCAAGAGAAGTTTTTATACTGATGCAACTCTCTTAGATTTAATATATTTCCTTCCCCGTTTCATGGTGGATTTGATATCTTTGCTCATAATTAGTTCCCACATGAGTAGATATCCAATAAATCATTGCCACTACTACAATTAAAGGTTTGGTAGACGTTTGCAAACATCCATTAAGGGAAATTTAAATGTTGACAAAGGTTATATACAACGTTAATAAATGTCCACAACTTATGTTGGCCTATTCGTGTCGGCAGAGTTTGTAACATCTCGGGCCCTCAGGCCTAGTCCGTCATTGGGGATTACTGACCCAGACAACCTGTTAGGCTTGAGCCCAACCGGAGACCTCAACCACATCCCGAAATTCTTAAGCCCAGGTTGACTAGTAGTAGCTCCTACTACTTATAAGCTACTAGCATACTTTGTGATTAATAGATGTGGTATCGAGGATTACTTGCCAAGATTAGTAGTAGCCCCTAGTACTTATATGTAACGTTTTGAGCCCTCAGGTTCGATCCGCTACTGAGGATTACTTGCCCAGACTACCTGTTGGGCTTGGACCCAACTGGAGCCCTCAAACACAACCCAAAATACGTAAGCCCTAGTTGACTAGTAGTAGCCCCTACTACTTAGAAGCTACTACCATACTTTGTGATTACTAGATGTGATACTATTTTTTAGGTGCTATCGAGTTCTATCTCAACGTTTTAACAAACGTCACTAGAACGACATTTTGTATGCGCATCACCTGACATTTATTAATGTCAACATTGTCAACACTTAGACGACAATTTTTAGCATATATTAGCCCACGTTTGATAACGTCTACATAATTATAACTCAGACAATATTTTTTACCACTAATGCAGTATGTATATTACCCAACATTTTTTTCAACCTAATGTTTTAAACATCAAAATATGGATTTTTTGACTGACATATATTCCTAATCTCTATAGGCATCCACAATCACAAAATAATACATTGCATAAGTGCGCAACAATGTATATCATTCTAAATAACATTTTTCAAAACTTTAACATTACTGAACTCCTAAAGTTTAAAGGTACAATATTCAAAACTTGTAGTACTAGAAGCTAAATTCCACGAATAAAAAAATACACCAACACTTTCTAAAAAAAATTAAAAATCTATTGTTGAAATACTGGCATTGTTCAATAATCCTCTTATGTACCTACATTTGGATAAACACCTCCATCCCACCATGCAAATCTTGATCACACCTGAGAAACATATGTATCTGCAAAACAAAAGAAGATAGAGAAATATAAAGAACTGTCAAATTTAGAAGAAAGTCAACAAGTAAATATAAACATTTTTGGTAGTTGAATACCATAAAATCTTGGTTGAGATGACAACAATGGTTCCTTCAAGTAACAAATAATTCTTAAACTATGCCAATACTCCTAGTTATTTGATCATGGAGTTCTTCTTTTCTTTTCTCCTTAACATCTTTCATTTTTAGGCTAGCTCATTCTCTATTTCCTCACAAAGTTCTTAGTGAAGTTCTTCACAAATTTCTTGACAAATTTCTTCCCTCCTTTTATCATTCTCGACCTCCATTTTTTGTTGAAACTCTACCAACTTTTGGTCAATTTCATTCTCTGAAGTAGACACAGACGTATGAGGACATCTCCCTTCAAGTACATATCCATACCACCTACCAATGAGACTACTATATCATCCTTCATTGGGCAAAATCACATTATTTATTTTAGCATCGATAATGCACCTTCCTTCTGCATTAGCCTCAGGTAGGATGCCCTCTATTCTAATCTGTAAAATAACAAATAATTATTATAAAAATTAAAGTAACTATCATGTAAAATAAAAAATAGTAAAAAAGTGAATGCAACTTACATATTTCTACCTTGCTTTTGGTGTTGACCAATGCCCATATTGTCGTGTAAGAGGGTCTAGTGGTTCCTTTCCCTCTGTATCAACACTGAATTTTGTTCTTAATAATAATAGTATCTCCCCACATGGTTGAACCTCAAGTTCATTGTAAGATTGATACAATTAGAAAAGAAAAAGTTTCAATAAGTTCAAAAATGCTAAAGCTGAATCATATTTAGCATAGCTCTCATGATCTCATTCTTCATAACAACATATGACTTAGGACCGGTGGTTGAGAGGTTCTTTACATGTTGAATACGTGTATCCCTATTAATCTGATACTTCTCCTAAAATAATTACAATTAATAATGACATTAAAAAAGCAAGATTCATATTAACTACACTCTTGATGTTTCAGTTGTTTCCATATTTGAACCATGGTAATCCATTGACACATTTGGTGGCCTCAATGCATCTCCAATCTTTTCCCATTCCTCCTTCAAGTTATGACCATGCTCCTTATGGTGCTTTTCTAAATGATGATTCACCACTTCCTTGACTCCCACATCAAAATCGAAATCGGTGATATCAATGAATTTTATTAAAAAACAAAATATTAGACACAAATTTATATAATTTCAATGAAAAGTTTTTAAACATTGATTCTTTCATATGTTGACCGAAGATCCACATATATTAGGCATATAAAATCCGAAACTAGAGGAGCATCCTCCTTGACCACTATACCACAAATCAATTGTAGAGCACTTACTTGCTCAACATCTAATGGTCTTTCTTCATCCAAGTCAATCAATATTGTAAGTCTATGACCTATTAATGTTGCATACTTGGACAATTTTATGCCTCTTGACTTCCCCTATGACAGATTATATTTAATTTACCACAACTGGTCAAAGAGTAAAATCAAATATAATAATAATAAAATAATAACATGGTTTTGTAGAAGTATATGATGCTTCTTTTGAGTCCAATGGAGTACTACTTTGTGTCTGTCCTTATATGGCATGTGATTGTGTACTTAGAGGTACACTTTGTTGCAATCGGTTGCTTCGATTCCCATGTATTAGAGGATGACTCTCAGAAAGTTGTAGAGGTGATCACTGTGAGTCCAACAGAGTCCTACTTGATGCTTTCCTCGGTATGATCCGTGACTGTGTACTTAGAAGAACAATCTATTGCAATAGGTTACTTAGATTCTAATGTGTTGGAGGACTACTCTCAGATACTTGTAGAGGTGATCTTTGTAAGTCTAACAGAGTACTACTCGATGCTTACCTCGGCATGATCCTGAATCCATGATTGTGTATTTAGAAGCGCAATTGGTTGCCTCGATTCCCGTATGCTGGAGGATGACACTCAGATACTTGTGGAAGCATTGGTTGTGCTTGAGGTTGACTTCTTTGTTGCTTGTAAACTCCTGAGTTGGGCTGATTACTTTGACCATCTACTTTCCTCTTATTATTTTCCAATGAGAATGGTCCAACCATATAAATAATTGATGAATCTTCACTTCATCACCTTTATTCATTCATTTTGGCCTTAAATTCCTAGCTAAATGCATGTATATAACATTAATTTGTATATAGTAATACTCAATAATTGATGTGTATATATAGTATAAAATACTGTATTTAATGTCAAAATAAAAGAATAAAGGAAAGAAAAGGAAAAGAATGAAGCGTCAAAGACACTGAGTGACCAAAAACCACGAGACCCAATCATCAAGATGACTTGGTCGACTAAGAATAAAGTAGGGGGAGATAAGGGTCAATAATTGTACAGATAATACAACTCAAAAACCCTAATTAATAGCCTAGTGATTGCATTTTGGGACCTATTTTATTTTCTTATTTTTGTACCTCAAATAATAAAACTCTCAACATGAGTATTATAATTAAAAATACAAAGAAAAATACAAAAAGTATTTCATTCATAAATAATGCGCAGTGTGCCTAGGACACACAGAATAAAAAGCCATAAACAAAAAACTACAGACCTGTATCTTCTCCATGCATACCCAAATCGACCAAACTCACCTTTATTTTTCTTAAAATTAGATTATCTATTAAATGAAGGTGGTTTCATTCTATTTGGAGTTAAGATGCAAAAGTTGCCTTTTGGGCCCTCATTGTGCAGTATACATGTATATAATATTCAATATCTTTATTCTTTATATTTTCACCTTCTTATATTTTTATATAATTGTAAACATTATTTAAAATATATGTAAATAATAAAAAATAAAACCATTAAAATACATTAAAATAAATAACGTACTATAATATATAGGTAAACTATACCTATGGTATATCTATATAATATGTATACTTATTTATTTATGTAAATAAATAAATTCAAAAAAAAATAAAGTAAAAATATGTAAATGTATCATTAAATAAGTTATATATAGAAATTATATAAAAAATAATAAATATAAATACAAAAAAACTATCATATATATGTATTTATACCTATAATTATACATGTAAAACGAATACCTAATAAATCACTTTATAAAAATAAATAAAATACTACATAAAATAATAAATATTTTTTATGTTTTAACCAAAAATTAGATAATTCATTTACTATTTTATTTCTCATTATTTATTCTTTATTTCTGTTTTGTCTTTTCTACCAACGTGGACCAATGGGAGAGCGAGGACTATTGACCTCAAGTCAACTGTCCTCCCTAGGTATGCGTCTGTCAGACGCTGACCACTCCACTTCCTCGATTTTTCCAAATCGATACACTACTGTAGGCATGTTGATTCCTTCACGAGTTGTCATCTTTGTATACCCACCTTTTACGCCGAGCCCCTACCTTGGTCAGTCGAGTATCGATTATCTCAAAAACCCTAGATCTTTGGAGGCATTTCAAACTGTGTATAAATAAGAAACTCTCCCCATTTTTTGCTTTCTAATCCTTCTTGGCCATCCTATACACTCAAATATCTTGCAAATGGGTTGAGCTTGATGACACCTTGCTCCCCATCATGTTTACAACACACGAAGGGTCACTTTGAGGTGATCTACACCACGCTGGAGCTCCGTCGACGAGGTTCCTGCTCCTTGGACCCCAAGTCGAGTCGACCTGTCTTTACTCATTTTCTAGGTAGTTTTTTATATCAGCATTTATTTCTCGTTTTTATTTGACACATTTTCTGATGTTCTAGTGTAGATTTAGGTTAATCTGACCTCGTTGGAGATCTATAGCTCTAGACATTGTTCACCCATCATATCCCCTGTTCTGACCCACCATACAATGACACCACCACTTTCCTCTTCCACTTCTCCACAACGCCAGCTAGCCCACTCACTCTGATCAGCCCTAGATCAGGTATCCATGTCTTTTCCTCCGTTACCTCTGCTAGCGACCTCCATCTCGATGCATCCCTCACCATTTCCACCCAATAATGCCCCATGATCCATTGTTTTCGTGTGCTTCATCTAACTGCACATGAACGTGGTGGTGAGAGCCTCGTTTGAGGCAAATTTTGTCAGGAACAATTGCCCCATGCGCTTCTCTCTTCGACTGAACTCCAGGCCCCCAATGATGGGGTATGAACCTTTTGAGCACCTCAGTAACCGTGGGTCCATTCCAGGACCATTTTGAGCCCTTGGGAGCACTCTAGGTGGTCGGTGATAGGAGATGCATCCGATTGAAGCTCGCCCAGGCGGAGCTTCAACCTTGTTCATCCAGGTCCCTTCATGATCGTCAGATCAGGAGCGTCACCCAGATCGAGCAACCACCATTAGATCGAGCAGAGCAGCAACTGGCAGATCTTTGAGTGGATCTAATCCCTTCCTCTCATCTGCGAAGGGGTATCCACTGTCCCGAGCTTGCTATATACCCAGTTGAATCACATTGCGTTGTTAAATGACGCATTTTATGGGGTAATTTTCACATTAACCCCGGTTCCTTTTTGTATTTTAAATTAAGTCCTACAAATATTTAAGTACGTTTAATAATTTGTGTAGAAGTTGCATGGACCCCCCTGAGTTTATTATTATTTGCATCGGAGTCCGTGCTAGCTCACCTCGCATGGGAAAATTGTTAGGAGCCCTTGCCAACTTTTGTAATTTATGTTTAGTCCTTAAAAAGTGTAAAATATGTGTTAATTTTTTGGTATATTTGCACATTGGCCCTTGTAGAACATTTTTATTACAAAAATACCCTGGTTAGGTCTTCATTTATTTTATTTGCATTTCCATTTTCTTTAAATATCTCATGTGCTCTATAAATTTCAAAAGAATTGTTGGATGTGGTTTAAATGGTGATGATACACACCCATATTTTTATTTGATATTTTATTATTATTCTTAATTATTAAAAATATATTAGAAGCTATTTATTCCCTGGTTAACAATAAAAAATAAATAGAATAAATTCACTTCTAAAAATTCCAAAAATAGAGTATGCTTATTACTATATAATTTAAATCCAAACAAAAAATCACAAAAAATATAAAAGAAAAATACTAAAAATTAAAGAACCCTCCTATCCCTATAATAATTAGAAAAAATTCTATAAAATTCAAAAGTTATTTTTCTACTATGTAATTATATATATTATAATATATATTGCACCTAATTTTGGGAAATTTTGCACTCATTATATATTTTAAATTCCAAAACAATTTGACCTATTATTATAAGTCACTATTTTGACATATTTTAGACTTTAAAAATGCCTAATAATTAGCAAGAATTATAAAAAAAATCACAAAAATAGAGAAAAATTAGAAAAACGTGAAAATATTTTATTTTATAATTTTTGAGTTTATATAACTATATTTATAACTATAAAATCCTATATACTATATATATATACTTAATATTAATTATATAGTATAATTATTACTATTTATAAACATCTATAAATATATTTAAATATTTAAAAAACAAAAAGAACTATTCTGATTTGTATTTCCTGAATTTCTATATATTTATTATATATACCATACATAGTGTTATATTATACATATTAGTATATATAGATATATAGATATACACACTTATAATATCTTTAAAAATAAAAAAAATTAAAAATCAGAAATTTATAAAAATATAAAATATAAAATATAAAAATATACAAAAGTACATGAATTAAAAATCCATAAAATTGAATATAATTAAAAACCAACAAAAATCCAAAAGCCAAAAAAGAATAAAAATATTTATTGTTTAATTTTCATTACTTGACAATAAATACCTATCCTCATAGTTCTCAGTGGTTCGACCCCTGCACTTGCTTGCTATACATATTTATTAGCTGGGTATAATAAATTTCTCCCTGCACAATTTTCATTGATTTATCATAGAGTGTGCTTTTATTGTTGATTTGAGGGATTGGTGATGTGTTGAGTACTGTGAGAGCGGTCGATACAATGATTGCCGGATCCAACCTGTTAGACACCGTAGGCCCTCCAAGACCATGTGTTAGACACCAATCATTGATCCTCTCTATCAATAATAAGCTCGATTATCTACAAGAAAGTACTGCCCAATTTGTACATTGATTGAGCTTGGCCATTGCAAATTGAAACACAAATTATTTGAAACAGATCTCCAACCTTCACAAAAGTTCAAGCATCGCTGTTAAAATGACTAACAGTCATGAATAATTATTTTGTTACGTATAAGCATGCAAGTTGCACTCCCCGTGAGAACATGGATAAAGAAATAACCACATATCAATGGGCACTTCAAATCCAGTCAACATAAATGAACTAAACAAATAGTATAGCAGTAGCCAGAGATCTGGCTATTAAATGAGAATATCAAACTCAGTGTTTCTCTGAAATCAAACCAGTAATGTCTATAACAAATGGTTGAGATAATACCCATTTTATAATATATAATATACTCACATGCATCTTCACACAATTATAGCCATCCAATAGTGAATCTACAAGCGAACATCCACGCATCAAATGCAATTAACGTGTATAGAAATCAACGAACTTATGAAAAGAATGTCAAATTCAAGTTTACATCATTACTGGAGTCTGCTCTGAATAATTTTATTTAATATAAAATCAAGGCACCAGCTCAGGACAGAAGTTATATATATAGGAGTGATCCTGTGAGAGAAAAAATGTGAGAGCATGAGAGCATGCATTCTGAACTACTAGATTCTATATTCTCTCTCATGATCTTCTCTCTCCTGGTTGAATCTAGTGGTTCAAAATGCATGCTCTCATGCTCTCACAGGTTTTGGCTCTCATAAGATCACTCCTCTCGCTCTCTCTCTCTCTCTCTCTATATATATATATATATATATATACATACAAGGGGCCCTTCCAATAGGATGCATCCTTCCTAACTTTAGGAAGGCCACCGTCTTTTTGTAGAAAACACGAGCACTTTAATAGAATGTGTATACAATTTGTATTATAACTGCACATTATAAATACAAAACGCCATACAAAACTGCATATTGTAATACAAACATTAAAACTGCACATTGTAATACAATCTGTATACGTATCCTGCCAAAGTCGTCATGTATTCTAGCAAAAAGGGTCTGACCTTCTTGACTCAGGAAGGACCAAGTCCTATTTGAAAGAAATCCTATATATATATGTATAGGGAAAACTTCAGATAAGACGGTCCTTTCCTGGATGCATGGAAAGCCAACCATCTTATCCATTCATAATCAATTCGATGGCTACCATAATGACCCGTTATCTATATTTTTTTAATGTTGAAAAACCCATCATAGTCATTTTGGCATATTCTATATTTAGAATGCAACAAATATCTCCTAAATAATCTCCTCAATAATATCCCCACTCTCTCTCTCTCTCTCGTAATCAATCCGACGGCGCACTTGGAGGAGGTGGATGCATGTCGGTGATGGCGTTTGATGATAGCAGAGGGAGAACATTAGATGGTGGTCGGCGACGGCGTGCCCTATTATGTGGATGCACAACGATTGCTTCCTGTGATGATGTGGTCTTCTTTTAACCTTCAGATCAGGAGGAAAGAAGATGGGTTCTCGAAGGTTTTTCTCTCACAAGCAATGGAGGCAGCATCACGTGGATGCGATGCTGCACATGGAGGACGTGGATCATGGAGGAGAAGGGTGAAAGAGGGCGCGGTTGGAGGAGCGGTGTTGGTGGAGGACATTGCAGATGGAGGAGGTGGACCATGGAGGAGAAGGGCGGAGGAGGGTGTGGGTAGAGGAGGAATGAAGGTGAAGGAGTTCGCACGAAGTTTTTTTTTTACAATCTATGATCATTTTTTACTTTCGTTCTTTTTTTTACAATATTAGATCTTTTTTTACAAATCGCAAATCGTTTTTTTATAATCTCAGTTTTTTTTACATTTACCATTTCTTTTATAAATTTCTAATAATGTCAGATCTTTTTTCTAATATCTCATGTATTTTTTACAATATCAGATCCTTTCTTACAAGTCTCAATTGATTTTTATGATATTAGATTATTTTTTACATTTATCATTTCTTTTATCAATTTCTAACAATCTATGGATATTTTTTTTACAATCTCATATAGTTTTTTACAATCCCAGATCATTTTCAACAAATCTCATGTCGTTTCCTACAATTTCAGATTGTCATTTTACATTTATCATTATTAACTATCTATTTTTTTGCAGATCTCCAAACAAATATTACAAATAGGTACGAAGTTTTACAGAGGCATTACCTAAATTACAATTACAAGAATAAATATATTGCTAACTTTGATTTTATTTTACATAGCAGGTTACAATCTTACAATGGCAATGGGTATTTTACAAAGAGTTCTGTCATTCTGCATAGCACGAAAATGTTACAACATTGGCGAAACCTCACTGAATAAATGGTAACAAAAAATGCCTATTCAGGCGGGCTAAAAATGATAAAATAAAGGATTAAATGACATTCAAATTCAAAATGGAATTCAAATTCAAAATGAAAATGCATTGACTAAACTACCCTTTTGGATAAGGAACCGTTAGATTGAGATCTAACAAATGAGATGGTTGGCTTTCCATGCATCCAGGAAAGGGCCATCTCATTGGAAGGGCCCCCTATATATAAAACACATAATCCCTAGATAACACTAATTGGGAAATATATGTACCTTGTTAACATTATTGCTACAAATAATACACCATGAAAATGGAACCCTTTTGAAAATTTCCTGTTAACTCAAAAATCTTGAACCAACATTTTGTTACATTCCAATCTATAACATCTTTTAAGCAGAGGGTTCCCGCTGATATCAATTACTCAACTTTTTCTTATGCCAATTTTCCCATGCTGATTTCTGCAATGACATTAATCTCCTTGATGAACACGGAATCTGCCTCTTTAATAGACGTGAATTGTCGTAGTATAGGAGGCAAATTTGGTTCAGCAAAAACCATAATCATTTGAATGTTGTGGAGTATTTATACTTGGCAAGTCTACTAAGGTCGAACATAGGGGCACGAGCTACTTTATCTATTTATCAGATTTTGGTCAATTAGAATCATGTGTGAATAAATTCTCATTTATATGTCGCCATGTAGAATACAATGCAATTAGATGATGCATGCAATTTTTTAGTTGATTTTTCTAATGCATATGTAAGTTTGTACATGAAAAAAATGCAAGATATAAGTATGCAAATTGATCCCTACAAATATGATCTACAAGTCAGGAGCACGAATTAAGGCTTGAAATCAGAGTCAATTTGAGACATCAATTTATGAGCAATCATCTATTGAGGGAAAAGATGTATAGAGCATAGGGCATCATCTAACAATAAAAATTCATCATATTTGAAATGGTGTCAAATGAGAAAATTAAACATGCCATAAGATAGATGAAGAAAAAAGGATCAAAACGACATTGAAATCATGCAATTTGGACCTACGATGCTCAAGCTATGAGGAAAACAATGCAGGGGACAAATGTAAATAAAATGTAGGAAATAAAAGATAATTAATCACAAATAGGTGCTTGGAGGGACCTATTTACAATTTGCAAAACTGTCTGGGCCCTTTTGTAATTTTCCGTTGTGCGTAGGGGCATATATGTAATTCTTGAAATCTACGAGGTCCTCCATTTAAATATCCCAAGCGCGTACGTGAGGCACGCGCCTGGGGACCAAAGTGCAAATTACATAAAGTCCAGGGTCTTTTTCGCAATTACCTAGACCCCACGTGCAATGCACGTAAGGAGGCCATGCTCGGGTCGCTCACAGGCTCGGGCTGACGTGGCTTCTTCGGGATGCTTCGGATTAGTGGCTCGGTAGATCTGAACCTGCAGGTCGGGAGAGACGACGCGGCTCTTCCTGGGCCGTTGAATGGCCGCCACAGGGTGCCATCCAACGACGCCTATGTTTCTCTTCCGTCGGGGAAGAGGCGACGTATTTAGAGCTCCGAGTGAAGACCTAGCGAAGGTAGGCGGAGGTCAGAGAAGCTTCAGGGGAGTTGTAGAAGGCTGCCAATGAGGAATCACCGGAGACGAGGCTGGAGACCGGCGAGCAGATGCGAACTCTGTCCATTGAGGACTTGCATGGGTTGGTGTATAGCCAAAGCAACGTGCATGAAGTGTGTGGTTGATGTGAATGGAGTGGAGGTCCGTCGAGGCGGAGGGAGCAGAGGACATGGGCTCCCTCTCCGGTGAAGTGGAGGAGGAGATGGGTCGGAGCAGGGGTGGCTCTGGAGAAAGGAAGAATGTGAGTGACGGTGTCGACATGGGTGAATGATGGGTGGCGAAGCTTAGGAGGTAGTCAGGTGCAGGTGATGATGAAGGTGGGTGACGAAAAAATTCAGAGATAAATCAAAGAAAACAAGGGGTAAGAAGACCTGATCGGAAGGAACCGTTGGTGAAGGAGGTGATCTGGGTCATCGCTCAACCTGGCCGATCACTCCAGGGGGCTCGTGCATCCATCGGAGGGCGGAGCATACATGGCGGTCAGCCATGGATCTCACCGGAGACTGGAGGTCGTAATCGCATGAGCCACCACTCTTCGCTATCATCGGAGGGATGGGGCAAGCTGGGCCAACGCCCCTTGGATGGTGGATCAGGGTTCTGGCGGTGGGGCAGAGGCTTTTATAGGCGGAGGTGTTCCAGCCGTTTTGAGGGTTGCAGGGGTGTTTGAATGAGGAGTGAAGGCAGTGGAGTAATGGAGGTGGAACGAGGGGTGGCACGTGAGGATGGAGGAAGAAATGGTTGCACGTGGCAGCCGTTAGGAGAAGAAGAGTGTGGCCAAGGTGCCTTCCAAAATAGGAATGGGGCGAAGGGGTGGTGAGGCGTAATGCCTGGAAGCGGGAGGCGTTGAGGAGGAAGATGAAGACTTAGCTGTTGGATCTTTCGATCTAACGGCTAGGATGGAGGCGTGGGTGAAGGGTAGAGATCATGTCATAGGATCTGATCCTACGGTTGACGGATGGGCGCTAAAGAGCGGTCACGATGGTGAGATGGGTTTGATCCAAGGGTGAGGGATGAGTGGATGACGTGGAGCGATACTAGTCGTAGGATGATAAGTGGATCAGATGGCTGTGAGGAAGGCCTTAGGGAGTAGTGAAGATCAGATCTTAGGAGAGATCTGGCGGCTAGAATGAGATCTGGAGTGAACATTGGAGATGGAGGCAGAAATGAGAAGATCAGACGGCCTAGGAGGGCGTCGAGTGGCGAGGAGAGAAGCGACCACGTTGATGCCCCGGAGTGCGTCACGTGGCCCAATCAGAAAATTAGAAAACATAAAAACAAAGAAAAATAAAAAAGAATTAGTTAGAGGCGGAATTAGGAAAAAGTCGAAACATGAAAGTTATAGATATCGATAAGATCTACAAGTTTCATGTTGGAAAAAATCTAAAAGAGGTCACTTGTACAAAAAGTATTTTTGGGGGTATTTTTAAAGTGTTAAAATACCGATTTTTGGGATTTTGATATTTTTTGTAGTTTTTAGTCTTTTTAAGGGTTAGGAACTTATAAACAATTAATCAACCTATTTTTTATGGGTTTTAATAATAAAATAATTATAAATTAAATAAGTGCAATAATTATAGGTTAATTATACACAATATAATACAATATAATAATGAGCAGTTATTGGTGATTTTTATTGGATTATTTAAGCTAGGGGATTAAAAAGTGGATTTTAGCATGATGAATACGAAATTCATCACTCCTCCCAGCACCTTTGCTACATGTTTCTCAAGCCTATGTGGGTTAGGCGTAGCGCACCTTTCGCATGCAAAAAGAAAATTGATGTCTGACGTGTGCTGCCCTCCTCGACGCCATGCACCGACCCTGGCCTCCTGCCACTTGCTGACCTCGTACCCATTGCTTTACCACTGTTGCATGGAATATATTCTAAATATCAACCACTATAGATTTCATCTGTAATTAAAATAAAAAGAAGGGTTAGAAATATAAGACCGGATCTAATGCGACGAGACGAACCAACTAACCGAGGCGTTCAAAATGCACTGTCCTTAAAAATAGATGCGTACCTCCCACAGAAATTCCGACGGTGCAACAGGTACTGGTACGATTACTCTCCAGGATACAACGACGAGATCTCGGCGAGTGTGCACTCGCCAACATCAAGATCGGTTGAGCAACAACAATCCTTCCTTCGGAATAAACTCACTCAAAAGAGACAAGGGGAGATGAGGGATAAAAAGTGTTGTATATTGTGTGAAGAACAAATGCTATTGACCCCTAATTTATACAAGTATACCATGAGAGCGTTATGACCCTCTTGATAACGTCTCGTCAAATTGCAGTAGGTGCCGTTATCAAAACACAATGAGCATGCAAGTAAATGCGGCAAGTACCGTTATCTAATAGGAACTTAATATAGTCAATGCAAATTCAAAAGATGTTAAAAAAATGATAATGCATGAAAATGACAAACGTAAGGAGGTGAATGTTTGGACATTAAATAGGTAAGAAAGGGGAAGCATAATGTGGAGTTTAAATAATGAAATAATTTTTAATTACACAAAAAAATAAGTATTTGAAATATTATAATATATCAACAATCTCCCACTATTTCAAATACCTTTTTTTTGAACTATCTCTTTTCATCCCCCACAATTTGAAACAGAAATTAAGGATAAAAAACATTAAAAGAGGAATAAAAAACTTTAGAAGATGACACTTGAAGGAATTTGAAAATATAATGCATAAGACTTGATGTCTTATCGACTATGAACCAAGACATAAAGAATATGAATATAGTTTCTAAAGGTTGGTGGATTTACAATTCCTATGAACCCATCTTTATTTTTGAAACCATTGACTCATATCTCACACTATATTTTCTGATCTTTGTTGCTCATGCGGATTGACATATTTCAGCCATGCATCTACTTGGATTTTTCAAGAGTGCTCTAGAGATTTTGCCCAAGAATCTCTTAGGAAGCGGCCTCACTTTCACACTCGTATAGGTGGATCATCATCAAGTGTATACTACTTTTATACACCACCCAATTTGGGCTATGATATCCATTAAGAACATGTTTGTTCAACCTCACCAATTTTCATACTATCGCATTGTCACCATAGGAATAGGGAAGATTTGATAGTATCATGAAAGTCGTCTAGTGAGTTGTTTATCCCATATGAACCTTCTTCATGGGATCTCCATTCATGAAGGTTGGATTTCCATCACTTCGACTCTTGATTCGTGCATAATCCCATTCCCATCGATGTACTCTCCACAAGCTTTTTGCTTAGTGGTTTAGTCAGAGGATCAACTAAATTTAACTTTGACTGCATAATCCATGGATATAATGCCATCACTAATGAGTTGCCTCACAATATTGTGCCTCAGATGAATACGTCTACTTTTCCCATTATAGGTTTTATTTTTAGCTCTTGCTATAGCAACTTGGCTATCGCAATTGCTGAATACATATAGCATTAGCTTCATCCAGATGGGAAGATATGCTAAAAGGTTTCTCAACCATTCAGCCTCAGAACCTGCCTTCTCTAAGGCAATGAACTCGGATTCCATAGTAGAACGAGCAATACAAGTTTTCTTGGTTGATTTCCGAGCAACAACTCCTCCTACAAGGGTAAAAATATATCCACTAGTAGATTTCAATTCATCTGAATCTGAGATCCAGTTTGCATCACAATACCCCTCAAGTACTGAAGGTTCTCCACAAATTTTTAAGCAATATCCCATTGACCCTTTAAGGTATTTAAGTACTCTAATAAGAGCATTCCAATGATCTCTGTTGGGATTTTGAGTATACCTCCTTAGTCTTCCCGCAACATATGCAATATCGGGTCTAGTACAATTCATTAAGTACATAAGACTACCAATAATCTGTGCATATTTTGTCTGAAATATACTATCACTTTTATTTTTCTTAAGCTGCGAGTTAGCACTAAATGGAGTACTTACTGGCTTGCAGTAAAAAAAGGGAAACTTTTTCAAGATTTTTTTCAATGTAGTGCTCTTAAGAAAGCAAAATAAAATTAGATTTCATCACAATTTGTATATTTAAAATTATATTTGCTTTTCCCATATCTTTCATATCAAAAAGAGAAGATAAAAATTTCTTTGTATGATTAACAATATCTAGAGTAGTTCCAAAGATAAGCATGTCGTCAACATATAAGCAAATAATGACACAATTTGCACCATAAACTCTAGAATAAATACATTTATCTTCACCATTAATTTGAAAACCATTAGAAACCAACACTTTATCGAATATTTATACCATTGTTTAGGTGTCTGCTTCAATCCATACAAAGATTTAACTAATTTACATACTTTATTTTCATTCCCTGAAATAATACAACCCTCAGGTTGATCTATGTAAATTTCTTCTTATAAATCACCATTTAAAAAAACAGTTTTAACACCCATTTGATGAATCACTAGTTTGTGAATGGAAGCTAAAGCAATTAAAACCCTTATAGAAGAAATTCTAGTTACATGAGCAAAAATATCAAAATAATCAACATCTGTCTTTTGAGAATAACTTTTTGCCACTAATCTCGCTTTGAATTTTTCTACAGAATCATCGGGTTTTAGCTTCCTTTTAAAAATCCACTTATACCCGATAGTTTTAACACATGGTGGTAAATCTATCATTTCTCATGTATGGTTATCCATTATGGAATCTAATTCATTGTGGATAGCTTCTTTCCAGAAGATAGAATCAAGAGAAGAAATAGCTTCTTTGTATGATTGAGGATCATTATCAACTAGGTATGTAAAGAAGTCACCACCAAAATCAGTTTCTCTCCTAGCTCTCTTAGACCTTCTTAATTCTTGAACTTCATTTTCATCTATATCATTGTTTACATGTATATTTCTAGAAGGCTTTTCTAAAGGAGATTTCAAAGGAAAAATATGCTCAAAAAATTCAACATTTTTACTTTCAACAATAGTATTCAGTTCCATTATATTATTTTCACTTCTAAGAACGAGAAATCGATATGCAACACTATAATGACCAATACGACTATTATGAGCATAACCAATGAATAAATAGTCAAAACTTTTTGCACCAAGTTTTCTTTTTTTAGGTTCAGGAAGCAAAACTTTAGCTAAGCACCCCCACAATTTCAAGTATTTCAAGTTAGATGTATATCCTTTTCATATTTCATACGGTGCTTTATTGGTTCTTTTATAAGGTATTCTATTTTTTATGAAGCATGCTGAAAGTATAGACCCCCCCCCCCCACAAATTCAATGGAGCACCTAAGCTTATTAACAAAGCATTCATCAATTCTTTTAAGAGTCCTATTTTTCTTTCTGTTACACTATTTTATTTAGGAGAATAAGGAGGTGTAAATTCATGAATGATACCATTTTGCACACAAAAATCATTAAAAGATTTGAAATCATATTCTCCTCCCCTGTCATATCTTAGCCTTTTTATTTTCCTCCTGATTTGATTTTCAACCTCAGATTTATATCTTAGAAACATTTCAAAAGCCTCGTCTTTTGAACTTAGCAAATAAACTATAGTATAACGAGAAAAGTCATCAATAAAAGTAATGTAAAACTTTTTCCCACCTCTAGTGATCCCTTTCAAATCACCCAAATCAGTATGAATAAGATCTAACAATTTAAATTATTTGTGTATGGACGCACAATGCTTTTTAGTGGATTTGGAGTCTACACAAATTTGACACTTTTTATTTGCAAAATATAAGGCTAAATTCTCAATCAATCCTAATTATTTCATTTTTTTCATGTAAGAAAAGTTAAGGTGTCCTAATCTTCCATGCCAAACATTATAAGAGTCAAGCATATAAGCAGAAGAAGTAGAAGCTTTCTTATTCATCACATCAATAACATTCAGTACAAAAAGACCCTGATTGTCGTACCCTTTCCCAACAAAAGTTCCAGATTCAGTCATGACAAAAATTTCAGTCTCAAAAGCAACTTTTACTCCATTCTTGATGAGGAGGGATACTGAAATTAAATTCACACGGATATCAGGTATATGAAGCACATCTCGCAGTGAAAGGATTTTATTGGAAGTCGGTTTCAAATCGCTTGTTCCTCTTCTAATGACCCGAGAAGTTTGAGGGTTCCCAAAAAATACTTTCTATTCTCCTTCTTTCACTGGTGTATAGGAGCTGAATACATTCCTATCACCACATATATGACGAGTGGCGCCAGAGTCAACCACCCATTCCTTTCCATGTGCCCCCAAGTTTACCTCACTCACCACCCCAACAACAATTTCAACTTCAGTCACGATATTTGCTTTTGGTTGATCACCCGATTTTCTGTATCTACATTGAGTAGCTTTATGATCCGATTTCCCACAAACGAAGCAATTTGCAATCTTTCTTTTAAAAGTTTGATTGTGGCCTTTTCTTTGAAAATTCTTTCCACCTCCCTTTTGATTATTTATGATATTCTTAATACGAGGCTTGAAAGTTTTTTTGCATTGCTTTCCACCACATTAGCTTTAGCTACCATTTCATTAGCCTTTTTTGATTTTCCATAATCTTACTTTGTTCTTCATTCCTAATATGGATAATAACATCATAGAGGGTCATAGTCTTTCTTTTATGTTTCAAATTATTTTTATATTCTTTCCAGGCTTCAGGCAAATTTTCTATTAGGCATCCAGCTAGAAAAGAATCAGGCAATTTTATTTTTTTCACTTTTTAGGTCATCAACTAAAATATGAAACTGATGGATTTTTTTATGAAATATCCCTGTCTTCTGTCATTTTGAAGTTTAGAAAATTGCCTATTGCAAATTTTTTATTTCCTGCATCTTCTAAAATATATTTCTTTCGTAGGCTTTTCCAAATCTTAGATGCTAATTTAGATGAATAATAGACATCAAAAAGTTCATTTGAAAGTGTGCTCAAGATAGTATGTCTAGAAATTTTATTAGCCTTTTCCCATGCAGAAAAATTATTTTTTGGTTTTGGTGTGCTAAGGACATAAGCCACATTATTTAGCTCAAGTAAAGTTAAAACTTTCTCTTGCCAACGTTTATAGGGAATCGGAAAACTTCTAAATTTTAGATACATTGGAGAGAAGAGATTTTGGAGCAAGCATACTAGCGCCCTCCATATCTATACTTAAGATTGTAGTTAAAATAAAAAGGAGGGTTAGAAATATAATACCTGATCTAATGCGATGAGACGAACCAACTAGCCGAGGCGTGCAAAATGAACCGTCCTTAAGAATAGATTCGTACCTCCCACGGAAATTCCGACAGTGCAACAGGTACCGGTACGACTACTCTCCATGATACAACGATGAGATCTCGACAGGTGTGCATTCGCTAACGTCAAGATCGGTTGAGTAACAACAATCCTTCCTTTGGAATAAACTCACTCAAAAGAGAGAAGGGGAGATGAGGGATAGAAAGCGTTGTATATTGTGTGAAGAACAAATGCTATTGACCCCCTATTTATACAAGTATACCATGAGAGTGTTATGCCCCTCTTGATAACGTCTCGTCAAATTGCAGCAGGTGCCGTTATCAAAACACAACGAGCATGCAAGTAAATGCAGCAAGTGTCATTATCTAATAGGAACTTAATATAGTCAATGCAAATTCAAAAGATGTTAAAAAAAGGATAATGCATGAAAAGGACAAACGTAAGGAGGTGAGTATTTGGACATTAAATAGGTAAGAAAGGGGAAGCATAACGGGTAGTTTAAATAATGAAATAATTTTTAATTACACATAAAAGAAGTATTTGAAATATTATTATATATCAACACCATCTCCTCCCGCTGATTCCATCCCTCCTGGCGCCACAGTCTCCATTGCTGCGAGCAGCTACTACGATGGAAGGTCCTTCTCCATCATACCCTTCCCAGGAAGAAGATACCCTTCAATCATGCATCCAAACTTCTCCATCTTTATCTAACATGACTCCGGTTGGTCTTGCTGTTTACAGTAACGATGACGGAAGCTGCCCTGGTAACCAATGCTGCTCAAGATGGTACTCTCCTGCGAAAATTTTATGTTACATTTTTGTGACATTTCTATGAGCTTAATGCCAGCTATTGTTACATGTATCTATCATTTCTGTGTCATTTCTGTGGCCGAAATAGAAGTTTAAGACCGCTAAAACATGTTGCATATTATACGTATCTCACTGTTCTTCCGCATAATAGCTGTTGGATGGGAACGGTTCCTCTGCTGTAGTGACCAGATTGCAAAAACTAGTGCATATTGTATCTTTCCCTTTACATATTATTTTTTGCACAGAAAGTATACCATTAGAATATCTAGTATTGGACGGCATAAATGTCAGTATCCAGTATTGAAATATATGAATCCATATAAGCACCGGTTATGACATACTTTTGTTCCCGTTAGTAATAGAAAAACATATTTTGCTTTTCATGAGTATAACGAACAATTGTCGAGGTGATGGAAATGTTGAAAAACAAATGACATTATTTAGCAAGATGTTAGTTATTATTGGCAACTCAAATTTGGTTTTTAAGCTATTGGTCGAAAGCAATCGGGTGTATGGATAAGACCTCTTGTTAATAAGATCGGACATCTCCTTAATGTGATCTAAAAAACCGTCGCATGCATATGCATTCAACAAAACTTATAGAGATCCCCCAAATAAGAAAGGTCCAATAATATTCATTAAGTAGAGATCAATGCAACCTTGCCAATAAGAAAGGTCCAATAATATAATCGAAACAAAATTTATTCTCGAAATAACTTATAGATTAACTTAAGACAGACATTTATTACTCTCAACCCCAATGGCAGTCTAGACAGAACCACAACAACTAAGGGTAGACCTCAATGACGGATTTGAGGCCTATAGCATGCTTGATCTTGTAGCTGCTAAACCCTGCTTTGTAGAAGACCTTACTCAATTGCTCCTCGTCTCTCTCAGTAGAACCGAAGATCGAGATCATGATCATGTCACTGAAGAGCTGTGCTTCGAGAAGTTCTTTATCACTCGCATCAGAGCCAACCACCATCTCGACTAGGATGACCTTTCCACCATCAGCAGGGATAGCCTCTTTGCACCTCTTCAGGATCTTGACGCAGTCATCATCGCTCCAGTTGTGCAGGATCATCTGCATGCGAACTTGGACGTATAAGAAGATGACAACCGAGTAAATGGTCGATTGTGCTGCGTTCATACCTTAAGAAGAACTGCATCAGCAGGAGGAATATGTTCAAACATATCACCTGCGATCATGGTTACGCGACTGCTGCACTCCGGCACGGCCTTGGCAACCACATGAGGCAGGTCAAGCACCATGCACTTGAGCTCAGGGAAGGCTTCGGCTAATGCTGTTGCGGTTGTGCCGGTGCCCCCGCCAACATCGACGAGCGAAGTGACCCCGTCGAATACATCACGGCAATCCTTTGTGATCGCTTTCTTCACCGTGGTGGACTCACATGCCATGGCTTCGTTGAACGCGTGGCCGAGCTCGGGGTTCTCCTCCATGTGCTTCCAGCAGGGTTGCCCGAACGTCTCCTCGAAGAGCGTCGGGGCAGGGCTCCTTAGCCAGTCACTCATCGGGACCATCTGGTGAGGATTGGTTTGGAATCGGACGAAGGTGACCATGTTCACGGGGCTTTTCTTCACCAGGAGTTTCGATACGGGTGTGAGAACATAACCTTCTGCAGACAACAATCAACTCTAACATCAAGTAGTTTGATGTAATTAATTTGTTAAACTTCGATTATGGATTGCTATGTAGTTTTGTGATGAGGGTTAGTCTATCAAGAAACACATGAAATGAAGACGCACCTTTGTCTCCACCATCATCGTCGATGGTCTGAGTCGCGAAAATGCCCAGATGAGTGAGGAGGCGCATGAGGCGGGCAAGGAAGATGATCTTGCTCGGATGAAGCCCCGGTAGGGCGGCCGACAGCTCCTGCAGAGTCACGGGGCCGCCACCAAGGTTGTGGATGGCGTCCGGAATGCCGAGATCTATTGCGCACCTGATTGACGACTGAGTGAAGCTGCTATGGATATGGAGAAAGAGTAGAGTTTGAGCTCGGAGGAGCTCCTTTGTGTTGTTGAAGCCCGACATCTCTTCATCGTATGCTCCCTCGGGTGCCATGATAGTGATGTATGCTACAATCGGTAAGCTATGATCTTTATATAGAGAAATGTCCCATTAAGACCCCCATTATCTAATATTTTCCGGATTCGCATATTGGTCTTTCACACCGATGCATGTGATTCTCGTTTGATGGAGATGACTGTAGATTTCACTTTTCTTTCTTTTTTTTTTCTCTTCTGCCCGTTCGGTTCGGGAATAAACAGGAAAAAGGATAGGGAATAAGGAGAATAATGGTCTATTTTTTGTTCGGAGGATAGGAATAAGGAGAATAAAGTGAAATAAAGATAGGTAAGGTGGGATAAAGATATGAATAAGAGTGAAATAAGATGTAATAATAGGGAATAGTCGTACCACTGGGAACCGTGTCGGGAGGAGATTTGACCCCTTATTACAGGGCTTATTCTCCAGTCAAACATGGCCTTAGGAGATGATTGATTTGTTTCGATGTAATTTGGAACTACCACGGATACATGTTGGAACGATAATACCATCAACTCAATTCTATTAGTATCAGGCGACATTAAACAAAATCTTAAAGATCAGTGTCAAATTGTTGCTTTTTAGCTATGGCATTGATATTGGGTGTATAATTTAATGTTTTTTGGTGTAATTTAGTCTTCTTAAAACCAAAAAAAGGAGATCCGACTTTAGTCTACTTAAATATGAGCTCATTATAGCAATAATCCTATGATGTTATAGGCTCGCTGTCACAACTACAAAATCCGATGTCATCGATCGTCACTAGAACATGGTTTTTTTTTTGAATTATTAGTTCTTTCTTCGATTCTATTATAACTTTCTTTGTTGATTACTTCCAATATTATATCAGATGAAGGTAATTGTAGGTACTTGTAACTCGTACATTAATATAATCCATCATGTATATAATTTTCTAGATTTATTAAATTAAGGAAAATTTTCATTGCTACAACATTGGTCTATATTACAACGACGAAAATTCCTTGGTAGGAATCATGCCATCATAGAAGAATTGCTTTTAGTGGTCCAACATAAGAACGTGATCAAAAAATATTTGGAAACCATTTTTAGCATTAATGTATCCATGTTACGAGACATATTAGGTAGAAACATAAGGGATAATGTTCAAGTCTATGATGGTTAAAGATGAAAATTATTGACGTAATCTCAAAATGATCCTGGTCCCCAAAAGAAGCCAACACCAACCATACCGTTAAGGTGCTAATCAAAGCGAATACATTCGAATCTATTATGATTCAGATTGAATTCATTTTAAAAGTTTCGAACCCAAACTCGAGTCGAATTTGAAATGAATTTGCTAACTTAAATTAGATTCAATTTATGTTATTTCAAATTTTGAATATTCAAATTTGATTCTTTTTATTTTGAATGTGATATGTTAGTTGATGTTTTAAGGATCATATAAATAGTTTCATATGAATAATATTTAATTTTCTAAAAAGATGTATAAGCAAGGAAAATAACAAATATATATTATATAGTAGATAAAAATACCCAATTTTTATATTTATTGCATGTCTTTTACAATCTAAATATACTATTTTCCCGTGATGAAAGAAATAGATCAATATAATAGAACAATAATAGGCCTACTAATAATAGAATATTATTGACAAAAAGTTGTCCACATTATGATTACCATTGCATATTAGAGTATGGCAAGATAAATCTCATATAGAAAATTAACACAAATTAATACTACTATTTGAATTAATAGGAATAAGTACCCACTTCATTAGTCTTGTGATAGTGTAATATGCCTACCACCAAAAAGAATAGTTTTCAAATCCCTTCTTGTGGGAATGCATTAGGTACATGATAGCCAGCATAAAAACTACTCAGATCTTTCAACATAGATTTGAGCAAGATCCCATGTAGCCGACACCCTACTTAAAGTGGGAGAAGGCTTTTCTACTTTTATTTGAAGTAGTAAGAATAGAAAAAATAATTTACAAGGTAAAATCACTTCATTTATCGTGAAGATCTTCGATATCTAAGAAGTAAAGTCACAAGACCCACATGATTTTTGATATACAAGGGAACAACTTACACAGGTTGGAAGGCATCCATTCTCTTTCGAGGTAGAAGACTTGATCTTGTGAAGGCAACCCTCGTAGCGATTCTGATTTTGTTTATTTCATCCAGACTTCATCTAGTTGGGATTCGACGAAGATTAGAGATGATTATGAGGAGATTTTTTGGGGACAAATCAGCCCAAGATTCGTCAGGTTTATATCTGGTTTACTGCACACTTCCTTTATAGAAGAGAGGCCTTCACGTTCCGAGTGTAAATCATGAACAGAGCCTTATTATTAAAGTGAGTGGTCAGAGTTTGGGGGACTATTGATGGTCTTTGTTGTAAGCTTCTTTGACACAATTATGGTATACATGCAAGACTTGATATATTTCATCATCCTTTCTTCTATAACTCAATATTTTTTATAGGAAACTGCTCCCTTCTACTACAAACTCATGAGATATTCAAATTAGTTTAATTTGGGGGATTGTGGTACCTTTGCTTTTTGGAAGAATGACTGGACCGAATGAGGAAGCCCGCCATCAAGGTACTAATGAATCACTGATTTATCATTTTTAATCATCTATTTTGGCTTAAAGTTCCTTAAAAACACATTAAATATCATTAATTTCACTTCTTAACAATCCAATATCATCTGTTAATAGTGTCTATTATCATTACTTTAATCCAAAAAATAAAGAAGTAAATGAAAAAGAAAGAAAAGAAGGTTGTAGATATGAAATAAATATAGACTGATCCTGATCCCGAGATTATGCCAAGTCTTGACCTAATCGACAAAGGAATAAAGTAGGGGGAGATAGGATCATTAATGTATAAAAATCCTACAAAAATAATTTCACATATACATATTCTTTATGTATATATCTTATACTATATTATTTATCATTAATTCAATGTCAAATAAAAATATTTTCTTCTTAAAAATTGTACATAAAAATATGTTATAAATAACAAAAATAATTGCAAAAATAAACCATGTACAAATAAAAGGGGCAACTCTCTGAAAAAGCTGTAAAGCCAGAATTAAAAGATCAATATCTACTCCATATAAATTCAAAATAAATCAAACTCAATTTCATTGTGTTCAAAATAAAATAAGCTTTAAAATGAAAGCAGTTTCATGAAATTTGGAGTTAAGATATGAAAGTTGACTTTTTGGAGTGTGTTGTGTCTATATGTATACATGTACCTATCTATCTATTTACATTTTTGTACAATTGTATTTTTACATTTTGTATAAATTCTATAGTATTTATATAAAATACAAATAAAAAATAAAAAAATCAAAAATAAAATAATTTTATTTATTACATAGGTATAATGTACCTATATTGTACGTAAGTATATTTATTCAATCCATTAAATAAAATTCATAATTATAAAATAAAAATATAGTTAAAATCCTCTAATTAATCGCTAAAAAATAAAATATTTAATAATGTGAGTTTTTTAGAAATAAAAAATTAAAATTATGTATATTAATTATGTATGTATGATGAATCCACGATTCATCCCCTATATTCTTTTATTTTAGCTCCATTTCCGTAGTCAAACACCTGTAAATACCCACTAATTTCATAAAATTACCATTTTGAATGCATTTGGTAAAATTGCATTTTAATACTTTTTGTACATAAATAAAAGAATAAAGAAGAAAATAAAATAAAATAAAATAAAGGAGGTATTTATGCAATAAATACAGACTGACCCGAACCCCGAGAGAAGGTCAAGACTTGACCTGATCGACCATGAATAAAGTAGGGGGAGATAGGGTCTTCTGTTAGAAAAAACAAAAATATTTTGTAAATATTTTTCCTGTATTTTTGTACAAAACTTACATTATTTTATTTGTACATAATTTGACCTCAAACTAATTATTTTTGTAAACAAAATTGTAAATTAAAATGTGTTGTAAATAATAAAAATAAGTGTAAAATAAAATAATGTATATATGGCAAACAATTATACCTCGAAAAAGCCGCAAAGCGATAATTAAAACACCAATTCCGACTCCATATGAGCTCAAATCGAACCAAACTCACTTTCATTATACTATAAATTAAATTATCTTTCAAATGACTGTGTTTCATATTTTTTGGAGTTACGATTAAAAAGTCGGTTTTCTGGGATGTTTTGTGCAGTTTTCCCATATACTTATTGTATATATTTTACTCAAATTTATTTTTGTACATAATGTATATATTTGTAAATATTGGTTTAATTAAAAATAAAATTAAAAAAAATAAAAATTTAAAAATCTTTTATAAAATTATTCCTTATTTGTACATATGTACATTGTATTATATATGTATAATATGTGTATTGATAACACGAAAACCCGAGCAATGAAGGCAATCAGGTAACTGAGACGGTCGTTGCGACCTCAGTCACTCGGACGTGTATCAAAAAAATATCGAACCGCTAAATAAATCGAAGATCAATCAAAACAAATAAGAGAGCGGTCCCGCTATGAGATTAACCTGGTATAGCACCCAGGGTCGAACACAAGGAGCACGGGTTGGCCAGAGGCCTACGAAGTAGTAAAAATAAAATAAAAGAAAAGACAAGTATTTTTAGCGGTTTTTATATTTTTTTGGATTTTTAAAATGTGAAGAAAATAAAAGAAAGTAAAGACAAGCACACTTTAGCTAATTATTAAATATGTAAAAAATCAAGAAAAAATTCAAACAAAAATGTTTTTATGTTTTTTAGATTTTTTAGTGTTTTTGTTGAATTTTTGGGATTTTTATAAGGTGTATTTTATTTTCTAAAAATCAAACAGTACTAAAAATGCAAGGCACTGTCTAGCCAGGCCCAAAATCCAAAAATAAAATATCTAAGGATCTCAGAGGGACCTGGAGGTAATTTTCCTGTATACTAGATAAAATAAGGAAAATTTGAGCACCAAAATTATTGTTTTTGGATTTTTAGATTAATTATTATGATTTTTATGAGTTTTTAGGTGTTTTTGAATTTTTAGGGTTTTTAAGCAATGAAAAATAGCCAAAATTGGCTAGAAAATCAAAACACACAAAAGAAACAGTACCTAATTTTTATGGAATTTTTGAGGGGGTTTTTATATTTTTTTGGGATTTTAATTCTAGACAGTAGCTAAAATAGATGTTTTTGAATTTTTAAAAATAACAAATAAAATAAAAAATGTCCTCAAAAATTCTCAAAAATTCTACAACATGGCAGGAGCCATGTGTCAAATTTTCATCGAATTTGGAGGTGATTTGATATTTTATTCAAAAATCAAAAGGGGGCACTGTGCACAGGGACTCAAGTGCAAATACCCGAAGATCTGGGGGTCCAGGTGCAATTTTCCCAGCAAGTCACGTGCGTGGCGCGTGCCTGGGGCACTCAGGGACCTTTTTGTAAAGAAACTAAGGTCCGGGAACTATTTGGTAACACGTACCAAAAGTCCAGGGACCCCAGATGCAATTTACCCTACAATACACGCACATGTGCAATTAAAACATTCACAGGGGTAGATATGCAATTCCTAAAAAGTTTTCATTCATTAACAAAGCACCCAGAACTACAGGACTAATATTGCAAATACACCAGATATACACGTGACGACGCACGTGGCTCACACATACAGGGGCATAAATGCAAATACTAAAAAGCACGAGGTCCAATGTGCAATTATCCAAACGTAAATAAAGAGCATAAAATATTTACAGGACTGAAATGTAAAGCACAAACTACGAGGGGGCCTAAGGTAAATTACCCCTTTATTACGTCGACGGCTGGATGAGCGCCACGTAGCTGATCTAACGGTCTCGAACGGGGGGCGCTGGTCTTCTTCTGCACGTGGGCCGATCGACGTCCGAGAGCGAGGCACGTGGAAGATCGAACGGCTGGCAGGTGCTGGTGCCTCCCTCTCTCTGCTCTGACGGTCCAGATCAACCCTCGAAAGGATCGGACGGTAACTGCTCCTCAGTGGATGAACGGTCACGATGACAACTGGAGTCGAGGCTGATCGGACGGCTAGCGAGGATCCTCGAAGAACAGGTGGCCGGTGAGTTTCGCCGGCCTTGTGCGCGTGCTGGGGTCCTCCTCAGCTGCCTCCGAGGATCGGAGAAGATCGGCGATGAAGTCCCGCAGCTGGTGATGGCCTCCGATGGCCCAGCCGAGCCCTGGAGGGGCTCCGGCGAGGTCGACGGAGGGGAGCTCCTGGCCTGGATGTGGGGAGGCCTCAGATGGCCTCCTCTGGACCTGCAAGGTAGCTCAAGAGCTTCGCGGGTCGAGGGCAAAATGCCTCGACCCGGTTAGGGGGTGTGGAGGTGAACGATGCGTCGGGGTGAGCGAGCTCCGGCGAGCGACGGACGGTGGAGCTCGAACCCCAGCTCCTGTGCGAGCTGGGTTGAACGAAGGGGCGGAGAAGGTGCGTGGAGGGATGGCGATGGTGAGCGTGGGTTCCGATGATCGAAAAGATATGCGATATAGCCGGAATCGACGGAACTCGGCGGAACTATGATTTGGGGGAAACAAGAAATTACGCGAAATAGGGAAGCTAGAAGGTTACCTGGGTGGCGCGATAGACTATGCTGGAGCTGAGGTAGCTCCTGGTCGTCGCCTCGAAGGTCGTCAAGGCCTGAGGCTCGAGCTCCTGCACGGGGCGGAGCACGGCGACGCAAAGTTGCCGGATCAGTGGTCCGGTCACCCCCTCCTCACTGCGACAAGGGCAATCGCGAGCTGTCACCTCAGGGATCGCTATGGAGGTCACGGGATGAAGGGTGGAGAGCCAAAGATGGAAATGGAATGCGGCGGAGCTCAGACTTTATATGGGTGCAGGTCCGGGAAGAAGGGCTCGGGTCCGGCTCGATGGAGCACGGACCCCTAGGCAGGTGTCGGGCGAGGTTCCCGGATGCATGGGGAATGATCGGAGCTCGAGATTTGCGGATTTGGAAGCCGGGTCGTGACGCGAAAAATCGGGGAAGTCGGTCGGGCGTCACGACCCGTGTGAAGTGGTCCACAGGGGGGAGTTGACCGCGGGGTCAACGTTCCCCGTGGACCAATTGGAAGCTGCCCACGTATTTTTCTTTTTTGTTTATTTATTTTGGGCTAGATAACAATGGATTTAGCAAAAAACTTAAAACACAAAATATTTTTATTTTATTTTTTTCTATTTTTTGGTGATTTTTAATTAATTTTTGGAAATAAAAATAAGGTATTTACATAGTATAGCATATACATAGGTATATATACAATATATGGTTTTTAATTTTGATTTTTAATTAGTTATTTTTATACATTTTTATTCCTATTTTATATTTTATTTATTTATAGAATAAAATGAGGAATAAAAAGATATTTTTTATTTTATCTTTATTATTTATATACATAGTGAAATAAATAGTTAGGTACACTATGTACATGGCATATGTACAAGATATTTTTGTAATTTTATTTTTGTTATTTTTATTTGATTTTTGTTTTGATTCTTTTTATTTATTTTATTTACAATATATAGCATAGAGTATTTACAAAAAGTTTAGAAAAATAATTTTATTTATTTATATGGTTAAATAAATAAGGAAGGTGGTCTATGTACATGGTGAAAGGTCATTTTTTTGGATTTTTGATTTTAAAATTTTTATTTTGTTTTCAATAGTTTCTAAATATGTACAATCATATTTTTGGGTGAGGAAAATATAATTTTATTTATTTATATAGATATTTACACATGAGCCCCTATCTCCCTCTACTTGGCTTTTATGCAGTCAGGCCCATGCTGAGCCCTCCCTTGGGTTAGGTTGCTCAATATTTATTCTAAATATATTCCCTCTTTTTCTTTTTCATCTTTATTCTTTATTTTTGCACAAAAACATGCTAATTATAGATTTTTACAAGATGCATGCTTTTGCTAATTATTCCTATTTACACATATCTACATGCATTTGCATAGGTTTTTGTAGCTAAAATATAAGAATAAAGAGTGATGAATGGGTATTCATCACCCCCCTATACTATACTTTGCTAGTCCCTTAGCAAACACTTATTTGAAAAAGAAGTGAAAAAAGAAAGAAAGAAAAAGAAAAAGAGAATGTACATGGATCAAGGTTGATTATTAAACTTGCCTTCATTAAATTGAGGTATGGAGCTCAATCAGATCTTTGGATTATTAATGTGTCGGAACCTTATTTAGACTTAAGCTATAAAACCTAACAGCCTCTAAGTTCCACTATTCTATAACCAAGACTCCTCAATGCTCCAGATCAGAACAAGTCATCAATCACAAACCCTGAAGACCATGAATCTTTCCTTGTCCTGTGAATGTGAAGTCTAAGCTCTCCACCTCAGAAATGGCAACTTGACAACCCTCCCCAACAAGGTAACTCCTATGACCTCAATCTGGCCACTCTTTCCTCGAAGCGGGGTATTCCCTTCTAAGTTCAAGTACAACCGGCTCAAGAAGAGGGGGAAGAAGAGAATGGGTCAAGGCCAGTGTAGCCAAGTACCCTTGGGAGCTTGACCAGTGTAGCCAAGTCTCCCTGCTGCAAGCTACAACAGGTGGATCATGAAACCAAGCTTTGCTTATTGCACTTATATACCTACTCCGGTGGGATTATCATTTTCTCTCAGACCCACCACTTTTTTGGAGTTCTTTTCTTTTTGCACATTTTTTTTTCGGGTGCATCTATACAACATATACATGTGCAGCATATATACAAGGAGTTTTTTCCTCTTGAGCCAGTAGACTATCCCTCTTTTGAAGCTTTATTGCAACCCACAACTCCCGTCGTTAGACCTCATGGCAACCAGACCAAGTTGAGATGCACTTCCTTCACTATAAGAAGAAGAGAGGTTCCGCCTAGAAGTACTACCCTCATATGCTACCCAAGCCAAGGAAGACTGCCTCCTCACCACCTCATCCGTAGAGAGCTCGGTGCAGTGCGGTTGTCCAAGTAAAGCCATAATCTATATGAGTCATGTGTTGTTGTTAAGTGCTCTACTTAGGCTCATTGAGATGACATGTGATCATAGCCTAGTGGACTCAAAGAATTAAGTCACCATGGACTGAAAAGCCTTAAACCTAGGCCTATAAGGTTCCTCTTAAAATTAGGTGGATTAAGATCTTAATCAAGCTCCATTTCTCAATTTTATTCCAGGCTAGTTTAAATGTCAACTGTCATCCAGAAAAACTATATACATATGTACAAAAAGATGCATATTTACACAAATTTTACAATCATGCAAAATTTTTTGAAAAATGTTTTGAAATCATGAATGATGATGCATGAAGTGCAAGTTTTGCAAAAAGATATTTACACACATTTACACAAGATTTTTGCAAACTTTTTGATTTTCAAAACATTTTGGAAAAATTTTGTACTATATACATAATTTTGATACAGAAAATATTTACACAAGCTTTACACAAAAGATTTTTTGAAATCATTTTTACAAAAATAATTTATACACTAGCTATGTATGTGCAAATAAAAGAAGATTATGTACATGAAAATTTTTAATTTTTGTGGTTTTTAGCCATTTTTATTTATTAACACACTCACACAAAGTACGAGTTATGGCTAAAGTATATATGAAATATATACACACCCCCTATACTTAGCTCGAACATGTCCTCATAGTCCAAGAGCGATGAAGAAGACATAACTCGTGCTATGTATAGGGAAGTGAAAAGGAAGGCTATACAAAAAGATGAAAAGTCAAGAGGGACTCAGGTCTCCCCCTATACTTAGGATCAAGTAATCCTAAGTATAGCAGGCTGTACACGAAGGGAAAACGAGTGGAGAATGTACTGGGTCTACCCCCCCTATACTTAGGGTGAAATGTCCCTAAGTATAGGCAGCAAAACAGGGGTAGACAAAAAACAAAAGAAATACCCGAAATGTCTCACATCCCCCCTATACTTAGGGTAAAGTGCACCCTAAGTATAGCATAATCACAAGATGAAGAAAGGGATGTGGGACTAAAGAATGTGATGATATGGACATCTGGATCTATATACAGCGGAAGATCAGTAAAGCTCAGGCGTGAGATGCATTAGATGTGAGTCAAAGACCACGTCTCACGCAAAATGAATAGGGGCAATATCAACGACCCGCGGCTCATGATCTAGAAATGGTTTGAGCCGCTGGCCGTTCACTCGGAAGGTACTCTCAGAAGACAACTTAGATAAGGTCGATACTACCGTTGTCGTGTACCTTCCTAACCAGATAAGGTCCTTTCCATTTGCTCTGTAGCTTCCCAGGAAATAATCTAAGCCTCGCATCAAACAGCCATACTCTCTGTCCAATCTCAAAATGCTTGTGGCTGATATGAGAATCATGCCACTCCTTGACTTTCTCCTTATAATGTAGGCTGCTTGAGAAAGCTGAATCTCTAAGCTCCTCCAGGGCAGCTAGCTCTGCCCTTCTCTGGTCTCCTATACCATCTGGATCCATAAGTATGTCTGTAACTGCCCAAAGTGACTTGTGCCTCAGCTCAACGGGTAAATGGCATGGCTTGCCATATACGAGTGAAAGGGAGATGTGCCCAAAGGTGTCTTGAAAGACGTCCTATATGCCCACAAGACAGAGTCCAAAAGCTGTGACCAATCCTTTCGGTCAGGGCGGACGACTTTCTGCAGAATAGATCTTGATCTCCCTATCGACACTTCGGCTAGACCATTCGTCTGTGGATGGTACGGTGTAGCAACACGATGATCTATGCCGAACTCGCTAGCAAGTGCCTTCACCTGGTCGTTGATGAAGTGAGATCCCCCATCAGAAATAAGAACTCGTGGAACCCCGAACCGCGTGATGATATGCTTCCTCAAAATCTGCAAACTGTCCTCGCATCAGCGGCTCGGGCGGGGATAGCCTCCACCCAACGACTCACATAATCAACGGCCAACAGATTACTCAAATCCCTGACTCTAGGGATGGACCCATGAAATCGATGCCCCATGCGTCAAAAACCTCACAGAAGTGAATGGGCTGCATCGGCATCATATCACGCTGTCCACAAGTGCCCATCCTCTGACAGTCAGTACACCTCTTCACGAACTCATCTGAGTCCTTGAAGAGGGTAGGCCACCACAAGCCGGATTGGAGCACCTTCTGTGCCGTTCTCCTCCCAGAATGATGTCCTCCTGCCTCAAGCTTGTGGCAGTAAGTGAGGACGCTATGGTGTTCCCTCCTGAGGAATTCACCGACGCCAGACGCTATCCCCTCCTTCCGTGGTAAAGGATGGGATCCTCCCAATGGTAGGACTTGGCCTTCGCAAGGAAGGTCTCAAGTCTCTGCCTGGGCCAATCTTGTGGGACTTTCCCCACAACGAGAAAGTTCACAATATCGGCGTACCATGGGAGTGAGGCGATAGCAAGGATCGCCTCATCTGGGAAGGTATCTCTAATAGGATCAATCTGCTCAGAATCCTCAGGCCTGCTCTAATCGGGAGAGATGATCCGCCACCACATTCTTGACTCCAGGCTTATCCTTAATCTCAATGTCGAACTCCTGGAGTGAAGGATCCATCCTAGTCAGTTTGGCCTTGGCATCCTTCTTTGCCATGAGGTACCTGATGGCGGTATGATCTGTAAACAAAGTCACTCTAGATCCGATGATATATGATCTGAAACTTATCCAGGGCAAACACTACGGCTAGCATCTCCTTCTCTGTGACTGTATAATTCCGCTGGGCGGAATCCAATGTGCGGCTAGCATAGTGTATAGCAAATGGTACTCCATCCTCCTCTGTCCCAGCACTGCCCCTACGGCAAAATCGGAGGCGTCCCGTCATGATCTCAAATGGTAGAGACCAATCAGGCGGCTGGAGGACAGGAGCTCAATAACACACTGCTGGAGAGTAGCGAACGACGAAAGACACTTGTCATCGACAAGGAACTCGGTGTCTTTCGTCAAGAGGTCAGTCAACGGCCGGGCAAATCCTGCTGAAATCCTGAATGAATCTCCTATAAAATCCAACGTGCCCCAGAAATGACCGTAACTGCCTCAGATTGGACGGCGGTGCGAGTTTTCTAATGACATCAACCTTGGCCGGATCAACCTCCATGCCCCTGTTGGAGATGATGTGGCCAAGCCACCGTCCCTTGAGTCACCATGAAGTGACTCTTTCTCCAAGATAGCACCAAGTGATACTCAATACATCGCTGAAGTACTCGATCTAGGCAGTCAAGACAAGAATCAAATCCGTCGCCGTAGATCGAGAAATCGTCCATGAAGACCTCTAAGCACTCCCCTACTATGTCCGAGAAGATCGACAGCATGCACCTCTGAAAAGTCGCAGGGGTGTTGCATAGCCCAAATGGCATGCGTCGAAAAGCATATGTGCCGAAGGGACAGGTAAAGGTGGTCTTCTCCTGGTCCTCAGGAGCGATGGCCACTTGGTTGTAGCCCGAGTACCCATCCAGGAAGCAATAATGGCTCTTCCCTTCCAGTCCTCTCAATGATCTGATCAATAAAGGGCAGGGGGAAATGGTCCTTCTTGGTGGCTTGGTTGAGTCTCCTGTAGTCAACAGAAACCCTCCAAGAGGTGGGTACTCGTGTAGCAATCTCCTCTCCCGACTCACTGATCACAGTCGTGATGCCCGTCTTCTTGGGCACCACATGCAAGGGGCTGACCCACTTGGAGTCGGAAATGGGATAAATAAAACCTGCACCCCACCATTTTGATATTTCCTTCATCACAACCTCTCTCAGGTTGGGGTTCAGACGCCGCTGGAACTCACGCGAAGGCTTCGCCCCTTCCTCAAGATAGATATGGTGGGAGCACACTGATGGACTAATCCCATGGAGATCTGCTACGCTCCATCCGATCGCCTTGCGGTTCTTTTCAAGAACCCCCATCAAACGGGATTCCTGCTCTCCAGTCAACTCGGCGGAGATGATGACTGGGTACATCTCTGGCTCGCCAGCAAGGAATCGATACTTCAGCGAAGTAGGGAGCGGCTTCAGCTCTGGAATGCTGGGTGACGGCAAATCTGGCTGCGGAAGAAACTGAGTGAAAGCTGCAAGGTCGGCCAAATCTGCCTGGGAAAGTGAAAGCATACTCTCGCAAACTGGATCGGGAGAAGGCGGCTCATCTGCACTGTCTCTGGTCTGCTCTGCCTCTACCTCCTCCTCATCTATAGGCTCAGATGGACTCAGGTCTGGCATCTGATCATAGCAATCGGCCCAATCAGACTCTGAATCCGAGGGATCTATGTCAGAAACGATGGCATCAGTACCACCGGGAAACAAGGTGGCCTCAGCACCACCATCACTAATCATCGTGCTGCGATCAAGGACCGGCTCTGCTGCCTCAATGGTATCCTGAACCAGGTCTGTGCTCTCCAGACTCTCCTCTGCTGTCATCTCTGCATCAGCTGTGTCTGAAAGTGAGAGGGTGGTCTGTGTCTCAAGGTCTGCCCAAGCTGCCTCATCATCTGTGATCACAAAATCGCAGTCCTGGTGGATGTCTGGCTCTGCGTCTGTCAGCTGCTCTGAGTCGGTACTCGCATCTGAGCGTGCTCTGAATCTGGCTCTGTAGTCCTCGACCGTCTCTATCTGTATACTCTCGCCCTGGACGCGAAAGTACACCTTCCCGCTATCATGATCAGTCACCGCCTTGGCTGTGGCCAAGAACGGGCGACCAAGGATGATGGGGGTATCGGTCACTGACTCAGGGATCTCCATGTCCAACACTACGAAGTCCACGGGGAATTGCATGCCCTGAATCGTGACGATAACGTCTCGTAGTAACCCCTTCGGCCTCTTGACAGATCGATCAGCGAACTGAAGGACTGTCCTGCTCTGTCGAAGAGTGCCCAACTCGAAGCGGTCGAGAAGGGCTGCCGGAAGAAGGTTAATCGACGATCCGCTATCTAGAAGAGTACGGTCGAACCACTGCTCGCTAATCTGGCATCTGACATACGGGGCCCCTGAATCTGGCCTCTTGGCTGGCAGTCGGTTCTGGATCGCATAGCACGTGGCTTTCGTCAGCACATGTATCTCTGAAGTGTGGTTCCTCCTTCTCCTCCTGACTGTAGTCCTCTCTCTCAAAGATCGCTGGAGAAGGGGGATGTGCTGCAAAGCCTCCTGGAGAGTCAGCTGGATATGGAATCGATCAATCATGCTCTGGCTGAACTCCTCAAACTCTCTCTTTTTTGGATCATTTTTCTTCCCCTTCCCCATCTGAAGGGCTCTAGGGAAGGGGATCACTGGGTCCTTCTCAGATGAAGGACTAGGAAAAGGTCTAGGCGGTTCAAGGACCGGATCCACACATACATCATGCACCACAGTGGGACCAAAAGAAAGTAAACCTTTTCCTTTATTCATAGCAGAGTTCCGAGATACATGGACACGAGGAAAAACAACATCACTGTCTGTACAAGCACCGGTGGCCTCAGTACCACCACGGGCTGGCTGCTCTGCTGCTGCTGGTGGACGTCGTGCGGCATCAGTACCGCTGGCTGGCTCGGCTGAATGGGTGGCATCAGTACCACCTCCTAGATCTGGTGAAGTGGCGGCCTCAGTACCGCCGGTGGAATCAGCATCCTTGGTGGCCTCAGTACCACCGTCATCGTCTGGAGCGGCCTCAGTACCGCTCTCCTCCTCCTCCTCCTGTGGCGCCTTGGGATAGTGCTCAGATGAGGCGCCGCCGCCTGCTGGGGTCCTACCGCTCCTAAGTGTGACAAAATCAGCATCAAATAGATCCGAAGAAGTATCATCAAATGAGTCACTAGGAGTGGCTAACTCAGTATGTACTACCTGCTCAGATTTCCTCTTGAGGCTGTTCGGATTGGGCTCTATCTGGGCTGGTATGGCGGCCTTCCCTCTCACCAGGTCCCGCATCTCCTGGCGGAACTCATCCATCTCCCGTCTGAATGTGGCCTGCTGGTCCGTGAGGAGGCGGGCGATGTCATCCAAAGCGGGGCTCTCATGGGAGCCCGACGGGTGGCCTCTCTGTGGGTGATGCTGCTGGAACTGCTGTGGGTAAGAGGGGTAGGATGGAGGGTGCTGCTGGTATCCCTGGTGAGCCTGCTGCTCATGTCTCCAAGGATGTCCCTGCTGCTGATAGGGACGCGGACCGTAGGATGACTGCTGCTGATACGCTGGGGGCTGCTGCTGCGGCTGGTGCTGGTCTCTCTGATGGGAGTACTGCCCTCCCTGTCCTGACGGCTGCTGCTGGGGCTGGGCACCACCACTCCCCCACCTGAATCCGGGATGGTCTCGTCGGATCCCAGGCTGGGGACGGTCGTACCAAATCCCGTTGACATCCATCAACGGCTCGGCATCGAAGGGGGCTGGCGGGAGTACTGTCAGAGGCTGATCCGGCTGGTAGACCACCATCTGCATCTCTGGAGATGGTGGGGACTGGTAGGTGGGCTGCGGCTGCTGGTACGGCTCCGCCTGTACAAGGTGAACCTGTCTAGGATGCACTGGGGTGCTGGAGCGCTGGGACGAGCTGCTGCTGCTGCCGGTGTCGCCTCGCGACTGAAGACGGGGATGAGAAGCCGTCTGTGCCTCCTGGAGACACATGAGCTGTGTCTTCATGTCGCTCAAGACCTGTGCCATCTGCTCCATCTGCGTGATACTCTGGCACTGCTTCTTCTCGATCAGCTCCATGCGGTCCAACTTCTCGCTGATGATACCCATGTCTGCAGCTGACGACTCTGCCTGTGCTGCTGCGGCTGCAGACGAACTGGATGGACCTGCATCTACCCGTGCTATCCGCTGGTACTGCACGGGTCCTGGCTGATGTGGCTGGGTCTTCTGAGTATAGAGCCGGGTCTGGGACATCACCATGTAGTTCTCTGCCATCTCCTCAAAAATGGCCCAGACCTGGTCGTGGTCCTTGGCGAAGTAGGACCCGCCACAAGAAGCATTCACCAGGCCCTGTAGCTCTGGTGACAACCCGCTGAAGAAGCTCTGCACAAGGTTCGGCTTCGTGATGTCGTGGTGCGGGCATCTATCCATATTTTCTCGGAACCTCTCCCAAGCCTCGTGAAACTGCTCGTTGGGGAACATGGAGAAGTTGCTGATCAGGGCCCTCGCTGCATTCGTCCGCCCGAGTGGATAGTACTTGTTCAAGTACTCGGTGCGGAGCTGCTCCCAGGTATAGACAAATCTCCCCAAATGCTTCAGCCAGGTGGCTGCTCTATCTGCCAGTGAAAAGGGGAAGGCGATCATCCTGATCGTGTCCTGGTCCACATGTCTGTCGTGGACAGTGCTGCATATCATCAAAAACTCCTGGAGGTGGAGGTGGGGCTCCTCTGTAGCAAGTCCATGGAACCGAGGAAGCATCTGCAAGGTGTTCGGGGGGAACTTGAAGTCCCCCACGATAGCTGGAACCACAACCCAATGGTGCATCAATGTAGATCCGGGGTTGTGCAACTCCCGCATCGGTCTAGGTGGTCCTGCTCCTCCCGCGGCTGCTGCCGCTGCGGCGGAGGCCGCGGCTGCTGCTGCTGCTGCTGCGGCTCGTGCCTGTGCATCTGCATCCGGGATCTCCTCGGGCTCGCTCTGCTGATCTCGCTCTGCTCGGAGCCTCTCCAACTCTCTCCTCATCTCTATCATGAATGTTCCCTGATCGCGGAGCTGCTGCTGGACTGTATCGAGTGATGCGATCAGGGTGGAGTTGATCGCTCCCTGGTCTAGTACAATGTGCTCTGGTCGACGGGAGTGATCATCAGAACTGCCTGCTCCGGCCATATCGACGTCTGCAAAATCAAACGAGCCTAGCTCAGGTGCTGTCAAATGTATCAATCTCTCCTCGGGCTCGTGTCTCTCAGGAAGGTCAGAAAGGGGATCGAGGGGGAACAGGGTGGAGTCGTACTCGGGCTCGGAGAGCGGGTCTGAGCTCTCGCGAGCCAACCTAGATGATGAGGTAGACGCGCCCGAAAGCGGTGCAACCAGAGGTTGCCTAAGAGATCGTCTACCCATCATCTTGATCTGGCGAGTAGGGCGGATGAGATCTGGAAAAATTATGATCTAAAAACAAACCCCCGGTTCACCAACGCAACGCGAGCTGAAGACCGTGAAAGTTCGGTCAAATTATCTTGTCGATTTTATTTTGGTGAACACTCAAGATATCAGAGCGCTTACGTGACCTGTTGGGATATCCGCTGCTAACCCAACCGACTGGCCCGCACGGAAGAGTCGGTAATCAGTCGGGTTTAGCAACGGGGGGCTCTACCTAGTGTGCGGGTCACTCTCTCGCGCATACAAACCAAGCAATGAGGGGGTTGCTCTCCCCAAGACAAAATTTTTAGGGTGAGCGAGTTTTAAGGTCAATAATCTTAGCAGTCCCAATTTTATGGTTTCACTTTTTTAATATTTTTCAAAGCAAGCAAATCGCCTAACGAATTTTTCGATTCTCCTGATTATTAAGTCAAAAACAGGGGGGAGAAGTCGAAAAAGCCGATGCACGAGAAATCAATGATGCATGCAAAGTCAGAAATGCGTACCTTGCTCCATCTCTCTACATGCAATATGATCCGCGCATAAAATAAAAGACAGAAATAAAACTAAGCTAAATGATGCAGCGGGAAGACGAGTCCTAGACGAGCAACTTCTAGCGAAGAACCGTCTAACCGGTCACCGACCTCCAAGCCAAAGAGTCCGGTCTTGGCCCGTCCCTCCCCTGCCCGACAAATCGGGGGTAGGAGTAAGCGCTTTACAGAACGGGCTACGGCACGTAGGCTACGGAGGCTAGCGAGTCGGTTATTTTTATTATTTATTTTAAGTAGGTCCAATTACGATCTATAGGAACAGATATGCCATTAAGTGTGTGGATCCTACTTAATTACGTCACAATCACCAGAAAGTCCTAAATCTAGGGGCTCGAGCAAAAACTGCGAAAAACCGGAAAAGACAGTAAGAAAGAAAAATAAAACCGCGAAGAAAGCCGCGAAAAACCGCGCAAGTCCTAATGGGTCCCCCGAGCACACCGGTGCTCGGCGAAACAGACCCGCTACGGTCACAAGTCCAAAAGTGTCCAAGTCCCTGTATTATTACAATAATAATAAATGAAATAAAGTCCTAAGCTATCCTCTCCCACTCAACTCTCTCCTCTCGCTCTCTCCTGCGGCTTCGTAGAGAAAGAAGCCGCCTCCAAGTTCCTCGGCTGCACCGGCTCCTCGAAAGTCGCCTCCGCGGTCCTCGGGCCCTCGCAAGACAGAGAAAAGAGTGGTCAGACCAGTAAAAATAATCAAATGAAAAGAAAAAGAAATGAAAATACAAGTCAGGGTATATATGCAAAAAAATGAAAAAATAAAATAAACACACAATATAAAACAAAAATAAAAATAAAAGAAAATCAAAACAAAATAAAACAAAAAGAAACTAGATACAAAAGCCGCGAAAAGCCGCGGGCTCCGAAGAGCCACGAAAAGCCGCGAAAAATAAAAACGAAAATAAAAACAAAAGAGAACTACTAAGCCGTGCTCCCCGGCAACGGCGCCATTCTGATAACACGAAAACCCGAGCAATGAAGGCAATCAGGTAACTGAGACGGTCGTTGCGACCTCAGTCACTCGGACGTGTATCAAAAAAATATCGAACCGCTAAATAAATCGAAGATCAATCAAAACAAATAAGAGAGCGGTCCCGCTATGAGATTAACCTGGTATAGCACCCAGGGTCGAACACAAGGAGCACGTGTTGGCCAGAGGCCTACGAAGTAGTAAAAATAAAATAAAAGAAAAGACAAGTATTTTTAGTGGTTTTTATATTTTTTTGGATTTTTAAAATGTGAAGAAAATAAAAGAAAGTAAAGACAAGCACACTTTAGCTAATTATTAAATATGTCAAAAATCAAGCAAAAATTCAAACAAAAATGTTTTTATGTTTTTTAGATTTTTTAGTGTTTTTGGTGAATTTTTGGGATTTTTATAAGGTGTATTTTATTTTCTAAAAATCAAACAGTACTAAAAATGCAAGGCACTGTCCAGCCAGGCCCAAAATCCAAAAATAAAATATCTAAGGATCTCAGAGGGACCTGGAGGTAATTTTCCTGTATACTAGATAAAATAAGGAAAATTTGAGCACCAAAATTATTGTTTTTGGATTTTTAGATTAATTATTATGATTTTTATGAGTTTTTAGGTGTTTTTGAATTTTTAGGGTTTTTAAGCAATGAAAAATAGCCAAAATTGGCTAGAAAATCAAAACACACAAAAGAAACAGTACCTAATTTTTATGGAATTTTTGAGGGGGTTTTTATATTTTTTTGGGATTTTTAATTCTAGACAGTAGCTAAAATAAATGTTTTTGAATTTTTAAAAATAACAAATAAAATCAAAAATGTCCTCAAAAATTTTCAAAAATTCTACAACATGGCAGGAGCCATGTGTCAAATTTTCATCGAATTTGGAGGTGATTTGATATTTTATTCAAAAATCAAAAGGGGGCACTGTGCACAGGGACTCAAGTGCAAATACCCGAAGATCTGGGGGTCCAGGTGCAATTTTCCCAGCAAGTCACGCGCGTGGCGCGTGCCTGGGGCACTCAGGGACCTTTTTGTAAAGAAACTAAGGTCCGGGGACTATTTGGTAACACGTACCAAAAGTCCAGGGACCCCAGATGCAATTTACCCTACAATACACGCACATGTGCAATTAAAACATTCACAGGGGTAGATATGCAATTCCTAAAAAGTTTTCATTCATTAACAAAGCACCCAGAACTACAGGACTAATATTGCAAATACACCAGATATACACGTGACGACGCACGTGGCTCACACATACAGGGGCATAAATGCAAATACTAAAAAGCACGAGGTCCAATGTGCAATTATCCAAACGTAAATAAAGAGCATAAAATATTTACAAGACTGAAATGTAAAGCACAAACTACGAGGGGGCCTAAGGTAAATTACCCCTTTATTACGTCGACGGCTGGATGAGCGCCACGTAGCTGATCTAACGGTCTCGAACGGGGGGCGCTGGTCTTCTTCCGCACGTGGGCCGATCGACGTCCGAGAGCGAGGCACGTGGAAGATCGAACGGCTGGCAGGTGCTGGTGCCTCCCTCTCTCTGCTCTGACGGTCCAGATCAACCCTCGAAAGGATCGGACGGTAACTGCTCCTCAGTGGATGAACGGTCACGATGACAACTGGAGGTCGAGGCTGATCGGACGGCTAGCGAGGATCCTCGAAGAACAGGTGGCCGGCGAGTTTCGCCGGCCTCGTGCGCGTGCTGGGGTCCTCCTCAGCTGCCTCCGAGGATCGGAGAAGATCGGCGATGAAGTCCCGCAGCTGGTGATGGCCTCCGATGGCCCAGCCGAGCCCTGGAGGGGCTCCGGCGAGGTCGACGGAGGGGAACTCCTGGCCTGGATGTGGGGAGGCCTCAGATGGCCTCCTCTGGACCTGCAAGGTAGCTCAAGAGCTTCGCGGGTCGAGGGCAAAATGCCTCGACCCGGTTAGGGGGTGTGGAGGTGAACGATGCGTCGGGGTGAGCGAGCTCCGACGAGCGACGGACGGTGGAGCTCGAACCCCAGCTCCTGTCCGAGCTGGGTTGAACGAAGGGGCGGGGAAGGTGCGTGGAGGGATGGCGATGGTGAGCGTGGGTTCCGATGATCAAAAAGATATGCGATATAGCCGGAATCGACGGAACTCGGCGGAACTATGATTTGGGGGAAACAAGAAATTACGCGAAATAGGGAAGCTAGAAGGTTACCTGGGTGGCGCGATAGACTATGCTGGAGCTGAGGTAGCTCCTGGTCGTCGCCTCGAAGGTCGTCAAGGCCTGAGGCTCGAGCTCCTGCACGGGGCGGAGCACGGCGGCGCAAAGTCGCCGGATCAGTGGTCCGGCCACCCCCTCCTCACTGCGACAAGGGCAATCGCGAGCTGTCACCTCAGGGATCGCTATGGAGGTCACGGGATGAAGGGTGGAGAGCCAAAGATGGAAATGGAATGCGGCGGAGCTCAGACTTTATATGGGTGCAGGTCCGGGAAGAAGGGCTCGGGTCCGGCTCGATGGAGCACGGACCCCTAGGCAAGGTGTCGGGCGAGGTTCCCGGATGCATGGGGAATGATCGGAGCTCGAGATTTGCGGATTTGGAAGCCGGGTCGTGACGCGAAAAATCGGGGAAGTCGGGTCGGGCGTCACGACCTGTGTGAAGTGGTCCACAGGGGGGAGTTGACCGGGGGGTCAACGTCCCCCGTGGACCAATTGGAAGCTGCCACGTATTTTCTTTTTTGTTTATTTATTTTGGGCTAGATAACAATGGATTTAGCAAAAACTTAAAGCACAAAATATTTTTATTTTATTTTTTTCTATTTTTTGGTGATTTTTAATTAATTTTTGGAAATAAAAATAAGGTATTTACATAGTATAGCTAAACATAGGTATATATACAATATATGGTTTTTAATTTTGATTTTTAATTAGTTATTTTTATACATTTTTATTCCTATTTTATATTTTATTTATTTATAGAATAAAATGAGGAATAAAAAGATATTTTTATTTTATCTTTATTATTTATATACATAGGTGAAATAAATAGTTAGGTACACTATGTACATGGCATATGTACAAGATATTTTTGTAATTTTAATTTTTGTTATTTTTATTTGATTTTTGTTTTGATTCTTTTTATTTATTTTATTTACAATATATAGCATAGAGTATTTACAAAAAGTTTAGAAAATAATTTTATTTATTTATATGGTTAAATAAATAAGGAAGGTGGTCTATGTACATGGTGAAAGGTCATTTTTTTGGATTTTTGATTTTAAAATTTTTATTTTGTTTTCAATAGTTTCTAAATATGTACAATCATATTTTTGGGTGAGGAAAATATAATTTTATTTATTTATATAGATATTTACACATGAGCCCCTATCTCCCTCTACTTGGCTTTTATGCGGTCAGGCCCATGCTGAGCCCTCCCTTGGGTTAGGTTGCTCAATATTTATTCTAAATATTTCCCTCTTTTTCTTTTTCATCTTTATTCTTTTATTTTTGCACAAAAACATGCTAATTATAGATTTTTACAAGATGCATGCTTTTGCTAATTATTCCTATTTACACATATCTACATGCATTTGCATAGGTTTTTGTAGCTAAAATATAAGAATAAAGAGTGATGAATGGGTATTCATCATGTATACAACTAACTTCCTTAAATAAAAATCACCAAAAAATTAATTATCTAATATTATTTAATTAATTTAATTTAATTATGAAAATTATAATTAATTATTTGATTTATTTTATTTATACACTTATGATGAATACTCATTCATCACTCTTTATTCTTATATTTTAGCTACAAAAACCTTTGCAAATACATGTATATATTTGTAAATATAAATAATTACCAAAAGCATGCATGGTGTAAAAAGTAACAATTAGCATGTTTTTGTGCAAAAATAAAAGAATAAAGATTAAAAAGAAAAAGAGGGAAATATTTAGAATAAATATTGAGCGACCTAATCCCAAGGGAGGGCTCAGCATGGGCCTGACCGCATAAAAGCCAAAGTAGAGGGAGATAGGGGCTGATGTGTGTAAATATACCTGTAAATAAAATAAATATATTTTATTCTAAAAAATAGAATAAGTGGTTTGTATATATTGTATATATTTATAAATATAAAATCAAGATAAAAATAGAAAAAATCAAAAAGAAAATAAAAATAGATCACTTGTACATAGTCACCTTGTACATAGCTCATTTATCTCTATATTTATTTCACCTTATAAATAAATAAAATTAATCTTCATAAAATTTGTAAATATTCTATATTTTATGGTGTAAATAAATAAAATAAAAACCATTAAAACAAAACAAAAAGAACAAAATTAAAAATCAAAAATAATATTGTATATATACCTTGTATATATATGTACATATGTATTTATTTACTCTTTGTTTATAAATAATAAAAATAAAATAAAAATATCCTTTTATTCCTAATTTTATGATATAAATAAATAAAATATAAAATAGGAATAAAAATGCACAAAAATAGCAAATTAAAAATCAAAAATCAAAACCCTACATTGTACATATACCTATATATAGCCCTATTATGTAAATACCTTATTTTTATTTTGAAAAATTAATTAAAAATCACAAAAAAATAGGAAAAAAATAAAATAAATATTTTTCATGTTTTAAGTTTTTCTTAGTTCGATCATTTATTATTTTAAAATAAATAATCAAATAATTTTAAATTGGTGGATTCTGATTGGTCCACGGGGGTTTGTTGACCCCGATCAACTTAACCCGCGGACCCTCTTCCCTCGCGGATCTGATGGTCGACCCGACTTCTCAAATTATTTCCCACTCGATCCGACAACCAATCACCCTAACCCCGGGCCCCGAATGTTCCTTGTTCTTCCCAGACCCACGCCCGGGGTGGGTCTTAGGGATCCGAGTCGCGAGCGACTCGCCCGATCTACTTCTTCTCGGACCCTTGATCATATAAAACCTTAACTCCGGCGACCTTTTCATGCATCTTTGGACCTTCCACTCGCAGCCAAGGAGCTCCTCTGGTGAGCCCAAGTGACAGCCGTGTCTGCCGGAGTAGAAGTGAGGCTCGAGCACCTCTGGAAGCCACTGATCCGGTGGCTCTGCCGCCGTGCACCGCCGCGAGCGCGCCCAGCCTCGGGGAGTCGACGACCCCTTGCAGGCAATGACCCAGGAGCTCCCCGAGCTCCAGCCCAGTCCATAACCTCCTTCAGGTAGCCTTCTTAGCCTTTAGATTAGCTTAGATTAGGATTTTTCAGTTTCAGGTAGCCGTAGCTCCGCCAGCTCCGCCCTTCGTCTCCGTCTACCCATCAGCCCATCCAATACCGCCATCACCTTCGTGAGTCTCCTCCACACCTTCTCCACCGACCCATCCCCCCTGGCTCGCCCCGGAGCAGGGATATCGACCCTCCACCTCCGCCGCTCGCCGGAGGGCCGCCATATCGACGCATTGTTGACCGCCCGAATGACTAAGGTAAAGGTGTAGAAAAATAGGTCGTTGCGACCTCAATCACTCAGACTAAGTCAATCAAGAAAAATCAACCACTCAGGACATGTAAAACTGATCAAGCACAAAAGAGAGCGGTCTCGCTATGAGATTAACCTGGTATAGCACCCAGGGTCGAACACAAGGAGCACGGATTGGCCAAAGGCCTACGAAGTAGTCAAAATAAGATAAAATAAAAGAAAAGTGATTTTTAGTGGTTTTTGTTAATTTTTATATTTTTTAGGATTTTTAAAAGGTTAAGAAAATAAAAGAAAGTAAATACAAACACACTTGCACAATTTATTAAACACACCAAAAATAATGCAAAAATTCAACAAAAATTGTTTTTATGTTTTTTAAGTTTTTAAGTGTTTTTGGTAAATTTTTGGGATTTTTCTAATGTATATTTTATTTTCTAAAAATAAAACAAGGCTAAAAACCCTAGGTACTGTCCAGCAAGGCCTGAAATCCAAAAATAAAATATTTATGGATCTCAAATGGCCCTGGAGGTAATTTTCCTGTATACTAGATAGAATAAGGAAAATTTAGGCACCTAAATTATTGTTTTTGGATTTTTAAATTATTTATTATAGTTTTTGTAAGTTTTTAGGGGTTTTCAATTTTTAGGATTTTTAAGTGATGAAAAATAGCCAAAATTGGCTAGAAAATCAAACAACAAACAAAGAACAGTAGCTAATTTTTTTAGAATTTTTGGGGGTGTTTTTATATTTTTTTATGATTTTCCAAGTTAAACAGTGGCAAAAATAGGGGTTTTTGAATTTTTAAAAATAGCAAATGAAATCAAAAATGTCCTCAAAAATTCATAAAAATTCTACACCATGGCAGGAGCCATGTGTCAAATTTTCATCGAATTTGGAGGTGATTTGATATTTTATTCAAAAATAAAGGAGGGGCACTGTGCACAGGGACCTAAGTGCAAATACCCAAAGTTCTGGGGGGTCTGGTGCAAAATACCCAGCAAAACACGTGCCAAGCACGTGCCTGGGGCACTCAGGGACCCAAATGTAAGAAAAATAAGTTCTGAGGGCTTATTGGTAACAAGTACCAAAAGTCCAGGGGCTTATCTGCAAAATACCCAAAAAATATCGCACATGTGCAAATAAAACACTCACAGGGGCATAAATGCAATTATTGAAAATATTTCATTCATTAAAGAACATCCAGAACTACAGGGGTAGAGTTGCAAATACACCAAAAATATCACGTGTCGAAGCACGTGTCTCAGACAAACAGGGGCATAAATGCAAATATGAAAAAGTTCGAGGTTCCAAGTGCAATTTACCCTACGTAAATAAAATGCATAAAATATTTACAGGACTGCAAATAAAAACCACAAACTACGAGGGGGCCTAAGGTAATTTACCCCTTTATTGTGATCCAAGGGCGGAGCGTGCGCCACGTGTAGATCCGACGGTGGAGAAGCGGAGGCGCCCAAGGCTCCGGTCCTCGACTGCGATCCGACGGTCCAGGTGCTGCCACGTTGCAGATCGAACGGTGGGCGGACGACGAGGCTGAGCTTCGCTGGATCGACGGTGGAGATCGACCCTCGGATGGATCTGACGGTTGAAGCTGCTCCTCGAATGGACGTACGTGATTGGATCTGGAGCTCGGGGGTCAATCGGACGGCGGAGGAGGATGATGGACGAACAGGGCTCCGGCGAACTTCGCCGGGCTCGTGAGTGCGCGATGGTCCTCCGGGGAGCCTTCTGAAGGTCGGAGAAGAATCGCGGAAGGCTCCCGCGTCTGCTGATGGTCTCCGACGAGCACACCGAGCTCCGAGGAACTCGGACGGCGTCGGCGGAGCTGGGGCTCCTGGCTGAATAGTGAAGGGCCTCAGACAGCCCTCGTTTCGACCTGAAAAGAACACCAGAAGACTCACGGGTCGAGGGCAAATTGCCTCGACCCGGTTAGGCGGCGTGAAGGTGCATGGTGCGTCGGAATGGAGAGCTCCGGCGAAGGTGGTCGGCGGAGGAGCTCGATTCCCAGATCCTGTGCGATCTGGGTTGAGTGAAGAGGCGTAGAATGTGCGTGAGGGGATGGCGAAGGTAACGGTGCGTTCCGATGATTGAGAAGTTGCACGATATGGCCGGAATCAGCGGAATACGTCGGAGATGCGATTTGGGGGAAATGGAAAATTACGCTAAACGAAAGGACTAATCGGCTACCTGGGCGGTCGGAGAGACTGGGGAAGAGCAGGGGGTGCTCCTGGTCGTAGCCTCAAGGGTCGTCTCGGCCCGAGGCTCGATGCTCACGCTTGTGGCGGAGCAACGGCGGCGACACACGCCGGATCAGTGGATTCACCTCCTCGCCTCGCTGCAACAAGGGAGATCGCTTGCTGTCACTCTCGCGGTGCCTCTGGAGTTCACTGGGAAGAAGGAGAAGAGCCAAAGATAAGGCACGGAGGCGGCGGAGGTCGAGATATATATGGAGACAGGGCCGATTAGGGTTGGGAGGTGACGGCTATGGAATGCGTGGATCTCACGGCGAAGGATCTGGCGAGGATGTCGGATGATCGGCGAAGGATCCGGGCGCGGGGTTTGCGTGGGTGACAGGCTGGAGGCGCGTGGAGAAAATGGCGAAGGCGGGGCGGTGCGTATTTTCTCAAAAAGGAAAGAGTCCGCGGGGGAGTTGACTGGGGTCAACAATCCCCCGTGGACCAATCAGGAGCTGCCACGTATTTGATTTTTTTGTTTATTTATTTTAGGCTAGAAAATGGCCGAATTAAGAAAAACTTAAAACATGAAATATTTTTCTTTTATTTTTTTCTATTTTTTGGTGATTTTTAATTAATTTTTGGAAATAAGGATAAGGTATGTACATTATAGGTCTATACATAGGTATATGTACAATATGTTTTTGTATTTTTAATTTTGTAATTTTTATTTGATTTTTGTTTTGTTTCTTTTTTATTTATTTTATTTACAAAATATAATCTAGAATATTTACAAAAAGTTTTAGAGATAAATAAATTTATTTACAAGGTGAAATGGATAAGGAAGGTGGTATATGTACATGGTGAAAAGATATTTTTGGATTTTTGATTTTTAATTTTTATTTTGTTTTTAATAGCTTTTACATATATACAAAATATATACAAATATTTACAACATATTTTTGGGTGAGGAAAATATATAGTTTTATTTATTTACAAATATATACATATGTGAGCCCCTATCTCCCTCTACTTGGCTTTTATGCGGTCAGGCCCATGCTGAGCCCTCCCTTGGGTTAGGTTGCTCAATATTTATTCTAAATATTTCCCTCTTTTTCTTTTTACTCTTTATTCTTTTATTTTTGCACAAAAACATGCTAATTATCTATTTTTACAAACATGCATGCTTTTGCTAATTAATCCTATTTACACATATCTACATGCATTTGCATAGGTTTTTGTAGCTAAAATATAAGAATAAAGAGTGATGAATGGGTATTCATCACCCCCCTATACTATACTTTGCTAGTCCCTTAGCAAACACTTATTTGAAAAAGAAGTGAAAAAGAAAGAAAAAGAAAAAGAAAAAGAGAATGTACATGGATCAAGGTTGATTATTAAACTTGCCTTCATTAAATTGAGGTATGGAGCTCAATCAGATCTTTGGATTATTAATGTGTCGGAACCTTATTTAGACTTAAGCTTAAAACCTAACAGCCTCTAAGTTCCACTATTCTATAACCAAGACTCCTCAATGCTCCAGATCAGAACAAGTCATCAACTACAAACCCTGAAGATCATGAATCTTTTCTTGTCCTGTGAAAGTGAGGTCTAAGCTCTCCACCTCAGAAATGGCAACTTGACAACCCTCCTCAACAAGGTAACTCTATGACCTCAATCTGGCCACTCTTTCCTCGAGGAGCGGGGTATTCCCTTCTAAGTTCAAGTACAACCGGCTCAAGAAGAGGGGGAAGAAGAGAATGGGTCAAGGCCAGTGTAGCCAAGTACCCTTGGGAGCCTGACCAGTGTAGCCAAGTCTCCCTGCTGCAAGCTACAACAGGTGGATCATGAAACCAAGCTTTGCTTATTGCACTTATATACATACTCCGGTGGGATTATCATTTTCTCTCAGACCCACCACTTTTTTGGAGTTCTTTTCTTTTTGCATTTTTTTTTTCGAGTGCATCTATACAACATGTACATGTGCAGCATATATACAAGGAGTTTTTTCCTTTTGAGCCAGTAGACTATCCCTCTTTTGAAGCTTTATTGCAACCCACAACTCCCGTCGTTAGACCTCATGGCAACCAGACCAAGTTGAGACGCACTTCCTTCACTAAATGAAGAAGAGAGGTTCCGCCTAGAAGTACTACCCTCATATGCTACCCCAAGCCAAGGAAGACTGCCTCCTCACCACCTCATCCGTAGAGAGCTCGGTGCATAGTGCGGTTGTCCAAGTAAAGCCATAATCTATATGAGTCATGTGTTGTTGTTAAGTGCTCTACTTAGGCTCATTGAGATGACATGTGATCATAGCCTAATGGACTCAAAGAATTAAGTCACCATGGACCTGAAAAGCCTTAAACCTAAGCCCTATAAGGTTCCTCTTAGAATTAGGTGGATTAAGATCTTAATCAAGCTCCATTTCTCAATTTGATTCCAGGCTTAGTTTAAATATCAACTATCATCCAGAAAAACTATATACAAATGTACAAAAAGATGCATATTTACATAAATTTTACAATCATGCAAAAAAATTTTTTTGAAAAATGTTTTGAAATCATGAGTGATGATGCATGAAGTGCAAGTTTTGCAAAAAGAAATTTACACACATTTACACAAGATTTTTGCAAACTTTTGATTTTCAAAACATTTTGGAAAAATTTTGTACTATATACATAGTTTTGATACAAAAATATTTACACAAGCTTTACACACAAAAGATTTTTGAAATCATTTTTACAAAAATAGTTTGTACACTAGCTATGTATGTGCAAATAAAAGAAGATTATGAACATGAAAATTTTTTTTAATTTTTATGGTTTTTAGCCATTTTTATTTATTAACACACTCACACAAAGTACGAGTTATGGCTAAAGTATATATGAAATATATACACACCCCCTATACTTAGCTCGAACGATGTCCTCAGAGTCAAGAGCGATGAATAAGACATAACTCGTGCTATGTATAGGGAAGTGAAAAGAAAGGCTATACAAAAGGAGACTGAAATATCAAGTGAAGAGGGACTCGGGTCTTCCCCCTATACTTAGGATCAAGTAATCCTAAGTATAGCAGGCTGTACACGAAGGGAAAACCGAGTGGAGAATGTACAGGGTTTACCCCCCCTATACTTAGGGTAAAATATCCCTAAGTATAGGCAGCAAAACAAGGGTAGACAGAAACAAAAGAAATACCCGGAATGTCTCACATCCCCCCTATACTTAGGGTAAAGTGCACCCTAAGTATAGCATAATCACAAGATGCAGAAAGGGATGTGGGACTAAAGAATGTGCTGATATGGACATCTGGATCTATGTACAGCGGAGGATCAGTAAAGCTCAGGTGTGAGATGCATTAGATGTGAGTCAAAGACCACATCTCACGCAAAATGAATAGGGGAAAGATCCACGACTCGCGGCTCATGATCTAGAAATGGCTTGAGCCGCTGGCCGTTCACTCGGAAGGTACTCTCAGAAGACAACTCAGATATGTCGATGCTACCGTTGTCGTGTACCTTCCGAACCAGATAAGGTCCTTTCCATTTGCTCTGTAGCTTCCCTGGAAATAATCTAAGCCTCGCATCAAACAGCCATACTCTCTGTCCAATCTCAAAATGTTTGTGGCTGATATGAGAATCATGCCACTCCTTAACTTTCTCCTTATAATGTAGGCTGCTCGAGAAAGCTGCGTCTCTAAGCTCCTCCAGGGCAGCTAGCTCTGCCCTCCTCTGGTCTCCTATACCATCTGGATCCATAAGTATGTCTGTAACTGCCCAAAGTTACTTGTGCCTCAGCTCAACAGGTAAATGGCATGGCTTGCCATATACGAGGCGAAAGGGAGATGTGCCCAAAGGTGTCTTGAAAGACGTCCTATATGCCCACGAGACCGAGTCCAATAGCTGTGACCAATCCTTTCGGTCAGGGCGGACGACTTTCTGCAGAATAGTCTTGATCTCCCTATTCGACACTTCGGCTAGACCATTCGTCTGTGGATGGTATGGTGTAGCAACACGATGGTCTATGCCGAACTCGCTAGCAAGTGCCTTCACCTGGTCGTTGATGAAATGAGATCCCCCATCAGAAATCAGAACTCGTGGAACCCCGAACCGCGTGATGATATGCTTCCTCAAAAATCTGCAAACTGTCCTCGCATCAGCGGCTCGGGCGGGGATAGCCTCCACCCAACGACTCACATAGTCTACGGCCAACAGAATGTACTCAAATCCCTGACTCTTAGGGAATGGACCCATGAAATCGATGCCCCATGCGTCAAAAACCTCACAGAAGTGAATGGGCTGCATCGGCATCATATCACGCTGTCCACAAGTTCCCATCCTCTGACAGTCAGTACACCTCTTCACGAACTCATCTGAGTCCTTGAATAGGGTAGGCCACCACAAGCCGGATTGGAGTACTTTCTGTGCCGTTCTCCTCCCAGAATGATGTCCTCCTGCCTCAAGCTTGTGGCAGTAAGTGAGGACACTATGATGCTCCTCCTGAGGAATACACCGACGCCAGACGCTATCCCCTCCTTCGTGGTAAAGGATGGGATCCTCCCAGTGGTAGGACTTGGCCTTCGCAAGGAAGGTCTCACGCCTCTGCCTGGGCCAATCTTGTGGGACTTTCCCAGCAACGAGAAAGTTCACAATATCGGCATACCACGGGAGTGAGGCGATAGCAAGGATCGCCTCATCTGGAAAGGTATCTCGAATAGGATCAATCTGCTCAGAATCCTCAGGCTGCTCTAGTCGGGAAAGATGATCCGCCACCACATTCTTGATTCCAGGCTTATCCTTGATCTCAATATCGAACTCCTGGAGTAGAAGGATCCATCTAGTCAGTCTGGCCTTGGCATCCTTCTTTGACATGAGGTACCTGATGGCGGTATGATCTGTAAACAAAGTCACTCTAGATCCAATGATATACGATCTGAACTTATCTAGGGCGAACACTACTGCTAGCATCTCCTTCTCTGTGACCGTATAATTCCGCTGGGCGGAATCCAATGTGCGGCTAGCATAGTGTATGGCAAATGGCACTCCATCCCTCCTCTGTCCTAGCACTGCCCCCACGGCAAAATCGGAGGCGTCCGTCATGATCTCGAATGGGAGAGACCAATCGGGTGGCTGAAGGACAGGAGCCTCAATAACACACTGCTGGAGAGTCTCAAAGGACGAAAGACACTTGTCATCGACAAGGAACTCGGTGTCTTTCGTTAGGAGGTCAGTCAACGGTCGGGCAATCTTGCTGAAATCATGAATGAATCTCCTATAAAAACCAACGTGCCCCAGAAATGACCGTAGCTGCTTCAAATTGGACGGCGGTGCGAGTTTTCTAATGACGTCAACCTTGGCTGGATCAACCTCCATGCCCCTGTTGGAGATGATGTGGCCAAGCACCGTCCCTTGAGTCACCATGAAGTGACTCTTCTCCCAAGACAGAACCAAGCGGGTAGCAATACATCGCTGGAGCACTCGGTCTAGGCAGTCAAGACAGGAATCGAATCCGTCGCCGTAAACCGAGAAGTCGTCCATGAAGACCTCCAAACACTCCCCTACCATGTCCGAAAAGATCGACAGCATGCATCTCTGAAAAGTCGCAGGGGCGTTGCATAGCCCAAATGGCATGCGTCGAAAGGCGTATGTACCGAAGGGACAGGTAAAGGTGGTCTTCTCCTGATCCTCAGGAGCGATGGCCACTTGATTGTAGCCCGAGTACCCATCTAGGAAGCAGTAATGGCTCTTCCCTTCCAGTCTCTCTATGATCTGATCAATAAAAGGCAGGGGGAAATGGTCCTTCTTGGTGGCCTGGTTGAGTCTCCTGTAGTCAACGCAGACCCGCCAAGAGGTAGGTACTCGTGTAGCAATCTCCTCTCCCGACTCATTGATCACAGTCATGATGCCCGTCTTTTTGGGCACCACATGCAAGGGGCTCACCCACTTGGAGTCGGAAATGGGATAAATAAAATCTGCACTCCACCATTTTGATATTTCCTTCATGACAACCTCTCTTAGGTTGGGGTTCAGTCGCCGCTGGAACTCACGCGACGGCTTTGCCCCTTCCTCGAGATAGATATGGTGGGAGCACAACGAGGGACTAATCCCATGGAGATCTGCTACGCTCCATCCAATTGCCTTGCGGTTCTTTTCAAGAACCCCCATCAGACGGGATTCTTGTTCTCCAGTCAGATCGGCAGAGATGATGACTGGGTACATCTCAGACTCTCCCGCAAGGAATCGATACTTCAGCGAAGTAGGGAGCGGCTTTAGCTCTGGACAGCTGGGTGCTGGCAAATCTGGCTTCTGAAGAAGATGTGTGTATGCTGACAATTCTGCCAAATCTGCCTGGGAAAATGATAGAGAACTCTCACAAACTGGATCTGGAGAAGGTGGGCCCTCTGCATTGTCTCTGATCTGCTCTACCTCTACCTCCTCCTCATCTGTAGGCTCAGGTGGATCCAGGTCTGGTATCTGATCATCACAATCTGCCCAATCAGATTCTGAATCCGAGGGATCTGTATCAGAAGCGGTGGCATCAGTACCACCGGGAAACAAGGTGGCCTCAGCACCACCATCACTGAAAATCGTGTCGCGATCAAGGTCCGACTCTGCTGACTCAATAGTATCCTGAACTAGGGCTGTGCTCTCCAGACTATCCTCTGCTATCATCTCTGCATCAGCTGTATCTGAATATGAGAGGATAGTCTGTGCTGCAGGATCTGCCCAAGCTGCCTCATCATCTGTGATTACAAAATCACAGTCCTGGTGTATGTCTGGCTCTGTATCTGTCAGCTGTTCTGAATCTGTACTGCCCTCTGAGCGGGATCGATCTCTGGTTCTGTGATCCTTAATCGTCTCTATTTGTATACTCTCGCCCTGGACGCGAAAGAATACCTTCCCACTGTCATGGTCAGTCACCGCCTTGGCTGTGGCCAAGAACGGGCGACCGAGGATGATGGGGGAATCGGTCAACGAGTCAGGGGTCTCCATGTCCAGCACTACGAAGTCCACGGGAAATTGCAAACCCTGAATCGTGACAACAACGTCTCGCAACAACCCCTTTGGCCTCTTGACAGACCGATCAGCAAACTGAAGGTATGTCCTGCTCTGTCTAAGAGTGCCCAACTCTAAGTGGTCGAGAAGGGCTGCCGGAAGAAGGTTGATCGACGATCCGCTATCTAATAGAGTACGGTCGAACCTCTGCTCATTAATCTGACATCTGACATACGGGGCTCCTAAATCTGGCCTCTTGGTCGGCAGATGGTTCTGGATCGCGTAACACGTGGCTTTTGTCAACACATGAATCTCTGCGGTGTTGTTCCTCTTCTTCCTCCTGACTGTGGTCCTGTCTCTCAAGGATCGCTGAAGAAGAGGGATGTGCTGCAAAGCCTCATGGAGGGTCAGCTGGATGTGAAATCGGTCTATCATGCTCTGGCTGAACTCCTCCTGCTCTCTCTTTTTTGGATCTTTTTCTCTTTTCTTCCCCTTCCCCAACTCAAGGGCTCTAGGAAAGGGGATCACATGGTCCTTCTCAGATGAAGGACTAGGAATAGGCCTAGACGGTTCGATGACCGGATCCTCACATACATCATTCACCACAGTGGGATCAGAAGAAACTAAACCTTTTCCTTTATTCAAAATAGAGTCCTGAGATACATTCATACGAGGAAAGACAACATCTCTATCAAAATGAATATTGGTGGCCTCAGTACCACCTCTAGCTGGCTCTACAACTAGACGTCTTGCGGCCTCAGTACCGCGGGCTGGCTCGGCTCTGCTGGTGGCGTCAGTACCACCTCCTCGATATGGTGAAGCGGCGGCCTCAGTACTGCCGGTGGAATCAGCATCTCGGGTGGCATCAGTACCACCGTCATCATCATGTGCGGCTTCAGTACCGCTCTCCTCTTCCTCATCTGGCGCTCTGGATGGATCCTCGCGTTGTCGCTCAGATGAGGCGCCGCCTGCTGGTCTTCTACCGCTCCTAAGTGTAACAAAATCAGCATCAAATAGATCCGACGACATATCATCAAATGAGTCACTAGGAGTGATAGGCTCAGTGTGAACTACCTGCTCAGACTTCCTCTTCAAGCTATTCAGATTAGGCTCGATCTGTGCAGGGATGGCGGCCTTCCCTCTCATCAGGTCCCGCATCTCCTGGCGGAACTCGTCCATCTCCCGTCTAAATGTAGCCTGCTGCTCTGTGAAGATGCGGGCTAGATCATCCAAGGCGGGGCTCTCATGGGAGCCTGACGGGTTGCCTCTCTGGTAATGAGGCTGCTGGACCTGGTGTTGCTGCGGCTGAGAGGGGTAAAAGGAAGGATGCTGCTGCTGGTGAGCTTGCTGCTCACGTCTCCAATTCTGTCCCTGTTGCTGGTAGGGACGAGGTACGAAGGATGATGGCTGGTGTGACTGGTATGCTGGGGGCTGCTGGTGATCTCTCTGCTGGGAGTACTGCCCTCCCTGACCGGCTGGCTGCTGTTGGGACTGGTTACCCCCATTCCCCCACCTGAATCCGGGATGGTCTCGTCGGATTCCAGGTTGAGGACGGTCATACCAAATCCCGTTGACATCCATCAACGGCTCTGCATCGAAGGGGTCTGGTGGCAGTACTGCCAGAGGCTGATCCGGCTGATATATCACCATCTGTAAGTCTGGAGATGGTGGTGACTGATAAGAGGGCTGCTGCTGCTGGTACGGCTCCGCCTGTACAAGGTGAACTTGTCTAGGCTGCTGCAAGGAGCTGGAGCGCTGGGACGAGCTGCGGCTGCCACCGGAATCGCCTCGCGACTGAAGACGGGGCTGAGAAGCCGTCTGTGCCTCCTGAAGACACAAGAGATGGGTCTTCACGTCGCTCAGAGTCTGTGCCATCTGCTCCATCTGAGTAATGCCCTGGCACTGCTTCTTCTCTATTATTTCCATGCGGTCCAACTTCTCACTGATAATCCCCATGTCCGCAGCGGCCGACTCTGCCTGTGCGGCTGCAACTGTGGACGAACTGGATGGACCTGCATCAACCCGTGCTATCCGCTGGTACTGCACGGGTCCTGGCGGCTGCTGAGATCTTTGTGTGTACAACCGAGTCTGGGACATCACCATGTAATTTTCGGCCATCTCCTCGTAAATGGCCCAGACTTGGTCGTGGTCCTTGGCAAAGTAGGACCCGCCGCAAGAAGCATTCACCAGACCCTGAAGCTCTGGCGTCATCCCACTAAAGAAGCTCTGAACTAGGTTCGGCTTGGAAATGTCGTGGTGTGGGCATCTATCCAGAAGCTCTCTAAACCTCTCCCATGCCTCGTGAAACTGCTCGTTAGGGAGCATGGAGAAGTTGTTGATCAGGGCCCTCGCTGCATTCGTCCGCCCGAGTGGATAGTACTTGTTCAAGTACTCGGTGCGGAGCTGCTCCCAGGTGTAAACAAACTTCCCTAAATGCTTCAGCCAGGCGGCTGCTCTATCTGCCAGTGAAAAAGGGAAGGCCATCATCCGAATCGTATCCTGGTCCACTTGACGGTCGTGGACAGTGCTGCAGATCATCAAAAACTCCTGGAGATGGAGGTGGGGCTCCTCAGTGGCAAGTCCGTGAAAATGAGGAAGCATCTGCAGGGTGTTCGGAGGGAACTTGAAATCCCCCACGATAGCAGGTACCACCACCCAATGGTGCATCAGTGTAGATCCGGGGTTGTGTAACTCCCGCATCGGTCTCGGTGGTCCCGCTGCGGCGGCGGCTGCCGCTGCGGCAGCTGCTGCTGCGGCTGCTGCCTGTGCATCAGCATCAGGAATGTCCTCAGGCTCGCTCTGATCTCTCTCCTCTCTTAGTCGCTCCAGCTCCCTTCTCATCTCAATCATGAAAGCTCCCTGATCGCGTAGCTGCTTCTGTATTGTCTCTAACGATGCAATCAGGGTGGAGTTGATCGCTCCCTGGTCTAGTACAAAATGTTCGGGTTGGCGATCATCTGAACTGCCGGCTGATGAATACCCATTCATCACTCTTTATTCTTCTATTTTAGCTACAAAAACCTTTGCAAATACATGTAGATATGTGTAAATACAAATAATTACCAAAAGCATGCATTGTGTAAAAACCTATAATTAGCATGTTTTTGTGCACAAAATAAAAGAATAAAGAGCAAAAAGAAAAAAGAGGGAAATATTTAGAATAAATATTGAGCAACCTAACCCAAGGGAGGGCTCAGCATGGGCCTGACCGCATAAAAGCCAAAGTAGAGGGAGATAGGAGCTCATGTGTGTATACTTCTGTAAATACATAAAATTATATTTTCCTCACCCAAAAATATGTTTGTCCATATTGTGTGTATATTTAGAAACTATTAAAAACAAAATAAAAAGATAAAAAGCAAAAAGATCAAAAATACCCTTCCTTCACCATGTACATAAACCACACCATTGTATTTATTTAACCCTATAAATAAATAAAATTATTTTCTAAACTTTTTGTAAATATTCTATGTTACATATTGTAAATACATAAAATAACAAGAAACAAAACAAAAATCAAATAAAAATCACAAAATTAAAAATACAAAAATACATTGTATAAATACCATGTATATAAATGTATATAACTATTTATTTCACCCTTGTGTATAAATAATTAAAATAAAATAAAAATACCATTTTATTCCATATTTTATGATGTAAATAAATAAAATACAAAATGAGCATAAAAATACATAAAAATAACAAATAAAAAAAATTAAAAATAAAAATCCATATAGTGTACATATACCTATATATATAGCTACCCTATTTTTATTTCCAAAAATTAATTAAAAATCACCAAAAAATAGAAAAAAATAAAAGAAAAACATTTCATGTTTTGAGTTTTCTTTAATTCGGCCTATTTCTGCCTTAAAATAAATAAACAAAAATTGCATCCACGTGGCCGCTCCTGATTGGTCCACGGGGGAATGTTGACCCCGGTCAACTCCCCCGCGGACTCCTTCCTTTTCTGGAAGACGCGCACCGCCCCGCCTTCTCCGATTTTTCCACGCGTCTCCAGGCTGTCTCCCACGCAAATCCCATGCCTGGATTCTTCGCCGTTCATCCCTCTCCCTCGCCGGATCCTTCGCCATGAAATCAACGCTTTCCATCGCTGTCTCCACTCAACCCTAATCGACGCTGTCACCATATATACCCCGACCTCCGCCGCCTCCGCGCCCCATCTTTGGACCTTCTCCTTCTTCCCAGTGACCTCCATAGGCATCGCGAGAGTGACAGCAAGCATTTGCCCTTGTTGCAGTGAGGCGAGGAGGCGAATCCTTTGATCCGGCGTTCTTCGCCGCCGCTGCTCCGCCACCAGCGTCGAGCATCGAGCCTCAGGCCTTGACGCCCTTCGAGGCTACGACCAGGAGCAAGAGCAGCTCCAGCATAGTCTACTGCAGCCACCAGGTAACCTTAGTTCCTTCTAATTTCTTTCAATTTCCGATTTCGCCCAATTCATATCTCCGACGCATTTCCTTGATTCCGTCCACCTCGCGTAATATCTCGACCATCCGACCCGATCATCACCTTCGCCGTTCCCTCACGCACCTTCTACGCTCTTTCACTCAACCCAGATCGCACAGGATCTGGGAGTCGAGCTCCACCGTCCTCCGCTCGCCGGAGCTCTTCCGCCCCACCGCATCGTTCACCGTCACCTCGCTTTCTTGGGTCGAGGCACTTTGCCCTCGACCCGCGAAGCGTTCTGGTTGCTTTGCAGGTCCAAAGGGAGGCGTCTGAGGCTTCCCAACTTCAGGCCAGGAGCTTCGCGCCGCTAGGCCTCGCCGGAGCCCCTCCAGGGCTCGGCTGGGCCATCGGCCATCACCATCAGCTGCGGGAAGTCACCAGGAACGTGTTCCGATCAGTAGCAGCAGCTGAGGAGGACCGGAGTCCATGCACGAGGCCGGCGAAGTTCGCCGGCCATCAGTTCTTCCTCCATCTTCCAGAGCCGTCCGATGAAGCCCTCGCTCCAGTTCTGATCGTGTCCGTCCATTCTTCGAGGAGCAGCAGCCGTCGATCAAGCTGAGGATCTCATCTGGACCGTTGCAGCCGAGGAGAGAGGCACCCGAGCCCAGCACCGCTTGATCTTCCACGTGGCCTCCCTCGGACCGTCGATCGAGCCCAAGAGCCGAAGGAGTAAAGCGCCATCCGTTCCCAGCCGTCAGATCATCCACGTGGCGCCTATCCGACCGTCGGCTAATAAAGGGGTAAATATCGTAGGACCCCCTCTTAGTTTGTCATTTCATTTCCAGTCCTGTAAATATTTTTAGAAACTTTTTCACGTAGGGTAAATTGCAGTATGGACCTTGTGCTTTATTTTAATTGCATGTATGCCCCTGTGTGTGAGTGACCACGTGCTTCGTCACGTGTGTATCTGGGCATTTTACACATCTTGTCCTTTAGTTCTGGATGTTATTCATTGAATAAAATATTTTGTTTATTTGCAATTATACCCCTGTGAGCATTGTTTTTGCACATGTGCGTTTTATTTTGGGTAAATTGCAACTGGGCCCCCTGGACTTTTGATACGAGTTATCAATAGGTCCTCGGGACTTATTTTTCTTACATTTGGGTCCTTGAGTGCCCCAGGCACGTGCTTGGCACGTGTTTCGCTGGGTATTTTGCACCAGACCCCCAGAACTTTTGGGTATTTGCACTTAGGTCCCTGTGCACAGTGCCCCACCTTTATTTTTGAATAAAATATCAAACGACCTCCAAATCCAATGAGATTTTGACACATGGCTCCTGCCATGGTGTAGGAATTTCTCTGATTTTTGAGGACATTTTTGATTTCATTTATTATTTTTAAAAATTCAAAAACCCCTATTTTTGCCACTGTTTGACTTTAAAAATACCAAAAAAAATATAAAATCACCCCCAAAAATTCCAAAAAAATTAGATACTTTAGTTTACTTGTTGTTTGATTTTCGAGCCAATTTTGGCTACTTCTCATCACTTAAAAACCCTAAAAATTGAAAAACCCCTAAAAACTCATAAAACTTATAATAAATAAATTAAAAATCCAAAAACAATAATTAGGGTGCCTAAATTTTCCTTATTCTTTCTAGATTATAGGAAAATTACCTTTAGGGCTTTTTGAGATCCAAGAGTATTTTATTTTTGGGTCTTAAGCCTTGCTGGACAGTACCCTCTGTTTTTCGCATTGTTTGATTTTTAATAAATAATTTACCCATTATAAAAATTCCAAAAATTCACCAAAAACAGTAAAAAAATTAAAAAACTTAAAAACAATTTTTCCTTAATTTTTGCATCATTTTTGGTGTGCTTAATAAATTGTCGAAGTTCCCTTGTATTTACTTTCTCTCATTTTCTCATCATTTGAAAAATCTAAAAAAATATAAAAACAAATAAAAACCACTAAAAAAAAATATTTTCTTGGATTTCTGACTACATCGTAGGCCGCAAGGCCAATCTGTGCTCCTTGTGTTCGACCCTGGGAGCTATACCAGGTTAATCCTATAGCTAGACCGCTCCATTTTGTGCTTGCTTGTTTTTATCTGATTTGAGTGGTTGATTTCTTCTTGATTGACGCATTCGAGTGACTGAGGTCGCAACGACCTCATTTTATACCTTTACCTCAGTTGTTCGGGATTTTGCGTTATCAGAATGGCGCCGTTGCCGGGGAGCACGGCTTTGTAGTCATTTTTTCCATATTGTCTCTCTAAATTATAACTGTTTTCTGACACTCTCTCTTTCTAATTTTTGTGCGAGGTACTGCGTGGAGAACTTGGAGTACACTTTTTGAGGACCCGCACGGGAAGAAGAGCAGGGAGAAGAAGAAGAAGAATGTCATTTATTTGAGAGAACAATAGTGTTGTAAAAATTTAGGACTTAGACTTTGAACTGTGGACATTTGTAACTTAGCGGGTCTGTTTCGCCGAGCACCGGTGTGCTCGGGGGACCCATTTGGATTTTCGCGGCTTTAATCGTGGTTTTTATAGCTAGCTGCCTTTTCCGGTGTTTCTCGCGGTTTTAGCCCCTAGACATAGGAATTTTGATTGATGGTGACGTAAATTTTTAAGGCCCAACACCTAATAGAATATCTGTTCCTATAGAACGTAATTGGACCTTAATAAAATTCACTGAAAAAGTTAGTTTAATTGGATTTGAGACCACGTGCCGTGAGGAGTCACATACAGCGCTGGCAGGACCCGTTGTGGCGGGCACCGAGTGACTCCCAAGATCGGACTCCGGACTCGATTCGGTTAGCTAACTACTGTTCTTCACGATCAATAGAAGTTGCTTGTCTAAGGCCGGTTTTTTTCCGTTGCATCATTGAGGTAGTTTTATTTCTGTCTTTAAATTCTGCGCGGATCACTTGCATGTAGAGTGCTGGAGACAAGGTACGCATTTCTTTCTCTGCATGCATCATTGATTTCTTCGCGCATCGGCTTTTTCGTCTTCTCCCTCTGTTTTCGGCTTAATCATCAGGAGAATCGGAAAAACCGTTAGGCCGCTTGTATTTATTTTGAAAAAAAATAAAAAGAAAAACAAAAAAAAAAATTGGGACTGGATAACATTATTGACCCTAAAAGACACTCACATTAAAAAATTTTTGTCTTGGGGAGAGCAACCCCCTCATTGTATGGTTTGGATGCGCGAGAGAGTGACCCGCACCCTAGGTAGAACCCTCCGGTGTTATTTCTAGCTGACTACCGACTCTTCCGTGCGGGCCAGTCGGTTGGAGTAGCATCGGGTATCCTAACAGGTCACGTAAGCGCTCTGATATCTTGCATGTTCACCAAATAAAATTGACAAGATAAATTGACCGAGCTTTCACGGTCTTCAGATTGTGTTGCGTTGGTGAACCGGGGGTTTGCTTTGCGATCATATTTTCTCCAGATCCCATCCGCCCAACTCGCCAAGATCAAGATGATGGGTAGACGATCTCTTAGGCAGCCTCTGGCTGCACCGCTTTCAGGCGCGTCTACTTCATCATCTAGGTTGGCCCGTGAGAGTCAAGACCAGCTCTCCGGGCCCGAGTACGATTCCACCCTGTTCCCCCTCGACCCCCTTTCTTTTGCTACTGAGAGACATGAGCCCGAGGAAAGACGAATTGATTTGACAGAACCTGAGTTGGGCTCATCTGATTTTGCAGACGTCGGTATGGCCGCCAGATCAGACGAGTACCCCGGAGGTCAGCAGGGAGAGCAGCATGTCGTATTTGACCAGGGGGCGATCAACTCCACCCTGATCGCATCATTAGAGACGGTTCAGCAGCAGTTACGCGATCAGGGGGCTTTTATGATCGAGATGAGAAGGGAGATGGAGCGACTCCGAAGAGAGCGAGACGAGCCGAGCGAGCCGGAGGACATTCCTGACGCTGATGCAGAGGCAGCAGCCGCAGCAGCAGCTGCCGCAGCAGCGGCAGCCGCCGCCGCAGCAAGACCGATGCGGGAGCTACACAACCCCGGGTCTACACTGATGCACCAGTGGGTGGTGATACCTGCTATCGTGGGGGATTTCAAGTTCCCTCCGAACACCCTGCAGATGCTTCCTCATTTTCACGGACTCGCCACTGAGGAACCCCATCTCCATCTCCAGGAGTTTTTGATGATCTGTAGCACTGTCCACGACCGTCGTGTGGACCAAGATACGATTCGGATGATGGCCTTCCCTTTTTCACTGGCAGATAGAGCAGCCGCCTGGCTGAAACATTTAGGGAAGTTTGTCTACACCTGGGAGCAACTCCGCACCGAGTACTTGAACAAGTACTATCCACTCGGGCGGACGAATGCAGCGAGGGCCCTGATCAACAACTTCTCCATGCTCCCTAACGAGCAGTTTCACGAGGCATGGGAGAGGTTCAGAGAGCTTCTGGATAGATGCCCACATCATGACATTTCGAAGCCGAACCTAGTTCAAAGCTTCTTTAGTGGGATGACGCCAGAGCTTCAGGGTCTGGTGAATGCTTCTTACGGCGGGTCCTACTTTGCCAAGGACCACAACCAAGTCTGGGCCATCTACGAAGAGATGGCAGAAAATTACATGGTGATGTCCCAGACTCGGTTGTACACACAGAGATCTCAGCAGCCGCCAGGACCCGTGCAGTATCAGCGGATAGCACGGGTTGATGCAGGTCCATCCAGTTCGTCCACAGTTGCAGCCGCACAGGCAGAATCGGCCACTGCGGACATGGGGATTATCAGCGAGAAGTTGGACCGCATGGAAATCATAGAGAAGAAGCAGTGCCAGGGCATAACTCAGATGGAGCAAATGGCACAAACTCTGAGCGACATGAAGACCCAGCTCTTGTGTCTTCAGGAGGCACAGACGGCTCCTCAGCCCCGTCTTCTGTCGCGAGGCGATTCCGGCGGCAGCCGCAGCTCGTCCCAGCGCTCCAGCTCCTTACAGCAGCCTAGACAAGTTCACCTTGTACAGGCGGAGCCGTACCAGCAGCAGCAGCCCTCTTACCAGTCACCACCATCTCCAGACTTACAGATGGTGGTATATCAGCCGGATCAGCCTCTGGATGTACTCCCACCAGCCCCTTACGATGCGGAACCGTTGATGGATGTCAACGGGATTTGGTATGACCGTCCTCAGCCTGGAATCCGACGAGACCATCCCGGATTCAGGTGGGGGAATGGGGGTAACCAGTCCCAACAGCAGCCAGCCGGTCAGGGAGGGCAGTACTCCCAGCAGAGAGATCACCAGCAGCCCCCAGCATACCAACCACACCAGCCATCATCCTTCGTACCTCGTCCCTACCAGCAGCAGGGACAGAATTGGAGACGTGAGCAGCAGGCTCACCAGCAGCAGCATCAGTCCTCTTACCCCTCTCAGCCGCAGCAGCACCAGGTCCAGCAGCCTCATTACCAGAGAGGCAACCCGTCGGGTTCCCATGAGAGCCCCGCCATGGATGATCTAGCCCGCCTCTTCACAGAGCAGCAGGCTACATTTAGACAGGAGATGGACGAGTTCCGCCAGGAGATGCGGGACCTGATGAGAGGGAAGGCCGCCATCCCTGCACAGATCGAGCCTAATCCGAATAGCTTGAAGAGGAAATCTGAGCAGGTAGTTCACACTGAGCCTACCACTCCTAGTAACTCATTTGATGATATGTCATCGGATATATTTGATGCTGATTTTGTTACACTTAGGAGCGGTAGAAGACCAGCAGGCGGCGCCTCATCTGAGCGACAACACGAGGATCCATCTAGAGCGCCAGATGAGGAAGAGGAGAGCGGTACTGAAGCCGCACATCATGATGACGGTGGTACTGATGCCACCCGAGATGCTGATTCCACCGGCGGTACTGAGGCCGCCATTTCACCACATCGAGGAGGTGGTACTGACGCCACCAGCAGAGCCGAGCCAGCCCGCGGTACTGAGGCCGCAAGACGTCTAGATGTAGAGCCAGCTAGAGGTGGTACTGAGGCCACCAACATCTATTCTGATAGGAATGTTGTCTTTCCTCGCATGAATGTGTCTCAGAACTCTAATTTGAATAAAGGAAAAGGTTTAGTTTCTTCTGATCCCACTGTGGTGAATGATGTTTGTGAGGATCCGGTCATCGAACCGTCTAGGCCTATTCCTAGTCCTTCATCTGAGAAGGACCCTGTGATCCCCTTTCCTAGAGCCCTTGAGTTGGGGAAGGGGAAGAAAAAAGAAAAAGATCCAAAAAAGAGAGAGCAGGAGGAGTTCAGCCAGGGCATGATAGACCGATTTCACATTCAGCTGACCCTCAATGAGGCTTTGCAGCACATTCCTCTTCTTCAGCGATCCCTAAGAGATAGGACCACAGTCAGGAGGAAGAAGAGGAACAAGACCGCAGAGATCCATGTGCTGACCAAAGCCACGTGCTTCGCGATCCAAAACCATCTGCCGACTAAGAGGCCAGATTTAGGGGCCCCGTATGTCAGATGTCAGATTAGTGAGCAGAGGTTCGACCGCACTCTATTAGATAGCGGATCGTCGATCAACCTTCTTCCGGCAGCCCTTCTCGACCACTTAGAGTTGGGCACTCTTAGACAGAGCAGGACATACCTTCAGTTTGCTGATCGGTCTGTCAAGAGGCCAAAGGGGTTGTTGCGAGACGTTGTCGTCACGATTCAGGGTTTGCAATTCCCCGTGGATTTTGTCGTACTGGACATGGAGACCCCTGACTCGTTGACCGATTCCCCCATCATCCTCGGTCGCCCGTTCTTGGCCACAGCCAAGGCAGTGACTGACCATGACAGTGGGAAGGTATTCTTTCGCGTCCAGGGCGAGAGTATACAAATAGAGACGGTTAAGGACCACAGAACCAGAGATAGATCCCGCTCACATGGCAGTACAGATTCAGAGCAGCTGACAGACGCAGAGTCAGACATCCACCAGGACTGTGATTTTGTGATCACGGATGATGAGGCAATTTGGGCCGATCCTGCAGCACAGACCATCCTCTCATATTCAGATACAGCTGATGCAGAGACGCTAGCAGAGGATAGTCTGGAGAGCACAACCCTGGTTCAGGATACTATTGAGTCGGCAGAGTCGGACCTTGATCGCGACACGATTTCCAGTGATGGTGGTGCTGATGCCACCTTGTTCTCCGGTGGTACTGATGCCACCGAGTCTGATATAGATCCCTCGGATTCAGAATCTGATTGGGCAGATTGTGATGATCAGATGCCAGATCTGGATCCACCTGAGCCTATAGATGAGGAGGAGGTAGAGGCAGAGCAGAACAGAGACAATGTAGAAGACCCGCCTTCTCCAGATCCAGTTTGTGAGAGTTCGTTATCATTTTCCCAGGCAAATTTGGCAGAATTGTCCGCATACACACATCTCCTTCAGAAGCCGGATTTGCCAGCACCCAGCTGTCCAGAGCTAAAGCCGCTCCCTACTTCGTTGAAGTATAGATTCCTTGCGGGAGAATCTGAGATGTACCCAGTCATCATCTCTGCCGATCTGACTGGAGAACAAGAATCCCGTCTGATGGAGGTTCTTGAAAAGAACCGCAAGGCAATTGGATGGAGCGTAGCAGATCTCCATGGGATTAGTCCCTCGTTGTGCTCCCACCATATCTATCTCGAGGAAGGGGCAAAGCCGTCGCGTGAGTTCCAGCGGCGACTGAACCCCAACCTAAGAGAGGTTGTTATGAAGGAAATATCAAAATGGTGGAGTGCAGATTTTATTTATCCCATTTCCGACTCCAAGTGGGTTAGCCCCTTGCATGTGGTGCCCAAGAAGACGGGCATCACGACTGTGATCAGTGAGTCGGGAGAGGAGATCGCTACACGAGTACCCACCTCTTGGCGGGTCTGTGTTGACTACAGAAAACTCAACCAGGCCACCAAGAAGGACCATTTCCCCCTGCCTTTTATTGATCAGATCATAGAGAGACTGGCAGGGAAGAGCCATTATTGCTTCCTAGATGGGTACTCGGGCTACAACCAGGTGGCCATCGCTCCTGAGGATCAGGAGAAGACTACCTTTACCTGTCCCTTCGGTACATACGCTTTTCGACGCATGCCATTTGGGCTATGCAACGCCCCTGCGACTTTTCAGAGGTGCATGCTGTCGATCTTTTCGGACATGGTAGGGGAGTGTTTGGAGGTCTTCATGGACGACTTCTCGGTTTACGGCGACGGATTCGATTCCTGTCTTGACTGCCTAGACCGAGTGCTCCAGCGATGTATTGCCACCCGCTTAGTTCTGTCTTGGGAGAAGAGTCACTTCATGGTGACTCAAGGGACGGTGCTTGGCCACATCATCTCCAACAGAGGCATGGAGGTTGATCCGGCCAAGGTCGATGTCATTAGGAAACTCACACCGCCGTCCAATCTGAAGCAGTTACGGTCATTTCTGGGGCACGTTGGTTTTTATAGGAGATTCATTCATGATTTCAGCAAGATTGCCCGACCGTTGACTGACCTCTTGACGAAAGACACCGAGTTCCTTGTCGATGACAAATGTCTTTCGTCCTTTGAGACTCTCCAGCAGTGTGTTATTGAGGCTCCTGTCCTTCAGCCGCCTGATTGGTCTCTCCCATTCGAGATCATGACGGACGCCTCCGATTTTGCTGTAGGGGCAGTGCTAGGACAAAGGAGGGATGGAGTACCATTTGCCATACACTATGCTAGCCGCACATTGGATTCCGCCCAGCGGAATTATACAGTCACAGAAAAGGAGATGCTAGCAGTAGTGTTTGCCCTAGATAAATTCAGATCATATATCATTGGATCTAGAGTGACTTTGTATACTGACCATACCGCCATCAGGTACCTCATGTCAAAGAAGGATGCCAAGGTCAGACTTACTAGATGGATCCTTCTACTCCAGGAGTTCGACATTGAGATCAAGGATAAGCCTGGAGTCAAGAATGTGGTGGCGGACCATTTATCCCGATTAGAGCAGCCTGAGGAGACAGAGCAGATTGATCCGATCAGAGATACCTTCCCAGATGAGGCGATCCTTGCTATCGCCTCACTCCCATGGTACGCCGATATTGTGAACTTTCTCGTTGCTGGGAAAGTCCCACAAGACTGGCCCAAGCAGAGGCTTGAGACCTTCCTTGCGAAGGCCAAGTCCTACCACTGGGAGGATCCCATCCTTTACCACGAAGGAGGGGATAGCATCTGGCGTCGGTGTATTCCTCAGGAGGAGCATCATAGTGTCCTCACTTACTGCCACAAGCTTGAGGCAGGGGGACATCATTCTGGGAGGAGAACGGCACAGAAAGTGCTCCAGTCCGGTTTGTGGTGGCCTACCCTCTTCAAGGACTCAGATGAGTTCGTGAAGAGGTGTACTGACTGTCAGAGGATGGGCACTTGTGGACAACGTGATATGATGCCGATGCAGCCCATTCACTTCTGTGAGGTTTTTGACGCATGGGGCATCGATTTCATGGGTCCATTCCCTAAGAGTCAGGGATTTGAGTACATTCTGTTGGCCGTAGATTATGTTAGTCGTTGGGTTGAGGCTATCCCCGCCCGAGCCGCAGATGCGAAGACAGTTTGCAGATTTTTGAGGAAGCACATCATCACGCGGTTCGGGGTTCCACGAGTTCTTATTTCTGATGGGGGGTCTCATTTCATCAACGACCAGGTGAAGGCACTTGCTACCGAGTTCGGCATAGACCATCGTGTTGCTACACCATACCATCCACAGACAAATGGTCTAGCTGAGGTGTCGAATAGGGAGATCAAGAATATTTTGCAGAAAGTCGTCCGCCCTGACCGAAAGAATTGGTCACAGCTTTTGGACTCGGTCTTATGGGCATACAGGACGTCTTTCAAGACTCCATTGGGTACATCTCCCTTTCGCCTCGTGTATGGCAAGCCCTGTCACCTACCAGTTGAGCTGAGGCACAAGTCACTCTGGGCAGTTACAGACATATTGATGGATCCAGATGGTATAGGAGACCAGAGGAGGGCAGAGTTAGCCGCCTTGGAAGAGCTTAGAGATGCAGCATTCTCAAGCAGCCTCCATTATAAGGAGAAAGTCAAAGAGTGGCATGATTCTCATATCAGCCACAAGCATTTTGAGATTGGACAGAAAGTATGGCTGTTTGATGCAAGGCTACGATTATTTCCAGGGAAGCTACAGAGCAAATGGAAAGGACCCTATTTGGTCAGAAAGGTACACGATAACGGTAGCATTGATATATCTGAGTTATCTTCTGAGAGTACCTTCCGAGTGAACGGCCAGCGGCTCAAACCATTTCTAGATCATGAGCCGCGGGACGTTATTATCGCCGCTATTCATTTTGCGTGAGATGTGGTCTTTTGACTCACATCTTTTACATCTCACGCCTGATTTTCACTGTTCCTCCGCCTGTATAAATCCAGTTGTCCATATCATTCTATTCTTTAGTCCCACATCCCGTCTCTCATCTTATGATTATGCTATACTTAGGGTGTACTTTACCCTAAGTATAGGGGGGATGTCGGACCTGCGAGTATTCTTTTCATTCTTTCTGCTCTTGTTTTTGCTGCCTATACTTAGGGATATTTTACCCTAAGTATAGGGGGGGCAGATTCTGTATATTCTTCACTCGGCTTTCCCTTCATGTACGGCTTTCTATACTTAGGATTAGTTAATCCTAAGTATAGGGGGAAACCACCGAGTTCCTCTCATTCTATTCATTTATTCGTTCCTGTACTTAGCCATTCCTTTTCACTTCCCTTTTACTAAGCACGAGTTATGTCTTCTTCATCGCTCTTGATCACTCTGAGGACATCGTTCGAGCTAAGTATAGGGGGGTGTGTATATATTTCATATATACTGTAGCCATAACTCGTACTTTGTGTGAGTGTGTTAATAAATAAAATGGCTAAAAATCACAAAAAAAATTAAAAATTTTTTCATGTACATAAACCTCTTTTATTCTTGCACATACATAGCTAGTGTATAAAGTATTTTTGTAAAAATGATTTCAAAAATCTTTTGTGTAAAGCTTGTGTAAATATTTTTGTATCAAAATTATGTATATAGTACAAAAATTTTCCAAAAAAGTTTTGAAAATCAAAAGTTTGCAAAAATCTTGTGTAAATGTTTGTAAATATCTTTTTGCAAAACTTGCACTTCATGCATCATCATTCATGATTTCAAAACATTTTTCAAAAATTTTGCATGATTGTAAAATATTTGTAAATAGCATCTTGTGTACATATATGTATATAGTTTTTCCTGGATGAGAGTTGACATTTAAACTAAGCCTGGAATTAAATTGAGAAATGGAGCTTGAATAAGATCTTAATCCACTTAATTTCAAGAGGAACCTTGTAGGACTTAGGGTTAAGGCTTTTCAGGTCCATAAGGGCTTAATTCTTTGAGTCCACTAGGCTATGAGCATATGTCATCTTGATGAGCCTAAGTAGAGCACTTAACAACACACGCATGACTCTCAGAGACAATGGCTTCACTTGCACCTGCACTTTACACATGGCTCTCCACGGATGAGGTGGTGAGGAGGCAGTTTCCTTTGGCTTGGGGTAGCATATGAGGGTAGTACTTCTAGGCGGAACCTCTCTTCTTCTTATAGTGAAGGAAGTGCACCTCAACTTGGTCTAGTGGTGTTGAAAGCTAAAGACAGAAGCTGTGGGTTGCAATAAAGCTTCAAAAGAGGGATAGTCTACTGGCTCAAGGGGAAATTTCTTATATGCTGCACCATGTAGATATGTTGTGCAGAAGTTCTTGAAAAAAAAAATTGCAAAAATGCAAAAAGAACTCCAAAAAAGTGGTGGGTCGGATTGAAAATTTAATAACCCCACCGGAGTATAAAGCAAAAGCTTATGGTATCCATGTTACATCTCATGAAGCTTGCAGCGGGAGACTTAGCTACACTGGCTAAGCTTCCAAAACTCTATACTTCTACCCCCTCTCCTTGAGCCGGTTGCACTTGAACTTAGAAGGGAATACCCCGCTTCTCGAGGAAAGAGTTGCTAGACTGAGGCATTAGAGTTACCAGGTTGAGGGAGGTTGTTTCTTTGTTACTTCTGAGGTGGGGAGCCACATATCACCTACACCGCAAGGAAAGATTCATGGTCATTAGAGTTTGTGTATGTAGACTTGTTCTGATCTGGTTTATTGAGGAGTCTTGCTCATAGATTGGTGGAACTTGGAGGCTGTTGAGTTTTAAGCTTAAGTCCAAATAAGGTTCCGACACATTAATAATCCAAAGATCTGATCGAGCTCCATATTTCAATTTAATGAAGGAAAATTTAATAAGTCAACCTTGATCCATGTACATCCTCTTTTTCTTTTTCTTTCTTTTTCACTTCCTTTTCAAATAAGTGTTTGCTAAGGGACTAGCAAAGTTAAGCATAGGGGGGTGATGAATACCCATTCATCACTCTTTATTCTTCTATTTTAGCTACAAAAACCTTTGCAAATACATGTAGATATGTGTAAATACAAATAATTACCAAAAGCATGCATTGTGTAAAAACCTATAATTAGCATGTTTTTGTGCACAAAATAAAAGAATAAAGAGCAAAAAGAAAAAAGAGGGAAATATTTAGAATAAATATTGAGCAACCTAACCCAAGGGAGGGCTCAGCATGGGCCTGACCGCATAAAAGCCAAAGTAGAGGGAGATAGGAGCTCATGTGTGTATACTTCTGTAAATACATAAAATTATATTTTCCTCACCCAAAAATATGTTTGTCCATATTGTGTGTATATTTAGAAACTATTAAAAACAAAATAAAAAGATAAAAAGCAAAAAGATCAAAAATACCCTTCCTTCACCATGTACATAAACCACACCATTGTATTTATTTAACCCTATAAATAAATAAAATTATTTTCTAAACTTTTTGTAAATATTCTATGTTACATATTGTAAATACATAAAATAACAAGAAACAAAACAAAAATCAAATAAAAATCACAAAATTAAAAATACAAAAATACATTGTATAAATACCATGTATATAAATGTATATAACTATTTATTTCACCCTTGTGTATAAATAATTAAAATAAAATAAAAATACCATTTTATTCCATATTTTATGATGTAAATAAATAAAATACAAAATGAGCATAAAAATACATAAAAATAACAAATAAAAAAAATTAAAAATAAAAATCCATATAGTGTACATATACCTATATATATAGCTACCCTATTTTTATTTCCAAAAATTAATTAAAAATCACCAAAAAATAGAAAAAAATAAAAGAAAAACATTTCATGTTTTGAGTTTTCTTTAATTCGGCCTATTTCTGCCTTAAAATAAATAAACAAAAATTGCATCCACGTGGCCGCTCCTGATTGGTCCACGGGGGACTGTTGACCCCGGTCAACTCCCCCGCGGACTCCTTCCTTTTCTGGAAGACGCGCGCCGCCCCGCCTTCTCCGATTTTTCCACGCGTCTCCAGGCTGTCTCCCACGCAAATCCCATGCCCGGATTCTTCGCCGTTCATCCCTCTCCCTCGCCGGATCCTTCGCCATGAAATCAACGCTTTCCATCACTGTCTCCACTCAACCCTAATCGACGCTGTCACCATATATACCCCGACCTCCGCCGCCTCCGCGCCCCATCTTTGGACCTTCTCCTTCTTCCCAGTGACCTCCATAGGCATCGCGAGAGTGACAGCAAGCATTTGCCCTTGTTGCAGTGAGGCGAGGAGGCGAATCCTTTGATCCGGCGTTCTTCGCCGCCGCTGCTCCGCCACCAGCGTCGAGCATCGAGCCTCAGGCCTTGACGCCCTTCGAGGCTACGACCAGGAGCAAGAGCAGCTCCAGCATAGTCTACTGCAGCCACCAGGTAACCTTAGTTCCTTCTAATTTCTTTCAATTTCCGATTTCGCCCAATTCATATCTCCGACGCATTTCCTTGATTCCGTCCACCTCGCGTAATATCTCGACCATCCGACCCGACCATCACCTTCGCCGTTCCCTCACGCACCTTCTACGCTCTTTCACTCAACCCAGATCGCACAGGATCTGGGAGTCGAGCTCCACCGTCCTCCGCTCGCCGGAGCTCTTCCGCCCCACCGCATCGTTCACCGTCACCTCGCTTTCTTGGGTCGAGGCACTTTGCCCTCGACCCGCGAAGCGTTCTGGTTGCTTTGCAGGTCCAAAGGGAGGCGTCTGAGGCTTCCCAACTTCAGGCCAGGAGCTTCGCGCCGCTAGGCCTCGCCGGAGCCCCTCCAGGGCTCGGCTGGGCCATCGGCCATCACCATCAGCTGCGGGAAGTCACCAGGAACGTGTTCCGATCAGTAGCAGCAGCTGAGGAGGACCGGAGTCCACGCACGAGGCCGGCGAAGTTCGCCGGCCATCAGTTCTTCCTCCATCTTCCAGAGCCGTCCGATGAAGCCCTCGCTCCAGTTCTGATCGTGTCCGTCCATTCTTCGAGGAGCAGCAGCCGTCGATCAAGCTGAGGATCTCATCTGGACCGTTGCAGCCGAGGAGAGAGGCACCCGAGCCCAGCACCGCTTGATCTTCCACGTGGCCTCCCTCGGACCGTCGATCGAGCCCAAGAGCCGAAGGAGTAAAGCGCCATCCGTTCCCAGCCGTCAGATCATCCACGTGGCGCCTATCCGACCGTCGGCTAATAAAGGGGTAAATATCGTAGGACCCCCTCTTAGTTTGTCATTTCATTTCCAGTCCTGTAAATATTTTTAGAAACTTTTTCACGTAGGGTAAATTGCAGTATGGACCTTGTGCTTTATTTTAATTGCATGTATGCCCCTGTGTGTGAGTGACCACGTGCTTCGTCACGTGTGTATCTGGGCATTTTACACATCTTGTCCTTTAGTTCTGGATGTTATTCATTGAATAAAATATTTTGTTTATTTGCAATTATACCCCTGTGAGCATTGTTTTTGCACATGTGCGTTTTATTTTGGGTAAATTACAACTGGGCCCCCTGGACTTTTGATACGAGTTATCAATAGGTCCTCGGGACTTATTTTTCTTACATTTGGGTCCTTGAGTGCCCCAGGCACGTGCTTGGCACGTGTTTCGCTGGGTATTTTGCACCAGACCCCCAGAACTTTTGGGTATTTGCACTTAGGTCCTTGTGCACAGTGCCCCACCTTTATTTTTGAATAAAATATCAAACGACCTCCAAATCCAATGAGATTTTGACACATGGCTCCTGCCATGGTGTAGGAATTTCTCTGATTTTTGAGGACATTTTTGATTTCATTTATTATTTTTAAAAATTCAAAAACCCCTATTTTTGCCACTATTTGACTTTAAAAATACCAAAAAAAATATAAAATCACCCCCAAAAATTCCAAAAAAATTAGATACTTTAGTTTACTTGTTGTTTGATTTTCGAGCCAATTTTGGCTACTTCTCATCACTTAAAAACCCTAAAAATTGAAAAACCCCTAAAAACTCATAAAACTTATAATAAATAAATTAAAAATCCAAAAACAATAATTAGGGTGCCTAAATTTTCCTTATTCTTTCTAGATTATAGGAAAATTACCTTTAGGGCTTTTTGAGATCCAAGAGTATTTTATTTTTGGGTCTTAAGCCTTGCTGGACAGTACCCTCTATTTTTCGCATTGTTTGATTTTTAATAAATAATTTACCCATTAGAAAAATTCCAAAAATTCACCAAAAACAGTAAAAAACTTAAAAAACTTAAAAACAATTTTTCCTTAATTTTTGCATCATTTTTGGTGTGCTTAATAAATTGTCGAAGTTCCCTTGTATTTACTTTCTCTCATTTTCTCATCATTTGAAAAATCTAAAAAAATATAAAAACAAATAAAAACCACTAAAAAAATATTTTCTTGGATTTCTGACTACATCGTAGGCCGCAAGGCCAATCTGTGCTCCTTGTGTTCGACCCTGGGAGCTATACCAGGTTAATCCTATAGCTAGACCGCTCCATTTTGTGCTTGCTTGTTTTTATCTGATTTGAGTGGTTGATTTCTTCTTGATTGACGCATTCGAGTGACTGAGGTCGCAACGACCTCATTTTATACCTTTACCTCAGTTGTTCGGGATTTTGCGTTATCACCGGCTCCGGCCATAGTGACGTCTGCAAAATCAGATGAGCCCAACTCAGGTTCTGTCAAATCAATTCGTCTTTCCTCGGGCTCATGTCTCTCAGTAGCAAAAGAAAGGGGATCGAGGGGGAACAGGGTGGAATCGTACTCGGGCCCGGAGAGCTGGTCTTGACTCTTACGGGCCAACCTAGATGGTGAAGTAGACGCGCCTGAAAGCGGTGCAGCCAAAGGCTGCCTAAGAGATTGTCTACCCATCATCTTGATCTGGCGAGTTAGGTGGATGGGATCTGGAGAAAATATGATCGCAAAGCAAACCCCCGGTTCACCAACACAACACAATCTGAAGACCGTGAAAGCTCGGTCAATTTATCTTGTCAATTTTATTAGGTGAACAAACAAAATATCAGAGCGCTTACGTGACCTGTTAGGATACCCGATGCTACTCCAACCGACTGGCCCGCACGGAAGAGTCGGTAGTCAGCTAGAAATAGCACCGGAGGGCTCTACCTAGGGTGCGGGTCACTCTCTCGCGCATCCAAACCATACAATGAGGGGGTTGCTCTCCCCAAGACAAATTTTTAATGTGAGTGTCTTTTAGGGTCAATAGTGTTATCCAGTCCCAATTTTTTTGTTTTTCTTTTTAATTTTTTTTCAAAATAAATACAAGCGGCCTAACGAATTTTCCGATTCTCCTGATGATTAAGCCAAAAACAGAGGGAGAAGACGAAAAAGCCGATGCGCGAAGAAATCAATGATGCATGCTGAGTAAGAGATGCGTACCTGCCGCCAGCACTCTACATGCAAAATGATCCGCGCACAAAATAAAAGGCAGAAAAGTAAACTAAGCTATATGATGCATGGTGAAAAGCCGAGTCCTAAACAGGCAATTTCTATTGATCGTGAAGAACAATAGTTAGTCAACCGAATCGAGTCCGGAGTCCGATCTTGGGAGTCACTCGGTGCCCGCCACAACGGGTCCTGCCAGCGCTGTATGTGACTCCTAACGGCACGTGGTCTCAAATCCAACCAAACTAACTTTTTCAGTGAATTTTAGTAAGGTCCAATTACGTTCTATAGGAACAGATATTCTATTAAGTGTTGGGCCTTAGAGATCCTACGTCACAATCAACAAAAATCCTATGTCTAGGGGCTCGAACAAAAACCGCGAAAAATCCGGAAAATGACAGTAAGAAATAAAAAGAAAACCGCGTAAAAAGCCGCGTAAAAACCGAGGGTCCTAATGGGTCCCCCGAGCACACCGGTGCTCGGCGAAACAGACCCGCTACGGTCTAAGTGTCTAAGAGTCTCTGAATGTCCTGTATTATTACAAATAATAATGAATGAATAAAATTCTATCCTACTGCCTCACTCCACTCAACTCTCTCCTCTCGCTCTCTCCTGCGGCTTCGTAGAGAAGGAAGCCGCCTCCGAGTCTCGCGGCTGCACCGGCTCCTCGAAAGTCACCTCCGCGGTCCTCGGGCCCTCGCAAGAAAGACAGAAGAGTGGTCAGACCAATAAACAATAATCAAACAATAAGAAAAATAAAAGAAAATATAAGTGAGGGTATATGTGCAAAAGAATGAGAAAAATAAAATATTCACACAAAATAAAACAAAACAAAAATAAAAGAAAATCAAAAGAAAACAAAAAGAAACTATGAACAAGAGCCGCGAAAAACCGCACCCTCCTCCAGGAAGTATAGGGGGGTATATGTGCAAAAGAATGAGAAAGAAAACAAAAATAAAACAAGTGCTTTTGCTAAGTATAGGGGGGTATATGTGCAAAAGAATGAGAAAAATAAAATATTCACACAAAATAAAACAAAACAAAAATAAAAGAAAATCAAAAGAAAACAAAAAGAAACTATGAACAAGAGCCGCGAAAAACCGCGAAAAATAAAAACGAAAAAAAAGACAAAAACAACTACTAAGCCGTGCTCCCCGGCAACGGCGCCATTCTGTTGACCGCCCGAATGACTAAGGTAAAGGTGTAGAAAAATAGGTCGTTGCGACCTCAATCACTCAGACTAAGTCAATCAAGAAAAATCAACCACTCAGGACATGTAAAACTGATCAAGCACAAAAGAGAGCGGTCTCGCTATGAGATTAACCTGGTATAGCACCCAGGGTCGAACACAAGGAGCACGGATTGGCCAAAGGCCTACGAAGTAGTCAAAATAAGATAAAATAAAAGAAAAGTGATTTTTAGTGGTTTTTGTTAATTTTTATATTTTTTAGGATTTTTAAAAGGTTAAGAAAATAAAAGAAAGTAAATACAAACACACTTGCACAATTTATTAAACACACCAAAAATAATGCAAAAATTCAACAAAAATTGTTTTTATGTTTTTTAAGTTTTTAAGTGTTTTTGGTAAATTTTTGGGATTTTTCTAATGTATATTTTATTTTCTAAAAATAAAACAAGGCTAAAAACCCTAGGTACTGTTCAGCAAGGCTTGAAATCCAAAAATAAAATATTTATGGATCTCAAATGGCCCTGGAGGTAATTTTCCTGTATACTAAATAGAATAAGGAAAATTTAGGCACCTAAATTATTGTTTTTGGATTTTTAAATTATTTATTATAGTTTTTGTAAGTTTTTAGGGGTTTTTCAATTTTTAGGATTTTTAAGTGATGAAAAATAGCCAAAATTGGCTAGAAAATCAAACAACAAACAAAGAACAGTAGCTAATTTTTTTAGAATTTTTGGGGGTGTTTTTATATTTTTTTATGATTTTCCAAGTTAAACAGTGGCAAAAATAAGGGTTTTTGAATTTTTAAAAATAGCAAATGAAATCAAAAATGTCCTCAAAAATTCATAAAAATTCTACACTCTGGCAGGAGCCATGTGTCAAATTTTCATCGAATTTGGAGGTGATTTGATATTTTATTCAAAAATAAAGGAGGGGCACTGTGCACAGGGACCTAAGTGCAAATACCCAAAGTTCTGGGGGGTCTGGTGCAAAATACCCAGCAAAACACGTGCCAAGCACGTGCCTGGGGCACTCAGGGACCCAAATGTAAGAAAAATAAGTTCCGAGGGCTTATTGGTAACAAGTACCAAAAGTCCAGGGGCTTATCTGCAAAATACCCAAAAAATATCGCACATGTGCAAATAAAACACTCACAGGGGCATAAATGCAATTACTGAAAATATTTCATTCATTAAAGAACATCCAGAACTACAGGGGTAGAGTTGCAAATACACCAAAAATATCACGTGTCGAAGCACGTGTCTCAGACAAACAGGGGCATAAATGCAAATATGAAAAAGTTCGAGGTTCCAAGTGCAATTTACCCTACGTAAATAAAATGCATAAAATATTTACAGGACTGCAAATAAAAACCACAAACTACGAGGGGGCCTAAGGTAATTTACCCCTTTATTGCGATCCAAGGGCGGAGCGTGCGCCACGTGTAGATCCGACGGTGGAGAAGCGGAGGCGCCCAAGGCTCCGGTCCTCGACTGCGATCCGACGGTCCAGGTGCTGCCACGTTGCAGATCGAACGGTGGGAGGACGACGAGGCTGAGCTTCGCTGGATCGACGGTGGAGATCGACCCTCGGATGGATCTGACGGTTGAAGCTGCTCCTCGAATGGACGTACGTGATTGGATCTGGAGCTCGGGGGTCAATCGGACGGCGGAGGAGGATGATGGACGAACAGGGCTCCGGCGAACTTCGCCGGGCTCGTGAGTGCGCGATGGTCCTCCGGGGAGCCTTCTGAAGGTCGGAGAAGAATCGCGGAAGGCTCCCGCGTCTGCTGATGGTCTCCGACGAGCACACCGAGCTCCGAGGAACTCGGACGGCGTCGGCGGAGCTGGGGCTCCTGGCTGAATAGTGAAGGGCCTCAGACAGCCCTCGTTTCGACCTGAAAAGAACACCAGAAGACTCACGGGTCGAGGGCAAATTGCCTCGACCCGGTTAGGCGGCGTGAAGGTGCATGGTGTGTCGGAATGGAGAGCTCCGGCGAAGGTGGTCGGCGGAGGAGCTCGATTCCCAGATCCTGTGCGATCTGGGTTGAGTGAAGAGGCGTAGAATGTGCGTGAGGGGATGGCAAAGGTAACGGTGCGTTCCGATGATTGAGAAGTTGCACGATATGGCCGGAATCAGCGGAATACGTCGGAGATGCGATTTGGGGGAAATGGAAAATTACGCTAAACGAAAGGACTAATCGGCTACCTGGGCGGTCGGAGAGACTGGGGAAGAGCAGGGGGTGCTCCTGGTCGTAGCCTCAAGGGTCGTCTCGGCCCGAGGCTCGATGCTCACTCTTGTGGCGGAGCAACGGCGGCGACACACGCCGGATCAGTGGATTCACCTCCTCGCCTCGCTGCAACAAGGGCGATCGCTTGCTGTCACTCTCGCGGTGCCTCTGGAGTTCACTGGGAAGAAGGAGAAGAGCCAAAGATAAGGCGCGGAGGCGGCGGAGGTCGAGATATATATGGAGACAGGGCCGATTAGGGTTGGGAGGTGACGGCTATGGAATGCGTGGATCTCACGGCGAAGGATCTGGCGAGGATGTCGGATGATCGGCGAAGGATCCGGGCGCGGGGTTTGCGTGGGTGACAGGCTGGAGGCGCGTGGAGAAAATGGCGAAGGCGGGGCGGTGCGTATTTTCTCAAAAAGGAAAGAGTCCGCGGGGGAGTTGACTGGGGTCAACAATCCCCCGTGGACCAATCAGGAGCTGCCACGTATTTGATTTTTTTGTTTATTTATTTTAGGCTAGAAAATGGCCGAATTAAGAAAAACTTAAAACATGAAATATTTTTCTTTTATTTTTTTCTATTTTTTGGTGATTTTTAATTAATTTTTGGAAATAAGGATAAGGTATGTACATTATAGGTCTATACATAGGTATATGTACAATATGTTTTTGTATTTTTAATTTTGTAATTTTTATTTGATTTTTGTTTTGTTTCTTTTTTATTTATTTTATTTACAAAATATAATCTAGAATATTTACAAAAAGTTTTAGAGATAAATAAATTTATTTACAAGGTGAAATGGATAAGGAAGGTGGTATATGTACATGGTGAAAAGATATTTTTGGATTTTTGATTTTTAATTTTTATTTTGTTTTTAATAGCTTTTACATATATACAAAATATATACAAATATTTACAACATATTTTTGGGTGAGGAAAATATATAGTTTTATTTATTTACAAATATATACATATGTGAGCCCCTATCTCCCTCTACTTGGCTTTTATGCGGTCAGGCCCATGCTGAGCCCTCCCTTGGGTTAGGTTGCTCAATATTTATTCTAAATATTTCCCTCTTTTTCTTTTTACTCTTTATTCTTTTATTTTTGCACAAAAACATGCTAATTATCTATTTTTACAAACATGCATGCTTTTGCTAATTAATCCTATTTACACATATCTACATGCATTTGCATAGGTTTTTGTAGCTAAAATATAAGAATAAAGAGTGATGAATGGGTATTCATCACGCATCACCCATCCATTTCCCGCTCTGACGGGTCGAGGCAGTTTGCCCTCGACCCATCTCTCTTCCTGTGCAGGTTACATCGTCCGTAGAGCCTCAACTGGAGGCCAACAATTTAGGCGCAGGAGCTTCAGGCCACCACCGTCGCGGGGCCGTTTTGGTGGTTGTCCGACTCATCGGAGACCGCCATCAGCTGCGGAGCTTCACGGCGGACCTCTTTCGCACTTCAGGAGCAGCAGGGGAGGACCATAGCGTGTGCATCGGGCCGGCAAAGCTCGCCGGCCAACTGTTCTTCCACCATCCTCCCCAGACGTCCGATCAACCTCGACGCTCCAGATCAGATCACGTCTGTTCATTCACGGAGCAGCAGCTATCGTCAGATCCTTGGAGGTTTGATCGCCACCGTCCAATGGCTGAGTTTAGCCACGACGCCTTGCAGCCGTCAGATCCAGCACGTGGCTGCGCCTCATCCGTCCGATCCGAGCTAGGCCCCCTTCGCAGACCCACGACGCCTTGCAGCCGTCTGATCTTCCATGTGGGAGCGTTCCAGCCGCTCGATCTCGCCGAGGGTTTCCTTTGTTGCGCGCCCTCTTCTCTCTACCGTTCGATCAACTACGTGGCACGCATCCAGCCCTCGCATTTTTAATAAGGGGTATTTGCTCTTAGGCCCCTCTACTTTTCGCATTTAGTTTCTAGTCCTGTAAATACGTAGTTTAGTTCTTTTATTTTTGCAAATTTTACACCGAGGACCTTCTGGTTTATTTGATTTGCACTTATACCCCTGCTAGTCATGGACACGTGCGTCGACACGTGATTATTTGGTGTATTTGCACTATTGACCCTGCATTTTTGGCGTGTTATGTTTTGTATTTTTATAAATAGGAATGACAAGTAAGTCCCCCCAGGCCTGAGTCACGTGTATCGTGCGTGGCCCGGGGGGCATTTTGCACTTTTGGCCCCGGATTTTCTTGCCTTGTTCTCCAGGGGGTCCGGGGTTTTACTATAATTGCAAATAGGTCCCTATGCACAGTGGCTTGACTTTTATTTTTAATAAAATAGAAAATTAACTCCAAATTCAATGAAAATTGGATACATGGCTCCTGCCATGTTGTATAATTTTCTAGAATTTTTGGAGACATTTTTGTTTTTATTTGATATTTTTTAAAAAATCAAAAACAACCTATTTCTTTACTGTCTGATTTAAAAAGTAACGAAAAAATATTAAAACTCATCTAAAAATTATAAAAAATTAGCTACTGTGTCTTTTGTTGTGCTTGATTTTCTGACCAAATTTGGTCATTTTTCATTATATAAAACTCATAAAAATTACAAAACACTAAAAATCTTATAAAAATTCTAATAAATAATCTAAAAACCCAAAAATAATAATTGTGGTGCCCAAATTTTCCTTGTTTCTTTCTATTCACAGGAAAATTACTCCAGGCTTATTGGGGATTTTTAAGTATTTTATCTAAATCCTCCAAGCTTGGCTGGACAGTACCCTTGTTTTCTTGCATTGTTTTATTTTTAGAAAATTAAATAAAAATCAGAAAAATACTAAAAATTCAATAAAAACAGTAAAAATCATAAAATACACAAAAACATTTTATTTGAATTTTTAATTGATTTTGATGTGTTAAATAATTACTTGAAGTTGATTATTTCCTTTGTTTTCTTATTTTATTAATTATTTAAAAATCCAAAAAAATATAAAAAGCCTAAAAATCCACCAAAAACACCTTTTCTTTTATTCTATTTTTGAGACTACTTTGTAGGCTGCAAGGCCATCACGTGCTCCCTGAGTCAGACCCTGGTCGCTATACCAGGCTAATCTAATAGCCAGGACCGCTATCGATTTTATTTGATTTTGATTTGATTTTGGTGGTCTGTTCTTCATTTTCTTGATTGACCGAGGGACACTGAGCGACTGAGGTCGCAACGACCTTAGTTATATTTCTTCATCCTTAGTTGCTCAGGTTTTTCGTGTCATCAGAATGGCACCGTTGCCGGGGAGCATGGCTTTGTAGTTTTTATTTTTACTTTATTTTCTTTTTCGCGGCTTTCCGCGGCTCTTTCTGAGTCCGCGGCTTTTCGCGGCTTTTTATTTTTCACTTATTTTTATTTTATTTTATTTTTATTTTCTTTTTCTTTTATTTTTATTTGTGCTTGTTTATTTTACTTGACATTTCTGCACATATATCCTTGTTTACATTTTCTGCTATTATTTGATTATCATTCTTGGTTGACCCTTTGTCTCTTTCTTGCGAGGGCCCGAGGATCGAGGCGGCTGCTTTCGAGAAGCCGACGCAACCGCGAGACTCGGAGGCGGCTCCCTTCTGCACGGAGCCGCAGGAGAGCGTGAGAGAGAGGCTGAGTGGGAGAGGCTTAGAGTAGATTTTATTTTTGATCATTTGAACTGTTGTAATAATACAGGGATAGACACTGAGGACTTGGACTTCTGTAGCGGGTCTGTTTCGCCGAGCACCGGTGTGCTCGAGGGACCCTTAGGAGTTTTCGCAGTTTTTCACGGCTTTTTGGTTTTTCACTGCCTTTTACGGTTTTACGCGGTTTTTCTCGAGCCCCTAGACTTAGGATTTTCTGCTTGACTGTGCCGTAATTAGTAGGATCCCCACACTTAATTGACTGCCAGTTCCCATAGAGCGTTAATTGGATCCACTAATAAATCATTAATAAAAATAACTGACTCACTCCCTTTGTAGCCTACGTGCCGTAGCCTGCCCTGCCAAGCGCTACTCCTGAACCCGATGTGTAAGGAGGAGGAGGGGTAGACCGAGACCGGACCTTTGGCTTGAAGGATTGGTGACCAGTTAGACGGTTCTTCGAGTAGAAATTGCCTGCTTAGGACTCGGGTTTTCACCGCTGCACCATATAGGTAGTTTCTTTCAGTCTTTACATTTCTGCGCGGATCACTTTGCATGTAGAGTGCTGGAGATAGGTACGCATTTCTATCTTTGCATGCATCATTGATTTCTTCGCGCATCGGCTTTTTCGTCTTCTCCCCCTGTTTTTGACCTAATAATCAGGAGAACCAAAAAATTCGTTAGGCGTTCTTTTTAGTGAAAAATATCTAAAAATAAAAACAATAAAATCGGGACTGCTAATCACACTTGACCTAAAAGACACTTCATTAAAAATCTATCTTGGGGAGAGTAACCCCCTCCTTGTTTGGTTTGGATGAGCGAGAGAGTGACCCGCACACTAGGATAGAGCCTCCGATTTTTCTTGACTGATTACCGGCTTTCAGTACGGGACAGTCGGTTGAGAAATATCTGGATATCTATTTAGCTCACATAATCGCTCTGATAGACTGGATGATCACCTAAAATAAAATCTACAAGATAATTGACCGGTCCCGTCGGTCTTCAGGTTTGTGTGCGTAGGTGAATTGGGGGTTTGCTTGTTCATCTTGTGTGATTGCCAGATCCCTTCGATCTTTCCCCATCTTCATCCATCTGCCTTCCACCCTCCCTCCCTTCATCCCTCTTCTCTTCTTCTCCTTTACCCCTGGATGATGGATCCCCCTCACTTCGAGCCGACTCTTACGGCTTCTTCTCCATCTTCTGACCATCATTCCAGTCCACCTTCTAGGGAGGTTGGATCTCCGACCTACCTCCCGCTCCCTCCCTCCCTTTCATCTCACTACTCTGGGCATGCTGTGCGAGACGTCCGAGGATAACAGATAGAGCAGATGCGAGACCCGGACGATGCTGTTGCTGAGTTGAGAGCGCACTCCGTTGGTGATCTGAGAGAGCAGTGGAGATTAGCAGACATATCCTATTCCAGAAGGATGGAGGAGCAGATAGCACAGGGAGCTCAGTCAGCTTCTACACTTGGTCCATTCGTCTTGGATTTGGATTACATTCAGTGACTGCCGATATTTTCAGGAGAGGCGCACGAGGAGCCTTATCTTCACCTGTCTGCATTCGAGGAGTTTTGCAGAGTACAGAGATATTCAGATATCATTGCAGAGGAGCTGATGAGCAGGACCTTCCCCTTCACGCTTCAGGACAGAGCCATGAGATGGCACCGACGATTGGGGAGGATATTCGAGACATGGGGAGAGCTACGCCGAGAGTTCTTACAAAGATACTTCCCTCCACGTAGAGCAGATTTCATGCGGTCTTTGATAACAGATTTTTCAGTTGACCCCCAGGAGCCATTGCACGAGGCATGGCCGAGGTTTCTTGACCTCTTGAGGAGATTTCCAGACCATGGGCTTCCACTGACAAACTTGATAGAGATCTCCATGCGGGGGATGACCGCAGAGCAGATAGCACTGGTGATTATCACATGTGGCGGTTCACACCGCAGTTCCGACATTCACCTACTGGATACCATCTCGAGGCTACTTTCACAGAGTTCTTCTTCACGAGATGCCTTGGTTGGAACAACACATGCAGACAATGCAGTACCAATGCGGTGTGTCACTTTACATGATGAGTCAGCTTCTACACACCAGCCCGAGGATTTGGATGAGACAACACCACTGACAGAGGAGATGACTGCCATAGCAGAGGTTCGGACCCAGAGTCTACTTGAGTTCCCGTTGGTTTTCCAGTTGGAGTTCGAGTCAGCCCCAGAGTTCCTAGTTGATGAGTCTTGGATATCAGACCTTTTGATACTCCATGAGCCGGAGGAGCCCCCACTTTTGCAGCCATTGATTCAGACACTTCAAATTCCAGTCCCGGAGGAGTCAGTCTCCTTTCTGCAGAGACACTTCTTGGATGCAGAAGCTACAGCTACCAGGACTCAGCCCAGTAGCCACAGATCGAGGAGGGACACCACTTTGAGAGTACAGACACAGAGAGTCCCGTCTTCGAGTCTTTTGTCCTCCACTTTGTTGAGACAGATACACTTCCTGAGGACCAGCTGATAGCCAGCATAGCTGCATCGCGAGGATCAGCCGCAGACACTTTGCCGGCTTCTGCGGTGTTGACTAGTACCTTCTCCTGCTTCCAGATTGTCGAGACCTACACTTCCGATGATGATGCAGCCTGGTGCACTGAGTGGATACTTGATAGCAGCGCAGATTCCCATCTAGATCCTGATCCTCTTCTTGTCACTTCTAATCTTGCATCTCTCCCTGAGGGTTATCTGCGGGAGGATGCCGCACTCGATGAGTACTCGGTTTCACCTGCTGAGAGTGTTTCCGATCTGGTGGAACACGAAACTGAGTCTTTTGATCCTTCTGATTCTGAGTCTTCTCACCTCTACGACCCTCGCGAGGATGAGCCCATTCTGGAGATATTTAATGATTTGCCTGATCTGTTTCTATTTCATGCATCGGATATCAATCTGCTTAGAGAGTCTCTCCTGATCTTGATTGTCCACACCTGTTTGAGACACTGATTGACGTGGAGGATTCTATTACTGATCCATCATTCTTCACGTTTGATTTCTTCGGCTCTATACTCTCACTCTAGTCTGAACCAAAGCCGCTGATTTCTTTTGTGCTACCGGATGCCGATCACTTCTTGCCATATCACTGGCCGGTAGCAGACACCCGCTTAATTGCATACCTGGGTATCTTACTTTACACTGTTGAGTTCGTCGATGTGCCCATACCGAGACTGCGACGACAGTACGGCATTCGCCTTACCGATGCCGTACTGAACCTTGATACAGCTTTGTCCTAACCTTTGCGCCCAGCTAGGGGCGTAAAATCTAGCGCTTGTTGAGAGGCACCTCAACATTGTACTCTTTTGTATATACGTGTTTCTTCTTACTTTGATCTTTCTTTCTTCCGTTCTTGTTTTCACCCAGGTCTCGCTTAGGAATATATGTGCTATACTTAGGATATTGCTCATCCTAAGTATAGGGGGGTGAAAACACCGGGTTGTTCTACGTTCTGTTTCATCACTTCTGTTGTTGCCTATACTTAAGGTTCTTCACCTTAAGTATAGGGGGAGTGATGTCCTCTCCTCCTTGTAAATATTCGTTGATTTTCTTCGTGTCTTTCTACCCTGTTTTGTTGCCTATAATTAGGGATATTTTACCCTAAGTATGGGGGGGGGGTAGACCCTGTACATTCTTGATTTAGCCAAAATCAGGTGGTCGTAAGTTCAACACAAAGCGTGAACTCAGTCGGTGTGATGACCACACTAACTCTGAACTAAAGTCAACAATTAACCCACACTAAAGATAAATTAGAAATAATGTCGAGTTAAAATTTATTTTTAACTCTGCACAAATGGTGTATAGTGACAAGTATGCAGAGAGTTCGAACACAGGGAGCAAGCAGGGTAATTCAAAATTGATGCACAAATGAGTGTGTGTGTGATGTGTCTACACTAAGCAAGCAAACAATGAAGTTTTTGTGGGTTTTTAATTTTTATTTTTTTTATTTTTAATTTTTAATTTTGTATTTTTGTTTTTAGTTTTCTGATTTTTATAATTTTATATTTTATATATTTTTTAATTTTCAATATTGGAAAATAAAGATAATGTAATGAAAGGCAAGCTAAAATATTTATAAAAATGTGCAAAATAACAAAAAATTCAGAAATGAAATGTTTTTAATATTTTTAGGATTTTTTATTGTTTTTGTGATTTTTGGGGATTTTTCAAGGTGTTTTGATATTTTTAATTACTGAAATAAAGCAAAACAGTGAAATAAGTGCTGGCTGTGAATAAAATGCAAATTAAAAAAAGCAACCAGTACTCAAAATTTTTTAAAATAATTTTCAAATAAAGCTACTGAAAAATGCAACAAACAGGAGTTGAGTTTGTATTTTTTGGAGTTTTCCTTGATTTTATATATTTTTTTGAAGTTTTAGATTGTTTTTAATTTTTTAGTGTTTTTATTTTGAGATTTTTAGTGATTTTTGGACTGACACTAAAATAGGATAAAATAGACACTAGGTATTTTTTTTTGTAATTTTTCGAAGTGTTTTAACATTTTTTTAGCATTTTCTAAACTAGACAGTGCACAAAAAAGCATGTTTTTGATTTTTAATAAATATAAAAACAAAATAAAATCAAAAACTAAATTTATAGCGTCAAAATACAAGTGAGAAGGAGCTAAACCCTATTTTGTGGAATTTTTTGGACTTAAAATGATGTACGAAATAAATACAATCAACAACAAGGAACTACACCCTGGCAAGGGTATTTTCGTAATTAAACAAAGGTCCAGGGGCTGAAATGTAATTTCTTCCACAAAATATATGCCTAAATATCACAGTTGATGTACTCAATTCAAATGGCAAAACCGCCAGGATGCCCTTGCAAAAACACCAAGGTCACGCGCGCAAGCACGCGCGCCTGGTAGGGGCACAACTGTAAATAGGCAAAACTATGAGGGCATAGACGCAATTTTGGCACAAAAATATATACTGACTAAAATAAATTCTGGGCCAAAACTTAAATTACAAAATCTGCAGGCTTCTCGTGCAAAATACCCAAGGCGCGCGTGTTAAGCACGTGCGCCTGGGAGGGGTATATGTGTAATTAACGAAACCTGAAGAGCTCAAATGCAAAATTTCAAGAAATATAAAGTCTGCAGATGAAAGATTTAGGTTCTAATATAAAATACAAAAATGGGCTTGGGTTTACACGCAAAATACCCAGGACTAAGGGCCGGGTGAACGGCGGATCACGCACCACTAATCCACGTGTCGCGCTCCGGTCTCACGATACCGCTTCGCACGGGCGGCGGATTAGAAGATCTGAATGGAGTGGATGGTCCTAGCCTCTCTGGATCCGACGGCTGCTGTAGCTTGCAAAGAACACGAGGGATCCGACGGCTCTGGAGATCTGACGAAGAACTGGAGATGAACAAGCTCCTGGCGAGATTCAACTTGATGCTCCGAGCCCCTTCGACTGTCAGAACCTCCTCCGACAGCACCACGAACCTCCTGGAGATTCCCTCGACTAATTGGCGGCTGCAAAATGGCCCAAGAGAGGCCGGAGGTCCGCCGTGGCGTGATGGTGCTGGGGAAGCTCCAGGCTGCTCGAATGCTACAAAACTCGACCCCAGGAGGGGGTCTCCTCGCACCTGGACCTGCAATAAAAGCACAAGCAGCAGTAAAAGGTTCCAGGGCCAGCAAAAAGGGGTGATGGTGGCGTGGAATGGCGGAAATGGTGGCCGGAGCTCAAGAGCTCCGGCGAGGTGTTTGATGGTGAAATCAGCTCTGATTAATGGTTTAAATGGCAATATAAATAGACAAAACGAAATCCTAGACTAACAGCTATCTAACTATAAGAAAAAAAAAGAAGGAAAATGCCCTCAAGTGGCGTTGACCACGAGGAAGAAGACCTCACGGCGGTGGCCGGAGATGGAGGTTGGAAGACGACCTTAGGTGCTCACCGCACCTCGACTGAAGCGTGGAGAGGTTGCCCTGTCACTGGAGCACAGCTCAATCCATGCCCGGAGGGTTTTGGCGCCCCAAAGTCGGTTCAAAGTCAAATGGGGTTGAGGGGTTGGTTTTTTGAAGCATGATGGTCGTGGCTCCTTCAACGAGGAAAAACGGGTTGCATGATGGTCCATTCCCCGAGCAAATCAGTGGGCGGATATCATTGATGCAAGGGGAGAAAAAATGCAGAAGAAGTCGACCTTATTCGATGAAAGACGTGGCCTCCAAAATCCGTCAAAAACGAGGAAAAAGTCACTCTGACAGGCAGCAGGCGTTGGGTCAGAGAGTTGACCCAGGTTAACTCTCTGGCCCTCCTAGTTGGTCCACGTGGACCAACCAGGAAAAAGCCTGGAAATAATTATTGTAAAATCATTTAAAAATAGTAAACGATTTTATTAATTTTTTATTATAAAATAAAAAATGTTTATTATTTTATATAGCATTTTATTCCGATTTTTAATTATTTTTATGAGTTATAATTTTACAAGTTGCTTTTATACCCCTATATAGGTATATTATTCTATACATTGTATTCTCTTATTTTTATTTTGTATTTTTAATTTCTTTAATTTTGTTTATTAATTTATATAATTACAAAGTATTTTACTACACTTAAATATATTTTTATTTTATTTTTCTGAGATGTTTTGTATGTGTAATAAAATATAAATATGAAAAGTATAGGTATACATATAGGTAGGGTACCTATATATTGTGTATATAAGTATTTTTATTTTGAGTTTTATTTAGGTTTTTATTCTAATTTTAATGTTCATAATTATTATAAGTAATATTTACAACATTATAAAAATATAAAAATATAAAAATAGTGAATAAATAATAAATTGAATATTTTATTCAGTATAGATATACAATAGGGGTCCAAAACTCAACTTTCAAACCGTAGCTCCGCCAAATGCGAAACCACCGCCATTAAATAGCTTATTTTCTTCTATATTCAATTAAAGGTGAGTATGCTGCATTTGGGTTGTCAGTTGTGAGATACGGGTCTGGGAAGTTGGGATTTTGGATTCTTATTCAGACCATAACTTTTCATCTGTACATTATTTTTCTATGAAATCAATTTTGTATTTTTCTTTGTTAAATTATCTACAACTTTTATGTACAAAGTTTCTTCATTCGATGTATAAAAAGTGGAACCAAAAATAGGTCCCAAAAATGAATAAAGAATGAATAGAATGTATAGGTATTTGTACTGTGTTTCTGACCTTATCTCCCCCTACTTTATTCCTTGTCGACCTATTCACCAAGATGCCTAGGTCTCGGGGGTTTTGGGTCATAAAATATTTACAATATTTTATTCTTTTTCTTTTCTTTATTTATTCTATAATTTTGTCTTTAATTACAGTATTTTATACACTATCTGAATGCACATGCATGGATGCTAAGATGCTCTATTTAATGCTATTTTCAGGCATTTGCTAGGGTTTTTTATGCCAAAATGATAGAATAAAGATGATGAAATGTGGATTCATCATCCCCTTATACTTTACCTTTGCTAGTCCCTAGCAAACACTTATGCAATAAGTGCAAAAAGAAAAGAAAGAAAAGAAAAAGAAGAACTTGGATTTTATTTGATTATCAAACTTGTCTTCGCAAAATCAAAGTTTGGAGCTTAAGTCGGACCTTTGGAATTTTAGTGCGGGCGGAACCTTAATGAGAACCGTGTTTGGAATCCAACAGTCCCTGAGAATCCCAAAACTCTGTCCAAGTCTCCTCAATAGCCAGGTCAGAAATACTTCAACTCATACGCCAACTCTTACGACTATGAATCTGACTTGTACAGTGTAAGTGATGGTGGCTCTCCCCAACTAGAATGACAAAGAAACTGACTTCTCCAGTACGACAACCCAATGATTCCCCAATCCAGCAACTCCATCCTCGAGGAGCGGGGTATTCCCTTCTAAGTTCAAGTGGCAACCAGCTCAAGAGGAGGGGGTGAAGAGAAGAATGGACGGTAGCCAGTGTAGCTACCTATCCCGGGATGCAAGACCAGTGTAGTCAAGTCGTCCTGCTGCAGGCTCACATATTTGACTTTGGAACTCAAGCTTGCTCATTGACTTTGTACATACTTGCATGCTTTTTATTTTTGTACATGCATGAACTTTTTTTTTTGAATACTATATACAGCAGCATTTACATAAGGAGTTTTTCCTCTTGAGCCAGTAGACTATCCCTCTTTTGAAGCTTTATCGCAACCCACAACCTCCTGTCTTTAGACTTCCTAATCACTGGACGGGTTGGGGTGCACTTCCCTCCCTAGAGGAGGACAAGTGTTTCCACTTGTGTGCATCTCAAACTGGCAAATCCAATCCCCTCACCACTCCAACTGAGTTGAGCCATGTGAAAGGTGCAGGTGTCCAAGTTAGGTCATTATCAACAAGAGTTGTGCGTGTGTTCCGAAATACTCTACTTGGGCAGTCAAGAATCCCTTGAACCAAGTCCCGTGATCCTCAAAGAATTAAGTCAACTAGACCTGAAGTACCTCAAACCCAGTTCCTATAAGGTTCCTGTTATTAGGTAGATTTTTAAGGTCCAATCAGGCTCCAATCTCCGGATTTTATTTAGACTTGTTCAACCATCAAACTCAATCCGAAAAATGCTAATGCTATGCAAATGATATGAAGAAAATATTTTTGTGATGCAATTTTCAAAGATTTTGAAATTTTTATCGATTTTTGAAAAGATGATGCATGCATATGCAGATGCATTTTTTTTTCAAAAAGATTTTTCAAATGTTTTTGGATTTTAGTTTTGCAAATGTTTTTGGGAATTTTGAAAACAAAAAGATTTTGGCTAAAAACTAGGTGAAACTATGTACACGAGAGTGCTTCTTATATATACAAGAAGTGGGTTTTAAGAATTTACAAGGGTAAGTGATCAATTTTATACATATATAGATATAGTGGATTTTAGGTATGATGTATATATTCATCATACTTATTTGACACAAGCTTTTCACACAATTTTTGAAAACTATAGTCCAAAATAATTTTTACAAACATGTACACACATTTGAAAATCATTTTGTAAAGGCTTTCAAAACAGTATATATAGATTTTTCAAAATATTTTTGCAACCATTTTTCAAACCATTTGCAAATCATTTTTCAAACATTTTATTTCACACAAAAAAGATAAATTTTTACAAACCACACATTTTACACAGGTTGAAAACATGTAACAAAATATTTTCAAAATAGTTTTCAATAGATGTTCACAAAGTTTTTCAAACTATTTTTCAAACATTTTGCAAAAAACATTTTCACCTGATTTATTAATCAATAATTACACAAAAGAATTTGAGGAACCAGACATCTTTTTAAATGTTTTTAATGAATTTTAAAGAATTATTAGCCATATTATTAGGAAAATACAAAAGTACGAGTTATGGCTAAAGTATATACGTAGTATATACGACCCCCCTATACTTAGCTTGAGCTATGTCCTCATAGATCGGAGAGAAAAGAGAAGACATAACTCGTACTAAGTATAAACAAGTCTAAAGAATAAATAAATGGATGAACCAAACGAATGAGAAGTTGACCGTCCCCCCTATACTTAGGATCAAATAATCCTAAGTATAGCAGACTGTACACAAAGCAGGGAGGGTCAAGGGTGGGAATGCAGATCGTACTCAGATTGTCTCCCCCTATACTTAGGGTAAGATATCCCTAAGTATAGACAAGAAGAGGAGACAATGGAGAGGATTGAAAAGAATAGAACAACTCGGGGTGCCAACCCCCCTATACTTAGGACAAGGTACGTCCTAAGTATGGAAAACTGTCTACAAGGGCGGCACCTTTTTGATAGAAAAAGAAGATAGAAAAGGAAAAGAAGAAAAGAAGAAAAGATATCTGACAATGGGAGGAGATATCGTGAGAATGTACACATCGCTCCCCCTATACTTAGGGTAAAAGACGCCCTAAGTATAGGCAACAACAGGAGTGATGACACGAAACGAAGAATGAACACTCAACTCGTCTACCCCTCCTATACGTAGGATAAAGTACGTCCTAAGCAAGGCAAACACGAGAAATGGGTAGACGAGCAAAAACGGGAGATAGAGAGAGAGTCACAAGAGAGAATCTACAACATAAAAGGGTGATCATCAGAAGGTGGAAAGCAAACCTTCTTGCGGGACCGCTGAGGGATAGATCGGATATGGTGTATGTCGACATCGGGGTCCACAGTGAACGACGGCCGATCAGGGTCGACACGGTGAAGGCCCTCAGTGGAATCAAAACGGAAAGGGACGAACTGATCGATGGAAGCAGTATGGTTGGGTTCTCCCTTGGTGGTCCTAAGGTGTGACGGCACAGACAGGTGAGTGGAAGAAGTACGACTAGGTCCGGCCTTGGAAGTCTCGCAGATGTCAAAGTGAAATGGGACAAACTCATCATCCTCGGAAGAAGTGTAATCAGAGTCGTCCTGCGAGTCCTCGTCTAGGTCAAAATCAAAAGGCACGAAATCATTAGTGGAAGTATACGAACTCAGATCGTCCTCAAGACTCTCACCTGAATCCTTGTCTTCAACAAGAGGTCTGAATTTATCAAAATAAATGGCAGCATCATAACCGACCTTAATTATCTTTACTTGTGAAGGGCCAGGAACGGATTTATCAGTGGAAGTAGTCAAACCAGGTCCGTCCTGCCTAGTCTTACCTAGGTCATTTGTTGCCTTATGAGGTCTCTCAAAGTAATGGGCAACATCATAAACATCCTCAATTATCTTATCATCGGCCCCCCGCTCAAATGGTTCAATCACATAAATACTCTGGATTTCATCAACACATCGCCACACACCAGGAGGAGGATTAGTGAGGTCCATGCTTTCCGACTTCCTCCCTTTTCGGGGGATCCGTCGGGGCTCATCAAGGATTGCTAAGGAAGTATCTCTAGTAGCATCAGGTAGGTCACAGGCCTCAGAGTTAGCTATAATCGGTGAAGGTGCATCAGGTGCAGGTCTCTGGTCAACTGTGGGTGTGGTGATCAACACTTCGCTCTCGTCAACGGGACGGAAGCGAATCTCTCCTGATCCGTAATCAATAACGACCCTCGCAGAGGCGAGGAATGGTCATCCCAGGATGATTGGAGATGGCTCCCCTGTGGAGTTCTCCATGGGCAACACGACAAAGTCAACATGATGGCTCGTGCCCTGAATAGAAATGACAGCGTTTTCAAGGATACCCTTCGGCCTCTTGATAGATCCATCAGCAAACTGAACGATCATCCTGGTCTTCTGGAGAGGCCCTAAGTGAAGAGACTGTACCAACGAGAAGGGTAATATGCTAATCGAAGCACCGCCGTCCAGGAGAGTGCGATCACAAGTATAGTCAGAGATGGTGCAAGTGATGAAAGGTGTAGTTGTGTTCTTCTTCTTGGGAATGGGACGGTGTGTGATGGCGAGGGCAGTGGCCATGGTCAGAATGTGACGCTCAGATCTGCTCCTCTGCTTTCTCTTCTTGGGAAGAGGAGCAGACATGTGGGTCATGGCCTGCTGAAGTGGAGTACGGAATATCTCATGAATAGCAGCCACCACTTCGGGTTCAGATAACATTTTTTTGAATTTTTGGAATTCCTCCATACAAGGGAGGAAGTCGGAATCAGCGTATACACGAGGCATGCCAAGAGCAGTCTGTACAGCGGCATCCTCGGAGTCAAAGGTGGGACTGGGTGTGAATGCATGTGTGGTCCAGGGCTCTGGCAAGTGGACTCTCTCCTCAAAATCTTGATCAACCAAGTGTCTCCCGAAATCTTTTTGGATTTTTAAATTTTTCTCATTTTTTTTGTATTTTGGGCGATTGCAAGCTCCCATGGTCCCCTACAAGTGAAGCCGTATTCCTGACAAAAGGAGCATTAATCTGATTCTTCCTCAAGAAAGCAATATCATCATTCATCAAATCAATGCGCTTTGTCATCCGATTCAAGATATCACTCATAGAGATTGAGGGAGGTGACTCCATCAGGTCAGACTCGGGTGGATGTGAAGGTGGAGATGGATAATACACCGGTGGGGGTGGGTGTGGGTGGAAGTCCGAAGTCTGATACTGTGGCTGAGGCGGGTATGTACAAAAATCAGAAAAAGTAGGAGGAGGATCCTCCTGATAAAAGGGAGGTGGACCGGCTGGAGCGAGCGAGGGGTCCGCAAAGTCCGGATAGAAAATGCTCCAGGGGTCCATCTCGAAAACAAAAGGAAGTGATTCGGGGGAGCACGAAGGTCAAGTCAAAAGAGTGAAGAAAAAGGCGCAAATGCGCAGAGATGATCTAGGACACACAAAAACAATCACAGACAAAAATGAAACAAGACAAACCCTCAATTCACCTACTCAACTCGGTAGAGACCGCAAAGAGCGGTCTTTATATCTTGTCGGTTTTAGAGTTAGGTAAGAAGTCAAAGAATTTCACACACACTTAGGGGCTTGATGGGATTTGGGCACTAATCCTTAAGGTGTGCGCGAGCACATAAAAGCGAAGACAATGAGGGAATTACTCGCCCAAATATAAGATTTTCTTTTTGATTGATTTTAGGGTCAAGCAAAATTAGCAGTCCCAATTTTATTGATTATCACTTTTTTGGATTTTTAATAAGAAATGCACGCGCCTAACGAGGATTCAATTCCTTTATGATCCTAGGTTGGCAAAATCAGAGGTAGAGAGGCGGGAAAGCAATGCAAGCGATCAAAACGATGATGGATGCTAAAGCGTAAATGCTCACCTTGCCTCCAGCACTCTACATGCAAGGATGCTCAACAGAATTGAAACCTATCTATATGCAAATGCAAAAGCCGATGAAATCGCCCTAAGTTTCAGAAATTGCTATTATCGTGAAGAACCACAAGCTGACCACCAACCCTCAATCCTAATGTCCGGTCTAGGCTCACCCCTCCTCTGCTCAACACATTTGAGTTAGGAGAAAGCGCTTGTGTGGGAATGAGCTCGCGGCGCGTGGATCGAAAGCTAATGATCAACTATTTAAGATTTGACTAAGTCCAAACGAGACTATAGGTGCATGCAAAGTATTAGGTGTTTGGCCTTAGTCTATCGCAAGCAATCCTAGAACTAGGGGCTCAATCACACAAAATAAATAAAATCGAAAAACAAAATAAAAAGAATGCGAGAAAACACGAAAAAGCCGCAAAAAGCACGGCGAGCCCCCAAGTAAACAATCACTTGGAAATTAGGCTCGAATGTCCAAGTGTCCGAGGGTAACTGTATTATTACAAATATAGGTTGCTTTCTCACTTAAATTACAAACTAAATACAAGAGAATAAAGGAAATAGAATTGTCTTCAAAATTCTCTCCTAGCCCGCCTTCGTGCTAAGTCAAGTCGCCTCACGTGGGTGCGCAGGTGCTCCTGGAAGAGAGCTCCTCCCTCGATCCGTGTTCCTCGTAAGAAGTCAAACAAGAGAGAGGTTAGACAATTCAAACAAGAAATATCAAAAATAAGGAAAATAAAACAAACAGAGCTAAAAACCGCAAAGGTAGACAAATAGTCACAACACAAAGCAAAAACTCGAACTACGCGCTGTTGCTCCCCGGCAACGGCGCCATTTGATTTAGCCAAAATTAGGTGGTCGTAAGTTCAACACAAAGCGTGAACTCAGTCGGTGTGATGACCACACTAACTCTGAACTAAAGTCAACAATTAACCCACACTAAAGATAAATTAGAAATAATGTGGAGTTAAAATTTATTTTTAACTCTGCACAAATGGTGTATAGTGACAAGTATGCAGAGAGTTCGAACACAGGGAGCAAGCAGGGTAATTCAAAAATTGATGCACAAATGAGTGTGTGTGTGTGATGTGTCTACACTAAGCAAGCAAACAATGAAATTTTTGTGGGTTTTTAATTTTTATTTTTTTTATTTTTAATTTTTAATTTTGTATTTTTGTTTTTAATTTTCTGATTTTTATAATTTTATATTTTATATATTTTTTAATTTTCAATATTGGAAAAGAAAGACAATATAATGAAAGGCAAGCTAAAATATTTATAAAAATGTGCAAAAATAACTAAAAATTCAGAAATGAAATGTTTTTAATATTTTTAGGATTTTTTATTGTTTTTGTGATTTTTGGGGATTTTTCAAGGTGTTTTTGATATTTTTAATTACTGAAATAAAGCAAAACAGTGAAATAAGTGCTGGCTGTGAATAAAATGCAAATTAAAAATAGCAACCAGTACTCAAAATTTTTTAAAATAATTTTCAAATAAAGCTACTGAAAAATGCAACAAACAGGAGTTGAGTTTGTATTTTTTGGAGTTTTCCTTGATTTTATATATTTTTTGAAGTTTTAGAGTGTTTTTAATTTTTCAGTGTTTTTATTTTGAGATTTTTAGTAATTTTTGGACTGACACTAAAATAGGATAAAATAGACACTAGGTAATTTTTTTGTAATTTTTCGAAGTGTTTTAATATTTTTTTAGCATTTTCTAAACTAGACAGTGCACAAAAAGCATGTTTTTGATTTTTAATAAATATAAAAACAAAATAAAATCAAAAACTAAATTTATAGCGTCAAAATACAAGTGAGCAGGAGCTAAACCCTGTTTTTGTGGAATTTTTGGACTTAAAATGATGTACGAAATAAATACAATCAACAACAAGGAACTACACCCTGGCAAGGGTATTTTCGCAATTAAACAAAGGTCCAGGGGCTGAAATGTAATTTCTTCCACAAAATATATGCCTAAATATCACAGTTGATGTACTCAATTCAAATGGCAAAACCCGCAAGGATGCCCTTGCAAAAACACCAAGGTCACGCGCGCAAGCACGCGCGCCTGGCAGGGGCACAACTGTAAATAGGCAAAACTATGGGGGCACAGACGCAATTTTGGCACAAAAATATATACTGACTAAAATAAATTCTGGTCCAAAACTTTAATTACAAAATCTGCAGGCTTCTCGCGCAAATACCCAAGGCGCGCGTGTTAAGCACGTGCGCCTGGGAGGGGTATATGTGTAATTAACGAAATCTGAAGAGCTCAAATGCAAAATTTCAAGAAATATAAAGTCCAGATGAAAGATTTAGGTTCTAATATAAAATACAAAAATGGCTTGGGTTTACACGCAAAATACCCAGGACTAAGGCGCGGGTGAACGGCGGATCACGCACCACTAATCCACGTGTCGCGCTCCGGTCTCACGATACCGCTTCGCACGGGCGGCCAGGATTAGAAGATCTGAATGGAGTGGATGGTCCCTGCCTCTCTGGATCCGACGACTGCTGTAGCTTGCAAAGAACACGAGGGATCCGACAGCTCTGGAGATCTGACGAAGAACTGGAGATGAACAGGCTCCTGGCGAGATTCAACTTGATGCTCCGAGCCCCTTCGACTGCCAGAACCTCCTCCGACAGCACCACGAACCTCCTGGAGATTCCCTCGACTAATTGGCGGCTGCAAAATGGCCCAAGAGAGGCCGGAGGTCCGCCGCGGCGTGATGGTGCTGGGGAAGCTCCAGGCTGCTCGAATGCTACAAAACTCGACCCCAGGAGGGGGTCTCCTCGCACCTGGACCTGCAATAAAAGCACAAGCAGCAGTAAAAGGTTCTAGGGCCAGCAAAAAGGGGTGATGGTGGCGTGGAATGGCGGAAATGGTGGCCGGAGCTCAAGAGCTCCGGCGAGGTGTTTGATGGTGAAATCAGCTCTAATTAATGGTTTAAATGGCAATATAAATAGACAAAACGAAATCCTAGACTAACAGCTATCTAACTATAAGAAAAACAAGAAGGAAAATGCCCTCAAGTGGCGTTGACCACGAGGAAGAAGACCTCACGGCGGTGGCCGGAGATGGAGGTTGGAAGACGACCTTAGGTGCTCACCGCACCTCGACTGAAGCGTGGAGAGGTTGCCCTGTCACTGGAGCACAGCTCAATCCATGCCCGGAGGGTTTTGGCGCCCCAAAGTCGGTTCAAAGTCGAATGGGGTTGAGGGGTTGGTTATTTGAAGCATGATGGTCGTGGCTCCTTCAACGAGGAAAAACGGGCTGCATGATGGTCCATTCCCCGAGCAAATCAGTGGGCGGATATCATTGATGCAAGGGGAGAAAAAATGCAGAAGAAGTCGACCTTATTCGATGAAAGACGTGGACTCCAAAATTCGTCAAAAACGAGGAAAAAGTCACTCTGACAGGCAGCAGGCGCTGGGTCAGAGAGTTGACCCAGGTCAACTCTCCGGCCCTCCTGGTTGGTCCACGTGGACCAACCAGGAAAAAGCCTGGAAATAATTATTGTAAACTCATTTAAAAATAGTAAACGATTTTATTAATTTTTGATTATAAAATAAAAAAATGTTTATTATTTTATATAGCATTTTATTCCGATTTTTAATTATTTTTATGAGTTATAATTTTACAAGTTGCTTTTATACCCCTATATAGGTATATTATTCTATACATTGTATTCTCTTATTTTTATTTTGTATTTTTAATTTCTTTAATTTTGTTTATTAACTTATATAATTACAAAGTATTTTACTACACTTAAATATATTTTTATTTTATTTTTCTGAGATGTTTTGTATGTGTAATAAAATATAAATATGAAAAGTATAGGTATACATATAGGTAGGGTACCTATATATTGTGTATATAAGTATTTTTATTTTGAGTTTTATTTAGGTTTTTATTCTAATTTTAATGTTCATAATTATTATAAGTAATATTTACAACATTATAAAAATATAAAAATATAAAAATAATGAATAAATAATAAATTGAATATTTTATTCAGTATAGATATACAATAGGGGTCCAAAACTCAACTTTCAAACCGTAGCTCCGCCAAATGCGAAACCACCGCCATTAAATAGCTTATTTTCTTCTATATACAATTAAAGGTGAGTATGCTGCATTTGGAGTTGTCAGTTGTGAGATACGGGTCTGGGAAGTTGGGATTTTGGATTCTTATTCAGGCCATAACTTTTCATCTGTACATTATTTTTCTATGAAATCAATTTTGTATTTTTCTTTGTTAAATTATCTACAACTTTTATGTACAAAGTTTCTTCGTTTGATGTATAAAAAGTGGAACCAAAAATAGGTCCCAAAAATGAATAAAGAATGAATAGAATGTATAGGTATTTGTACTGTGTTTCTGACCTTATCTCCCCCTACTTTATTCCTTGTCGACCTATTCACCAAGATGCCTAGGTATCGAGGGTTTTGGGTAATAAAATATTTACAATATTTTATTCTTTTTCTTTTCTTTATTTATTCTATAATTTTGGCTTTAATTACAGTATTTTATACACTATCTGAATGCACATGCATGGATGCTAAGATGCTCTATTTAATGCTATTTTCAGGCATTTGCTAGGGTTTTTGATGCCAAAATGATAGAATAAAGATGATGAAATGTGGATTCATCAATTCTCTACTCGGTTTTTCCTTTAGTGTACAGCCTGCTATACTTAGGATTACTTGATCCTAAGTATAGGGGGGAAAGCCGAGAGTCTCTTGATATTCTATTCATTCGTCTTTGTATATAGCCTTCCTTTTCACTTCCCTATACATAGCACGAGTTATGTCTTCTTCACCGCTCTTGACTCTGAGGACATCGTTCGAGCTAAGTATAGGGAGGGGGGGTGTATATATTTCATATATACTTTAGCCATAACTCGTACTTTGTGTGAGTGTGTAAACAAATAAAATGGCTAAAAACCCTAAAACTCACAAAAATTTAAAAATTTTCATGTACATAATCATTCTTTTATTTGCACATAAATAGCTAGTGTACAAATTATTTTTGTAAAAACGATTTCAAAAATCTTTTATGTTAAGTTTGTGTAAATATTTTTGTATCAAAATTATGTATATAGTACAAAATTTTTCCAAAATGTTTTGAAAATCAAAAGTTTGCAAAAATCTTGTGTAAATGTGTGTAAATACCTTTTGCAAAACTTGCACTTCATGCATCATCCATTCATGATTTCAAAACATTTTTCAAAAATTTTGCATGATTGTAAAAAATTATGTAAATAGCATCTTTTGTACATATGTATATAGTTTTCCTGGATTATAGTTGACATTTAAACTAGCCTGGAATCAAATTGAGAAATGGAGCTTGATTAAGATCTTAATCCACTAATTTCTAAGAGGAACTTTATAGGGCTTAGGTTTAAGGCTTTTCAGGTCCATGGTGACTTAATTATTTAAGTCCACTAGGCTATGATCACATGTCATCTCAATGAGCCTAAGTAGAACACTTAATAACAACACATGACTCATATAGACAATGTCTTTACTTGGACACCAGCACTTAGCACCGAGCTCTCTACGGATGAGGTGGTGAGGAGGCAGTCTTCCTTGACTTGGGGTAGCATATGAGGATAGTACTTCTAGGCGGAACCTCTCTTCTTCTTTTAGTGAAGGAAGTGTGTCTCAACTTGGTCTGGTTGCCATGAGGTCTAACGACGGGAGTTGTGGGTTACAATAAAGCTTCAAAAGAGGGATAGTCTACTGGCTCAAGAGGAAAAACTCCTTGTATATATGCTGCACATGTATATGATGTATAGATGCACTTGAAAAAAATGCAAAAAGAAAATAACTCCAAAAAAGTGGTGGGTCTGAGAGAAAATGATAATCCCACCGGAGTATGTATATAGAGTGCAATAAGCAAAGCTTGAGATTCATGATCCACCTTATGTAGCTTGCAACAGGGAGACTTGGCTACACTGGTCAAGCTCCCAAGGATACATGGCTACACTGGCCATGGTCCATTCTCTTCTTCCTCCTCTTCTTGAGCCGGTTGAACTTGAACTTAGAAGGGAATACCCCGCTCCTCGAGGAAAGAGTGGCCAGATTGAGGTCATAGAGTTACCTTGTTGGGGAGGGTTGTCAAGTTGCCATTCCTGAGGTGGAGAGCTTAGACCTCACATTCACAGGACAAGGAAAGATTCATGGTCTTCAGGGTTCGTGTTTGATGACTTGTTCTGATCTCGAGCATTGAGGAGTCTTGATTAGAGATTAGTGGAACTTAGAGGCTGTTGAGTTTTAAGCTTAAGTCCAAATAAGGTTCCGGCACATTAATAATCCAAAGATCTGATCGAGCTCCATACCTCAATTTAATGAAGGAAAGTTTAATATTCAACCTTGATCCTTGTACATTCTTCTCTTTTTCTTTTTCTTTCTTCTTTTCCACTTCTTTTTCAATAAGTGTTTGCTAAGGGACTAGCAAAGTTAAGTATAGGGGGGTGATGAATACTCATTCATCACTCTTTATTCTTATATTTTAGCTACAAAAACCTTTGCAAATACATGTATATATTTGTAAATATAAATAATTACCAAAAGCATGCATGGTGTAAAAAGTAATAATTAGCATGTTTTTGTGCAAAAATAAAAGAATAAAGATTAAAAAGAAAAAGAGGGAAATATTTAGAATAAATATTGAGCGACCTAATCCCAAGGGAGGGCTCAGCATGGGCCTGATCGCATAAAAGCCAAAGTAGAGGGAGATAGGGGCTCATGTGTGTAAATATACCTGTAAATAAAATAAATATATTTTCCTCTAAAAAAATAGAATAAAAGTGGTTTGTATATATTGTATATATTTATAAATATAAAATCAATATAAAAATAGAAAAAATCAAAAAGAAAATAAAAATAGATCACTTGTACATAGTCACCTTGTACATAGCTCATTTATCTCTATATTTATTTCACCTTATAAATAAATAAAATAATCTTCATAAAATTTGTAAATATTCTATATTTTATGATGTAAATAAATAAAATAAAAACATTAAAACAAAACAAAAAGAACAAGATTAAAAATAAAAAATAATATTGTATATATACCATGTATATATATGTACATATGTATTTATTTACTCTTTGTTTATAAATAATAAAAATAAAATAAAAATATCCTTTTATTCCTAATTTTATGATATAAATAAATAAAATATAAAATAGGAATAAAAATGCACAAAAATAACAAATTAAAAATTAAAAATCAAAACCCTATATTGTACATATACCTATATATAGCCCTATTATGTAAATACCTTATTTTTATTTTGAAAAATTAATTAAAAATCACAAAAAAATAGAAAAAAATAAAATAAATATTTTCATGTTTTAAGTTTTTCTTAATTCGATCATTTACTATTTTAAAATAAATAATCAAATAATTTTGAATTGGTAGATTCTGATTGGTCCACGGGGGTTTGTTGACCCCGGTCAACTTCCCCCGCGGACCCTCTTCCCTCGCGGATCTGATGGTCGACCCGACTTGTCAAATTATTTCCCACTCTATCCGACAACCAATCACCTTAACCTCGGGCTTCGATTGTTCCTTGTTCATCCCAGACCCACGCCCGGGGTGGGTCTTAGGGATCTGAGTTGCGAGCGACTCGCCCGATCTACTTCTTCTCGGACCCTTGATCATATAAAACCTTAACTCCGGTGACCTTTTCATGCATCTTTGGACCTTCCACTCGCAGCCAAGGAGCTCCTCTGGTGAGCCCGAGTGACAGCCGTGCCTGCCGGAGTAGAAGTGAGGCTCGAGAACCTCTGGAAGCCACTGATCCGGTGGCTCTGCCGCCGTGCGCCGCCGCGAGCGCGCCCAGCCTCAGGGAGTCGATGAACCCTTGCAGGCAATGACCTAGGAGCTCCCCGAGCTCCAGCCCAGTCCACAGCCTCTGCCAGGTAGCCTTCTTAGCCTTTAGATTAGCTTAGATTAGGATTTTTCAGTTTCAGGTAGACGTAGCTCCGCCAGCTCCGCTCTTCGTCTCTGTCTACCCATCAGCCCATCCGATACTGCCATCACCTTCGCGAGTCTCCTCCACACCTTCTCCACCGACCCATCCCCCTGGCTCGCCCCGGAGCAGGGATATCGGCCCTCCACCTCCGCCGGCTCGCCGGAGGGCCGCCATATCGATGCATCGCCCATCCATTTCCCGCTCTGACGGGTCGAGGCAGTTTGCCCTCGACCCATCTCTCTTCCTGTGTAGGTTACATCGTCCGTAGAGCCTCATCTGGAGGCCAACAGTTTAGGCGCATGAGCTTCAGGCCACCGCCGTCGCGGGGCCGTTCTGGTGGTTGTCCGACTCATCAGAGACCGCCATCAGCTGCGGAGCTTCACGGCGGACCTCTTCCGCACTTCAGGAGCAGCATGGGAGGACCATAGCGCGTGCATCGGGCCGGCGAAGCTCGCCGGCCAACTGTTCTTCCACCATCCTCCCCAGACGTCCGATCGACCTCGACGCTCCAGATCATATCACGTCTGTTCATTCGCAGAGCAGCAGCTATCGTCAGATCCTTGGAGGTTTGATCACCACCGTCCGATGGCTGAGGTTTAGCCACGACGCCTTGCAGCCGTCAGATCCAGCACGTGGTTGCACCTCATCCGTCCGATCCGAGCTAGGCCCCCTTCGCAGACCCACGACGCCTTGCAGCCGTCTGATCTTCCACGTGGGAGTGTTCCAGCTGCTCGATGTCGCCGAGGGTTTCCTCTGTTGCGCGCCCTCTTCTCTCCACCGTTCGATCAACTACGTGGCACGCATCCAGCCCTCACGATTTTAATAAGGGGTATTTGCTCTTAGGCCCCTCTTCTTTTCGTATTTAGTTTCTAGTCCTGTAAATACGTAGTTTAGTTCTTTTATTTTTGCAAATTTTACACTGAGGACCTTCTAGTTTATTTTATTTGCACTTATACCCCTACCAGTCGTGGACACGTGCGTCAACACGTGATTATTTGGTGTATTTGCACTATTGACCTTGCATTTTTGGCATGTTATGTTTTGTATTTTTATAAATAGGAATGACAAGTATGTCCCCCCAGGCTTGAGTCACGTGTATCGTGCGTGGCCCGTGGGGCATTTTGCACTTTTGGCCCCCGGATTTTCTTGCCTTGTTCTCCAGGGGGCCCAGGGTTTTACTATAATTGCAGATAGGTCCCTGTGCACAGTGGCTTGACTTTTATTTTTAATAAAATAGCAAATTAACTCCAAATTTAATGAAAATTGGACACATGGCTCCTACCATGTTGAAAAATTTTCTAGAATTTTTAAAGACATTTTTGTTTTTATTTGATATTTTTAAAAAATCAAAAACAACCTATTTCTTTACTGTCTGATTTTAAAATTAACAAAAAATATTAAAACTCATCTAAAAATTATAAAAAAATTAGCTACTGTGTCTTTTGCTGTGCTTAATTTTCTGACCAAATTTGGTCATTTTTCATTATATAAAACTCATAAAAATTACAAAACACTAAAAATCTTATAAAAAGTCTATTAAATAATATAAAAATCCAAAAATAATAATTGTGATGCCCAAATTTTCCTTGTTTCTTTCTCTTCACAGGAAAATTACCTCCAGGCTTATTGGAGATTTTTAGATATTTTATCTAAGTCCTCCAAGCTTGGCTGGACAGTACCCTTGTTTTCTTGCATTGTTTTATTCTTAGAAAACTAAAAAAAATCAGAAAAATACCAAAAATTCAATAAAAACAGTAAAAATCATAAAATACACAAAAACATTTTTATTTGAATTTTTAATTGATTTTTGATGTGTTAAATAATTGCTTGAAGTTGATTGTTTCCTTTGTTTTCTTATTTTCTTAATTATTTAGAAATCCAAAAAAATATAAAAAGCCTAAAAATCCACCAAAAACACCTTTTCTTTTATTCTATTTTTGAGACTACTTTGTAGGCTGCAAGGCCATCACGTGCTCCCTGAGTCCGACCCTGGTCGCTGTACCAGGCTAATCTAATAGCCAGGACCGCTATCGATTTTATTTGATTTTGATTTGATTTTGGGGGTCTGTTCTTCATTTTCTTGATTGACCGAGGGACTCTGAGCGACTGAGGTCGCAACGACCTTAGCTCTATTTCTTCATCCTTAGTTGCTTGGGTTTTTCGTGTCATCAACTTACCATGTATATAGGATTTTATTTCATACCTTTAATGACCACCAGTATGGAGGTTAATTGATTTTTGGAAATTATTTAATTTATTTATTTTAATTAATTCCGAAATTCATTTTTAATTAATTAATTAATTAACTAATTTAATTAATTATTTTATTAATTAACCACTAAACACCTTCCTTAAATGTATATACCTTCCTTTTTCATTTTCTATCTCTTTTTAATGGGCTCCTCCTCCTCATTCACTCTTTGATCAATCTTTGGTGGAGAGGAGCCCGATCTCTGAGAGCCGTCTTGTTGAAGAAGGGTGCCTAGCCTCCGAGCCGTCCGGTGACAGCGATTCGGTCCTTGTCGAAGCCATCATGGTAATTCCGAACCCCGAGGTGAGATCCATTTTATTTCTTGTCTTTTCCCGTAGTTAAATCATAGATTTATTTTCTTCTTAGACATAGTTAATTTATAGCCATTAAAAATTTCAAAAATATCCACCACACTTTGATCCGCCTCCGAAATCGATTTTCACCTCATTTTCTGATCTTCGCATTTCGCATTCTACGTTGCACAATCTCTCACATCCGACCACGCACGGTGGTCGGATTTTCGGATCTCTCTCCCGCTTTGCCAAGATCCGACCCATTCACCGAATCTCTTTTGTTTATAAATAAAAAAATGTATCTTGTTTTCTAACATTTGTTTTTGCAGGATATAATAAAAAAATATATTTGTTTTTGTCTCTAATCTCTATTTTGTAGGTCAAAATAAAATTTAAAAAAATCTTTTTTATTTACATTTCCTATTAAAAAAAGAAAAAAAACTTTTTTTAGAACAGTTCTGTTTACATTAAGAAAAATAAAATATAAAAAAATAAAAAAAAACTCTAGGCCGACCACTTGGGCGGCAGCGTCACCCCCCGCTCCACTCGCCGACCGATGCCCGAGCTACCTCCGTAGCGGAGCCCCTCCAGGCGGCCGCGCCGCCCGAGCACCACCCGCACCACCCTAGCTAGCGGCTCGTGCCGCTCCATGGCGCGACCGCGCTGCCCCTCCTGGCCGTGCCACCGATGCGGCCCTCCTGCATCGGCAGCGGCACCCCACCTGCCTTCGACGCATGGCGCAGGCCACGCCGCCGTGCCCCTCGCTCCAGCCGTCCACTCAACCCCCTCCGCGTGCAAGCACAGTGCCCCCGGAGTCACCAGCGACCTCCTTCATCCTCAGCATCGTCCACCTCCATGCCACGCGACGCCGTTCTCTCGACCGCGACACCCGCACGGCGAAGCGCCACCGCCACCTTGAGCATCCACCGGCTGCCGCCGTTCCGCCCCCTCTGCGCGCGCCACCCGCCGCGCACGAGGCCGCCATCTCCTTGCGTGCCCCCAGCCGCCGCCATCCAAGTGCCCCGACCGCCATTTGCGTGAAGAAGAAGAGAGGGGCGGCGACCCCCTCTGGTTCCTCCCTTTCTTGAGAATGAAGGAAAACAACCGGAACCCCAGGGTTCAATTAAAAAAATCTTTTGGTGAAATATCAGTTTCATTCCCGGAAGTATTTTCATATCTGCAAATCAGCCCCTGCTCCAGAAGGTCATGTGCTTGGCACATGTTTAATGGGTAAGTTGCAAGTTTTCCCTCTTATTTTATCTATGTTATTTATTTCATGCAAAAACTTCCAATAATTGCAATTTGGACCTCGCATTTCAAACTTGAACTTTGCATTCTCTTTTTGATGAAATAAATATTTTTGTGATTCCAAAAATTCTTAGAAAATTCATGTTTACTCATGCTATGCGTATGAATGTTGTCTAAATTTTTCATAGCATTTTATTGAATTTTTCTATATTTAGAAAAACAAAAACTGTAACTTTTTGCTTGTCTGAAATTTGAAAATTCATAAAAAGTCGAAACATTGCTTAAAAATTCCAAAATAATTAGTGTAAGTGTGTTTTGATGTGTTTTAATTTCTGACAAACTTTCATGTATTAACTCTTTATAAAAAATCAAAAAAATTTGTGAAAAACGAAAATTCTTAAAAAATTGTAGAAAATTCTAGAAAAATCCAAAAATTGTGATTTCAGTTTCTGATTGTAGATATTGATTTGTAGTATATATTAAAGATAATTTCCAGAATTATTGGGTACTTAAAGTATTTTTAAGTTGCAAAATAATCTTGCTTGTGCACTGTTTCCCTTGTTTTTCACTGTTTCATTTTAGAAAATCACAAAAATATCACAAAAATTTGAAAAAAATTAACAAAAACATTTTAAAATATACAAAACACAAAAACATTTCCTTTTTTAATTTTCTGAGCATTTTTTGACCTTTTTGAAATATACAAAATTGTGGTATTGTGTGTTTTGTCCTTTGTGCCTTGTTTTAAAAATTAAAAAAATAAAAATTCAAAAAGCACTAAAAATCATTTTTCCGAAATTTGACTAATACAGTTTTTCAAACATGCTCCTTGTGTTCGACCCTAGTCGCTATACCAGGTAAAAAGAATAGCGAAAACAGCTTACATTGTTTTTATTGATTCGTCTTATTTTGAGGGTTTATTTTATTTTCTCATTGACCGATTCGAGTGATTGAGAACAACAACGACATTTGAATATTATTTTTCCCATCTCATCATATCGATTTTCGCGTCATCAGAATGGCGTCGTCGCCGGGGAGCACGACTTTGTAGTTATTTTTCTATTTTGTCTCTCTATATCATAATTGTTTTCTGGCCTTCTCTCTTTGATTTTTCTGCGAGGTACTGCTTGGATGACTTGGAGTTTACTTTTTGGAAAACCCGCACAGGAGGAAGAGCAGGGAATTGAAGAAGAAACTTTTATTTTTGAGAGAGACAAATATTTGTAATAATTCAGGACATTTGAACTGTTAACTTGAACTATTTTTCTCGAGGTCTGTTTCGCCAAGTGCCGGTGCACTTGGGGGACCTCACCGTTGTTTTTCGTGTTTTTGATTTCACCGCTATAACTCGCTATTTGATTCTCATGTATTTAGCCTCTAGACGTAGAATTTTGATTGATTGTGCGTAATATTTTAAGGCCCAACACCTAATAGATTATCTGTTCCTATAGAACGTTTGGACCTTCATAAAAATAAAGATTAAAAATTTCTTCACGATCAATAGAAGCTGCTCGTCTAAAGATGATTTCCACGTGCATCATATTGTTTGTTGCACTTTGTATTTAATTTATGCATGGATCATATTGCATGTAGAGTGCTGGAGTAAGGTACGTATTTTTTATCTCTGCATACATCATCGTTTTTGACCATGCATTGGCTTTTTCGACTTCCTCCCCTATTTCTTGGACTCAAATTAATCAAAGAGGAAATCGAAAAACTCATTAGGCGTTATTTTTGAAAAAATCCAAAAAAAAAATAAAAAATCGAAAAAAAATAAAAAATTAGGACTGCAAATTGAACTTGACTCTAAAATTAAACGTAATTGGCCACTTCATTGTATTGGGAGAGCAATCCCCTTATTGTTTGCGCTTTTACTCGCTTGCGTACACACTAAGGAGTAGTGCCAAAATCCTATTTAAGCCTCCTAAGTATTTGTATAACTTTGTCTTATGACCTAACTCTTAAAATTGAAAAGATAAAGATCGAATCTCACAGTCAGATCTGTGTTGAGTTGGTGAACTGGGGGTTTGCTCTGTGTTTTGTATGTATTTGTTGTGAGTCGGTTACATTCATCCTCTCTAAATCATTAGTAGATATGATTACATATTATGCTAGTATAATACCATACAAATTACATGATGAATCCCATTAATATCTGACACATACACCTCAATACCACTTAATCCAGATATTATTTATTGTACAAATGCAATTAAAACCACCTCTAAAAAGCACAATTAATTAATACCACATTCCAATCATTCAAATTAATCATTAAATACTTTTATGTATGCGGACAAAAATTACATTGTCATTAAAACATCACTTTCAAACCACACACATTTATCCATCCAATTTGGTTTACACATTCCCTTAACATTTTATCTTGAAAAGAAAAGAAGAGGATATGTTGTAAAATTTTCCAATACATGCATCTCATAAATGGCCTCTCCCCTCCCCATGCATGGAGCCCCCAACACACACCCCTTCCCACGTATATACCATGCATGAATGCCCTCTTCATTTCTCTCTCTTGACCATGCATTATTTATTCCCCATGTATATGTCTCCCATGCATAAATGTATTTATTTATTTTATCTTTATGTGCATGAGATGAAGACCCTTCAAAGGCCAAAGGATGCATATAACATCTATAAAAGGATGAGTCCTCCAAGGCATCAAGAACGAAGAGATCTCTTCCCCGATGCACCCTCTCTATCCCACTCACCTCTCTCTCTCTCTCTCTCGCAAGGCAGCTCTCCCTCGCACCCTCTTCCTCGCGTAGTCAGCAACTCCAGCTCGTGCCCTCCTCTTCCTCGACACTGCCACCAACTCCAGCCAACGCGTGATCAACCCACGCACCTTCGTCTTCACGCGCCTTCGTCGTTACTGCCTCCTCACGCACGTATCCAGCAAGCGGTGCATCCGTCTCCGCCATCGTCGTCATCGTCTTCATTCCGGATCTTAATAGAGAAGCATTTCTTTTTCTTCCTTTCATGACTTGCATTTTATTACATTAGTCAGTTTTGTTTAAGTCGAATTGGAAAGAAACAACTCTCATTTTGTAAGCTGTCTTGCATTTGATTTGGTTTATGTTGAACTTGAAAGCATTTTTTATTTTGTAAGATCTCTCTGTTTAAGTCTAAGTTTTCTTTAAATATATGCATTGCAAGTCTTATATCTCATTATTCTTCTTGAAACATTGCAAGTGTCATCATTTCCTCCATCTTAATTTACGATTCAACTCTTGTTTTCTTATTTAGTTGCACTCATACCCTCTTTCGTTTATTTCAAGTTCCAACAAATATTTTCATCGTAAATTACATTTCACCGTCAAAATCTCTTTAACATAATTTTTCTTTCATCGCACTAGATTAGAATTTTAATCAACTTGAAAGAAGAACAAAAAATTACGAGTTTGCTTAGTCCCTGCGGATACGAACCTCTACTTGCACTATACATCTTGTGTGTTTTTATTATGCTTGTGGTTGTAATATTGTTTGTTTGATTGCGGTTTTTCGTGGAACAATAACGACATAGGTAAAATTAACTTTTTAAACCGCGTAAAATCTCATCAACATTTTGGCACCGTTGCCGGAGACTAGGCAATATTTGTAATTTTTTCTTCATTCCTAACTTTTTTTCTATATTCTAATCCGGACAAATTTTTTTATTTCAGGTACTTGAATTTCGAAAAAGAAAAAATGAAGATCCATGCATTTTTTTAGCAAACTCGTAATTTGTTTTACGTAGAAAAATTTTGTAATCTTAATTTCTCCCCCCTTCTCGGAAAATCTCACCATCAGTAGGACAAAATATTACGGATTAGCGCCAGAAGTGCATGCACGGTGAGTTTCTCTTTCTCTTAGGCATCTTAGGTTTTTAAATTTCTGCATTTGTTTATGCTTCGAATTAAACCGAAAAAAGTTTAAAAATACTTCTTCTTTGCTTCATCTCTGTGGTCTTCTACCTCTGATAGAGTAATCCAAAGATCACCAAATCGTGCTTGATCACATTAAGAAGATAAGCTTGAAAGGTCACCACAGTGACCCGAGCGAAAGCAGACAAAATTCTGAATATTTGTTTGATGCACATGAATGACACAAAAATCACAAGCACATAGAACCATTGGATAGAGACAAAAATCCCTAGTTCTACATGGGATTGTAGAGAGAAATCGTAACTCCTCGGTGTGTTGGGTACAGGTTCTTGTGGGAAGAACAGATCATTGATCTGAGTACCACACCATGGATCCCCCAACCGGATTAGGACATCGATTTCTCACAATCTTCCACACCCACCTCTTCATTAAGGACTCTTAATGCTCTGATAACATTTGTTGAATCACTAAATTAAAATCGAAAAGATAACTGCTTCAGCGACAATTTTTGTGTGGAGTTGGTGAATCAATAAATTGTTTTGTGTTAATCTGATGTGTACTTGTCTGTACTTGAGAATCTTTATTCATGGAAAAAAATTCAAGTTGTGCTCAATGAGATGCACGAGAAAACGAGGCTGAATCGGGCTATTGCATTGAATTATTTGGAGGATAGGAAACAATCTTCTCGACCCATTGATCCACCTATTTTATTATGGATTGAGCGTGAGATTGATGAAATGATGCATCTAGTGCAAAAATATCAAGAAGATCAGGAACACAAAAAGAATGAGTCATCCGATCAAACTTCAAAACCACCCCATGATGACCCTATATTAGAGGAAATTCTTGCATTACCTTCTCCTGCATGCCCTTCCTTTGTCTTTTCCAAACCACTTTCACACGCAGAACACTCATCCATTTCGAATATTGGACTAATATTCGATTTTTTAAAAAATCACTCAATCTCCTTACCCCTATCACTGACCCATGAAAGTGACTCTCAACATACTCTTCATGAATTAGCTATCCAAATCCAACAAAATCAGGGAGCACTTATGGATAAGTGTAATAGGATGCATGAGAATGCCAGTAAACAACTTTTGGAAATTCGTGCTCACTTGATGAATAGGCCAAACAGTTTGACGGATGAATGCAATATATCTCAACAATATTTTGAGAAACATCAAGAAAAGAAAATTGAGGATTTCAGACATTCAAGGGAAGAAGAAAAATAGGTCCCAATATCAGTGAACCAAACAAAGATACTTCTTTTTGATGAACTAGATGTGAGATGTATAGAAGAAGATTTTATTGATGAAATAGTCCCATCTCCATCTCTCCTCAAACCCAGATTGGTGAAATTTCATGATATCCCCATCTTCGCTCCTCCTATGTCAGACCATGTATTAATTGAGTTGCCCAATGATTTAATAAATGAATATTGTCTCTTGGAAAGACTCGAAAACTTTGAGCATGAAATTTCATTTTGTGATCTTGAGGGGCATCTTATGGAATATGACTCTATGGATGAAATTGAGGAGGAATGTGATATAATTTCGGCATTCATGAATCATATTGATCAGAATGATTTTGGAGAATATAATAAGGACATGTTTGAAATTGAGATCACGCCCCTAATACAACTCGATCACGACCCACTTGGTGGATACATGTATTAATGATGGTATCGATCTTTCCTTAGACTATTATGAAGGTTATGAACCTCAGTCTACTAATGATATCGATTGGTCTAAGATAATAGTTGAATTTGAGGATAGTATTGGTATTGACTCCAACGAAGAAATCGAGAAAAATTTGATGTTTGATGTTAATTCTGGATGTGATATTATGATTAATACTAAAGTCCAAACATAGAGTTTGAATATGAGGACATAGTAGATAATGAATTGATTTCTTCATGCACCAAGACTCTCTTCCAGCCAACACATGATTCTATGTTAAAGATCTTTTATGATGACCCTTTCAAAGATGAGATTTCCAACTCCACTGCCTTCACCATTGAGAAAGAAGACCCACTCAATTTGGTTGATGACTATAAGAATATATCTTCTACTACTGAGTCAGAATCTGATCAAGAATGATTTTTTATTCCCCAATCCATTTTGGAATGAAACCGAGGAACTACTCAAAACATTCGAAGTCGATCATCCAACCATTCATGCGACACAACCTTTGCCAAATCCGACCTCTATTGTCATACCTCCTAATTCAATAGCCAACACTCCCCTGCTCCTGACCTTTGAATACCCAAATCATATTTCTGGGAGAGAATCACCCTCGTGGCTCAAGCAGCGAACTGAAATGAAATTCACAATAGATGCCACCGAAAATAGCCATGATGATCATTTGAGGAAAAATGATGATTTATCACAATATATGTTGGAGGATCACATGCTTATAACCACTCAACCTTATTGATGGAAGAATCAATTCTTGGTCACTTGGAGCTTGACTTCAACCCATCAAACCAACTTCTGGTCCATGAGCCCATCACCAATTCACCTATTCCCCTCCCACTAGTCCAAGATCAGACAACTTCATCTCTCATTCTTGTTCACCAACCAATTACTTTCTTCACTATGTTAATGTTATCGCACATCTATCAAACCCATCAACCATACTCCCACATCTTGGTCAGGATATTCATGTTGAACCAATGGTTTTATCAGAGTTTTTTGAACACAGTTTCTGCACTCACAAGTAATACTGGATACTATTGAAAAGTTGAATCGTCGAGTTGGGATGCTAAACCAACAGCATTTTGTGGGTCTACACCCATAGGTATCTTTATTTTCTCTCCATTCTAATTTTACTTCTTCTTATCATCAAATAAGTATAGGGGTAGCCTTTTGAAAATTACAAACCCAAAAACATTGGAAAAAGAATGAAAATTAAAATATATATATATATATATATATATAAACAAACAAAAACAAAAACATTATGAACTACTCCTGCAACATTACACTCCCTTGATCATCTGGTCCTCTTATTAATTTTCATTTTCACCATGAGGACATGGTTTCTGATAAGCATGGGGGGGTGTCTGCATAGTTTTCAAAATTGCATACTTTTCGAAAAAATACATCTTCAAAAATTTTGAAAAAATTCCCCTAAAATAATTTTAAAAAGCAAGAAAACCACCAAAATACATCCTTCCCTATTTTATCCTACTTTTGAGAAATCAGTTCTTCATTGCATAGATCATAGACTGAAGCTGAGTTGACCCTAATCCACTTAATTCCATCAGAATTTCACTAGGCATGTGTTTTTAAGCTTTCTTCAGGTCCATGTGGACTTTATTCTCTCAGTTCCACTAACTCTACTAGTGAATGAACTTCTATATCTAACTAGATCACCTGAGCAACTAGTAGCACTCTATAATTCTTTAGTGGATATTAAGCAACTGCACATTCCACTTAGCTTGATTGAGTTTATTTTATGAGATACAATTACAATCTAGTTGAGGTGAGGAGTTGTCCTCTTGGTTGTGCCAATGCCTGAACCTTGTCTATAGTCAGTGAAGGAACTTGACTCATGAGCAACATGATCTCTCTAGTCTAAGTATGTCAGCAAATAAGCCAGTGTCGTGCCTCCAAAGTCAATATTAAGCCGATACTATCTTTGATGCCAAACCCAAAACAAAAACACCACAAAAAGGCATATCACAATACAAAAGAATGCCAAAACCATCAATCATGCAAAGATATGCAAAGCAAAAAGCAATGAAAGAAGACCACCAAATAACCATTCTCCACCAATAAGCCATGGTAGCAGCCCAATGATGCTACCTAATTTCTTAAAAGAGGCCCAAAGAGGCCCATGGTTATGCTTTGCAAAAGGAAAAAAATGAGAGCAACGGACCAAAGCAGTCTACGGAAAACCCCAAAAATTAAGTCCCATTTTTTAATAAACTATGACCTATTTTTTATGCTGACATACTTGGGTGAAAAGAGAATATGCCTGATTCAGGTGAGGACTGAAGCTATATGTGTAGGGAATCATTCGGTACCTTGATAGATTGTGTTGTTAGCTCATTCTCTTGACTCACGAAAGCTAAAACATCACAAACACCGTTTATATCCACTCAAGGTCAAAGAGAATACCTGTTGATTAGAATGATCTGACTTGATCGACTTTCTGAAATCAATTCAATTTTTTCGGAACTGAGAGGCTATTGAAACTACAAACTCGAGTCAAGTCGATAATTCAAACAAATCTTTAATCCAGGGTCAACTCTGCTGAAGTTTGTGTATATGTGTGGCTAAGATCTGAAAACTCGAGACTTTGTGGGTATGTCTGCTGCAAACCCTCACCCGATCTATCTTGGCTATTTTCCTTGTCCCTCATTATATTTTATCCTATTCTTGCTCGAGACTAGCATGATTTAAGTATGGGGTGTGATGATTATATATTATGCAGGTATAATACCATACAAATTACATGATGAATCCTATTAATATCTGACACATACACCTCAATACCGCTTAATCCAGATATTATTTATTCTACAAATACAATGGGAAAACCACCTCTAAAAAGCACAATTAATTAATATCACATTCCAATCATTCAATTAATCATTAAATACTTTATGTATCCAAACAAAAATTGCTTGGTCATTAAAACATCACTTTCAAACCACACACATTTATTCATCCAATTTTGTTTAGACATTCCCTTAACATTTTATCTTGGAAAGAAAAGAAGAGGATATGTTGTAAAATTTTTCAATCCATGCATCTCATAAATGGCCTCTCCCTTCCCCATGCATGGAGCCCCCAATACATATCCCTTCCCACGTAATATACAATGCATGAATGCCCTCTTCATTTCTCTCTCTTGACCATGCATTATTTATTCCCCATGCATATGTCTCCCATGCATGAATGTATTTATTTCTTTTATCTTTATGTGCATGAGATGATGACCCTTCAAAGGCCAAAGGATGCATATAACATCTATAAAAGGAGGAGTCCCCCAAGGCATCAAGAACGAAGAGATCTCTTCCCCGATGCACCGTCTCTATCCCACTTGCCTCTCTCTCTCTCTCGCGCGCAAGGCAGCTCTCCCCCGCACCCTCTTCCTCGCGTAGTCAGCAACTCCAGCTCATGGCCTCCTCTTCCTCGACACTGCCACCAACTCCAGCCAACACGTGATCAACCCACACGTCTTCGTCTTCACGCGCCTTCGTCGTCACTGCCTCCTCACGCACGTATCCAGCAAGCCGTGCATCCATCTCCACCGTCATCGTCATCATCTTCATTCCGGATCTTAATAAAGAAGCATTTCTTTTTCTTCCTTTCATGACTTGCATTTTATTACATTAGTCAGTTTTGTTTAAGTCGAATTGGAAAGAAACAACTCTCATTTTGTAAGCTCTCTTGCATTTGATTTGGTTTATGTTGAACTTGAAAGCATTTTTTATTTTGTAAGATCTCTCTTTTTAAGTCTAAGTTTTTCTTTAAATATATGCATTGCAAGTCTTATATCTCATTATTCTTCTTGAAACATTGCAAGTGTCATCTCATTTCCTCCATCTTAATTTGCGATTCAACTCCTGTTTTCTTAATTAGTTGCACTCATACCCTCTTTCGTTTATTTCAAGTTCCAACAAATATTTTCACCGTAGATTACATTTTACCATCAAAATCTCTTTAACATAATTTTTCTTTCATCGCACTAGATTAGAATTTTAATCAACTTGAAAGAAGAACAAAAATTACGAGTTTGCTTAGTCCCTGCGGATACAACCTCTACTTGCACTATACATCTTGTGTGTTTTTAGTATGCTTGTGGTTGTAATATTATTTGTTTGATTGCGATTTTTCGTGGAACAACAACGACGTAGGTAAAATTAACTTTTTAAACCGCATAAAATCTCATCAACAAGCAGTCACCTTCTATCTCTCTCACCTTCTATCTCTCTGTATCTCTTTCACTCTACCCCACCCTCCCTCCCTTCATCGTCATTCTTTTCTCTCGTCATGATGGGCCACTTTCCATTCCAACCGAATTTTGCGGCTTCTTCCTTTCACGCCCATTATTCTCATCCACTCCCTCGGGAGGTCGGAACTCCGTCCGATTTCTCATCTTCTCCCTACCCACCTTCTTTCTCGGGATATGCTGTGAGTGACACTCGAAGAGTTCAGATTGACCATATACGAGACACATGTGTTGACCTTGCTGAGATAAGAGTACATCCCATAGGAGATCGAATGGGGCAGTTGCGAGCTTTAGACAGCTTTTATCCTAGGATGATGGATGAATACACAGATCAGGAAGCCCGATCCGCTTCTACTTTGAGACCCTTTGTTCTGGATTTAGAGTTAATTGATCCACTACCCAAATTTTTAGGGGAAGTACACGAGGAACCATATTTGTATATCGATGAGTTTGAGGATATTTGTGGATCACGATCATATTCCAATATAACTTCTGAGGACATGATGTTGATTACCTTCCCTTTTACACTTCAGAGTAGAGCCAAGAGTTGGCACAGACGATTGGGGAGGAAGATTGCTACGTGGGGAGATTTACGATCGTTGTTTTTGCATAAATTTTACCCCCAGCGTAGAGCAGAGATGATGCGGTCTTGTATTCGTGATTTTTCAGTTAACCCCCAGAAGCCATTGATAGATTCATGGTTGAGGTTACGAGAACTTTTGAGGTGATTTCTGGATCATGGATTTTTAATGTCTGGCCTTATCCACATTACCATGAGGGGGAGGACCGCAGAGCAGATATCATATGTTATTACCTCGTGTGGTGGTTCACACCACTGTCCCGACCTGGACTTAGTTGAGAGCATATTGGATATACTTTCAGACTTTTCATATTCACAAGATGATTTATTCCGGACAACACATGAGGGAGAGATGACAACAGTTGAGTGTGTGACACACCATGCCGATCTTGACATCATACACCGATCAGAGGATATGGATGCTGATACTTTTCATATGATGGATGTGTTGCCTATTGGTGTGAGTTCCCAGAGCCGGACATTGGTTGAGGACTAATTGGATTTACATTCATATTTTGAGCCAGTCCCGCTCTTTCACGTAGAAGATTCTTGGATTCTAGATTTCTTAGGAGCCCAAGAAATAGAGGAGGATCCCACGTCTAAACCATCCTTTAAGTCATTCCAGTGTCCATGCCCAATAGATTCAGTGTATTTTCTTCAGGAGATCTTCTCATATTCAGAGATATATTTCGATTCATCTCAACAGAGAGAGCTTGATGAGGGACCAATTTTTTATTCGACAGACCTTGCTAGTCCCATATTTGAGCCATGTGTCCTCCCATTTGATGAGGTCGATACATTTTTGGAGAACATGATATTTAACAGCATAGATCCCCAGTTTCCTAATGATTCGACATTACTCCCCGAGGGTTATCTATGGGAGGATGCCATGGACCATGTGTACTCGGTTTCACTTTTTGGGAGTGCATCCGATCTGTCGGATCACAAGGCCGAGTATTTTGATATTTCTGATAATGAGTTTGATGTTTCTCCCCTCGACGACCCTCGCGAGGATGACTCGATCTTTGAGGTATTCGATGATTTTACTGATTTGTCTGCATTCCATACATCGGATATCAACCTTTATTGTGAGTCTCCTGAACATGATCTTCCTTATTTATTTGAGATGATGATTAACGTGGAGGATTCACTGACAGATCCTTCCTTCTCCAAGTTCGACTTCTTCGGCTCTGCCCTTTCACTCCATACAGACCTTGAGCCGATGATTTCTTTTGTGCTACCGGAGCCCGATTTCATCTGCCCACATATTTACTCGGTAGCAGACACTCGCCTAATTGATTACCGGGGTGTCATCGTTTCCTCTGTTGAGTTCGTTGTTGTTCTCCCACAGAGACGAAAATAGCAGTACGGTATTCGCCTGACAGGTCATCCTGAACCTTGATACGACGTTGTCCTAACATTTGCGCCCAGTAGGGGCGTAAACTCTAGCGCTTGTTGAGAGGCACCTCAATATTTTTCACAATTGTATAGATCCATCTGTCCATATCGTACATTCTTTCTCACACCCCATATCCATCGCATGATTATTCCATACTTAGGGTGTACTTTACCCTACGTATAGGGGGGTGTTAGACTTGTGATTATTCTTTTGATTCTTTTTACCTCTGTTTGCCTGCCTATACTTAGGGATATTTTACCCAAAGTATAGGGGAGGTAGACACTGTATATTCTACTCGATTTTCCCCTTGTGTTTAGTCTTCTATACTGAGGATTACTTTATCCTAAGTATAGGAGGATCACCAACTTCTATTGATTTCATTCTTTCATTCGTCGTTGTAGCATAGCATTCTTTTCACTTTTCTATACTTAGCACGAGTTATATCTTCCTTTGCTGCTCTCTGATCACTATAAGGACATAGTTCGAGCTAAGTATAGGGGGGTGTCGTATATATTGTATATATACTTTAGCCATAACTTGTACTTTCGTATTATTTTTAATATAGCTAAAATACTGTGTAAATACTTGTAAAAAGAACTAACTAATAAAAGATGCAGATATTTCCTCAAAAATTCTTTTTGTATATACCGATTAATAAATCAGGTTAAAATATTTTGAAAAATATTTTGAAAGTAGTTTGAAAATCTATTTGAAAAATCTTTTGAAAACTATTTGAAAAATGTTTGAAAATTATTTTCAACCTTTGTAAAATTATTGTGGATTGTAAAATTTTTTTCTCTTTGTGTGAAAAAAATGATTTTTGTAAAAACTATTTGCAAATGTTTTGAAAATGGTTGAAAAATTATTTTAAAAATCTATATATAATGTTGAAAAATGTTTGTCAGAAATAGTTTTCAAATGTGTGTAAATGTTTTCAAAATTGTTTGAAAAATTATTTTAGACTATAGTTTTCAAAATTATTTGTAAAATTATTTCCAAATAAATTTGAGGAATATATGCATCACAAAAAAATCAAACTGTAATACCTGTATAAATTACTCAAATTGTAAATTCTTGTATCCTATTCTTGTAAAATAATCAACTCACTCTTGTGTAAATATGTATCTCATCCCCCCAAAAAATTGTATATACTTGTATATATTACTAACTACTTGAAAAAAACTTTGTGCATGTGCATCATCATTTTTCAAAAATCCATAAAAATTTCAAAATTTTGAAAATGATTTCACAAAAAGTTTTTTTATTTATTTTCCTTCGCATTGTACATATTTCTTGCATTTGCATGAGCATTTTTCAGGATGATTTTTACATATAAACTAAGTCTGTAATAAATTTGAAGAATGGAGCTTAGTTGGACCTTAATCCACTTAATTTCAGAGGAACATTATAAGATTTGGAGTTAAGACTTTTCAGGTCCTAGTGAATTAATTCTTGGAGTCCATAAGACTATGTTCACATGTTATCTTGATAAGTCTATGTAGAATATTTAACAACACACACATGATTCTTTCAGACAGTGGCTTACCTTGGACAATGCACTCTACACGTAGCTCTTCATGGAGGAGGTAGTGAGGGGGCAAAATCTTTTGGCTTGGGGTAGCATACGAGGGTAGTACATCTAGATGGAACCTCTCGTCCTCCTCTAGGGAGGGAAGTGCGTCTCAACCTGGTTTGGCGATGTTGAGGTTTAAAGACAGGATGCTGTGGGGTTGCAATAATGCTTCAAAAGAGGGATAGTCTACTGGCTCAAGAGGAAAAACTCCTTATGTACATGATGCACCTTGTATATATTCAAAAAAAAGAAAAAAAATGCAAAATCTCCCAAAGTGGACATGCCTGATAGAAAAGTAAAATTCTTACCGGAGTGTATATACAAGTGAAAAAAAGAATAAGAGCTTCAAAATTAAATATTTGTGAGCTTGCAGCGGGTGACATGGCTACACTGGTCATGCATCCAAGAATAGGTAACTACACTGGTTACCGTCCATTCTCTTCTCCATCCCCTCTTCTTGAGATGGTTGTACTTGAACATATAAGGGAATATCCCCGCTCCTCGAGGAAAGAGTTGTCAGACCGGGGGATTAGAGTTACCTTGTTGAGAGAGGTTGTTTCTTTGCTACTTTTGAGATGAGGAGCTATATTTCACTTACACGTACAAGAAAAGATTCATAGTCATAAGAATTTGTTTATGTAGACTTGTTCTGATATGACTGTTGAGGAGACCTGAATAGGAGTCTTATGGAACTTAGAGGCTATTAGGTTTTAATTCCATTTCCCATTAAGGTTCCGATACATTAATAATCCAAAGGTCTGACAGAGCTCCATACTACATTTTTATGAAGATGAGTTTAAAAGTCAACATTGTCCTAACTTCTTTCTTTTTTCTTTTCTTTATTTTTGTTTTCACTTGTTTTTCAAATAAGTGTTTGCTAAGGGACTAACAAAGGTAAAGTATAGGGGAATGATGAATCCACGATTCATCGTCTTTATTCTTTTATTTTAGCTTCATTTCCATAGTCAAACACCTGTAAATACCCACTAATTCCATAAAATTACCATTTTGCATGCATTTGGTAAAATTGCATTTTTAACACTTTTTGTACATAAATAAAAGAATAAAGAAGAAAAGAAAAAGAAAATAAAATAAAGGAGTTATTTATGCAATAAATACAGACTGACCTGAACCTCGAGAGAAGGTCAAGACTTGACCTGATCGACCAGGAATAAAGTAGGTGGAGATAGGGACTTCTGTTAGAAAAAAAACCAAAAATATTTTGTAAATATTTTTCTTGTATTTTTGTACAAAACTTACATTATTTTATTTTACATAATTTGACCTTAAACTAATTTTTTTGTAAACAAAAGTTGTAAAAAAATGTGTTGTAAATAATAAAAATAAGTGTAAAATAAAATAATGTATATATGGCAAATAATTACACCTAGAAAAAGCCGCAAAGAGATAATTGAAACACCAATTCCGTCTCCATACGAGCTCAAATCGAACCAAACTCTCCATTATACTATAAATTAAATTATCTTTCAAATGGCTGTGGTTTCATAATTTTAGGAGTTACGGTTAAAAAGTCGGTATTCTGGGGTGTTTTGTGCAGTTTTCCCTTATACTTGTTTTATATATTTTACTCATATTTATTTTGGAACATAATGTATATATTTATAAATATTGGTTTCAATAAAAATAAAATTTTAAAAAAATAAAAATTAAAAAAATCTTTTATAAAAATTATTTCCTTATTTGTACCTATGTACATTGTATTATATGTGTATAATATGTTTATACAACTAACTTCCTTAAATAAAAATCACCAAAAAATTAATTATCTAATATTATTTAATTAATTTAATTTCATTACGAAATTTATAATTAATTATTTTATTTATTTTATTTATGCACTTATCATGTATATAGGATTTTATTTCACACCTTTAATGACCACCATTACGGTGGCTAATTGATTTTTGGAAATTATTTAATTTATTTATTTTAATTAATTCTGAAATTTGTTTTTAATTAATTAATTACTAAATTAAATTATTTTATTAATTAACCACTAAACACCTTCCTTAAATGTATATACCTTCCTTTTTCATTTTCTTTCTCTTTTTAATGGGCTCCTCCTCCTCATTCACTCTTTGATCAATCTTTGGTGGAGAGGCGCCCGATCTCCTAGAGCCGTCTTGTTGAAGAAGGGTACCTAGCCTCCGAGCCGTCTGGTGACAGCGATTTGGTCCTCGTCGAGGCCATCATGGTATTTCCGAACCCCTGAGATCCATTGTATTTCTTGTCTTTTCCCATAGTTAAATCATAGATTTATTTTCTTCTTAGACAAAGTTAATTTGTAGCCATTAAAAATCTCAAAAATTTCCACCACACTTTGATCCGCCATTTTCACCTCATTTTCTGATCTTCGCATTTCACATTCTACCTTGCGCAACCTCTCACATCCGACCACGCACGGTGGTCGGATTTTCGGATCTCTCTTCCGCTTCACCAAGATCCGACCCATTCACCGACTCTCTTTTGTTTATAAATAAAAAAATGTATCTTGTTTTCTAACATTTATTTTAGTAGGATACAATAAAAAATACATTTATTTTTGTCTCTAATCTCTGTTTTGTAGGTCAAAATAAAATTTAAAAAAACGTTTGTTATTTACATTTCCTAATAAAAAAGAAAAAAAACTTTTTTTAGAACAGTTATATTTACATTAATAAAAACAAAATATAAAAAAATAAAAAAAGCTCCAGGCCGACCACCTGGGCGGGAGCGCCGCCCCCCGCTCTACTCGCCGACCGACGCCCGAGCTCCCTCTGTAGCAGAGCCCCTCCAGGCTGCCGTGCCGCCCGAGAGTCGCACGCGCCTCCCCAGCCAGCGGCCTGTGCCGCTCCAAGGCGCGATCGCACTGCCCCTCCTGGCCGCACCGCCGACGTGGCCCTCCTCCATCGACAGTGGTGCCCCACCTGCCTTCGACGCATGGCGTACGCCACGCCATCGTGCCTTTCGCTCCAGCCATCCACTCGACCCCCCTCCTGCGCCAGCGCGGTGCCCCCGGAGCTGCCACCGACCTCCTTCATCCTCAACATCGTCCACCTTCGCGCCACGCGACGCCGTTCTCTCGGCCATGACACCCGCATGGCGAAGCACCACCACCACCTTGAGCATCCATCGGCCGCCGCCGTTCCGCCCCCTCCGCACGCGCCAGCCACCGTGCAAGAGGCCACCATCTCCTTGTCGTGCCCCTAGCCACCGCCCTCCAAGTGCCCCGACCGCCATCTGCGTAAAGTGGCAGCCCCCTCTGGCTCCGCCCCTTTCTTGAGAACGAAGGAAAACAACAGGAACCCTAGGGTTCATTTAAAAAAAATCTTTTGGTGAAATATCAGTTTCATTCCCGAAAGTCTTCATATTTGCAAATCAGCCCCTGCTCTAGAAGGTCATGTGCTTGGCACATGTTTAATGGGTAAATTGCAAGTTTTCCCTCTTATTTTATCTCTGTTATTTATTTCATGCAAAAACTTCCAATAATTGCAATTTGGACCTTGCATTTCAGACTTGGACTTTGCATTCTCTTTTTGATGAAATAAATATTTTTGTGATTCCAAAAATTCTGAGAAAATTCATGTTTACTCCTGCTATGCGTTTGAATGTTGCCTAATTTTTTCATAGCATTTTATTGAATTTTGCTATATTTAAAAAAAAACAAAAACTGTAACTTTTTGCTTATCTGAAATTTGAAAATTCATAAAAATTCGAAACATTGCTTAAAAATTGCAAAATAATTAGTGTAAGTGTGTTTAGATGTGTTTTAATTTCTGACCATTTTCATGTATTAACTCTTTATAAAAATTAAAAAATTGTGAAAAATGAAAATTCTTAAAAATTTGTAGAAAATTCTAAAAAATCTAAAAATTGTTATTTCAGTTTCTGATTGTAGATATTGATTTGTAGTCTATATTAAAAATAATTTCTAGAATTATTGGGCACTTAAATATTTTTAAGTTGCAAAATAATCTTGGTTGTGCACTGTTTCCTCGATTTTTCATTGTTTCATTTTTAGAAAATCACAAAAATATCAGAAAAATTCGAAAAAATTAAAAAAAAACATTTAAAATATACAAAACACAAAAACTTTTTCTTTTTAGTTTTCTGAGCATTTTTTACCTTTTTGAAAAATACAAAATTGTGGTATTGTGTGTTTTATCCTTTGTGCCTTGCTTTAAAAATTAAAAAAATAAAAATTCAAAAACCACTAAAAATTAGCTTGGAAATCTGACTGCATAGTTTTTGAATAGTGCTCCTTGTGTTCGACCCTGGTTGCTATACCAGGTAAAAAGAATAGCGAATACCGCTTACATTGAATTTCTTGATTTTCGAGTGGTTTAAATATTTTTCTCATTGACCGATTTGAGTGGTTGAGAACAACGACAACTTGTGATATTATTTATCCCTTCTCAATCACACGGTTTTCATGTCATTAGAATGGTGTCGTTGCCGGGGAAATCGATAGGATGAGATGGGAAAAAATAATATTCAAATGTCGTTGTTCTCAACCACTCGAAGTGGTCAACGAGAAAATAAAATAAACCACTCAAAATAAGATGAATCAATAAAAACAGTGTAAGCAGTTTTCGCTATTCTTTTTACCCGGTATAGCGACCCGGGTCGAACACAAGGAGCATGTTTGAAAAATTGTATAGTCAAAGTTCGGAAAATGATTTTTTTGTGGTTTTTGAATTTTTATTTTTTTTTAATTTTTAAAATAAGGCACAAAAGATAAAACACACAATAACACAATTTTGTATTTTTTAAAAAGGTAAAAAATGCTCAGATAATTAAAAAGAAAATGTTTTTGTGTTTTGTATATTTTAAAATGTTTTTGTTATTTTTTTCTCGAATTTTTCTAATATTTTTGTGATTTTCTAAAAATGAAACAGTGAAAAATAAGGGAAACAATGCACAACCAAGATTATTTTGCAACATAAAAATACTTTAAGTGCCAATAATTTTGGAAATTATTTTTAATATAGACTACAAATCAATATCTACAATCAGAAACTGAAAACACAATTTTTGGATTTTTCTAGAATTTTCTACAATTTTTTTAAGAGTTTTCATTTTTCACAATTTTTTTGATTTTTATAAAGACTTAATACATGAAAATTGGTCAAAAATTAAAACAAATCAAAACATACTTACACTAATTTGGAATTTTTAAGCAATGTTTCGAATTTTTATGAATTTTCGAATTTCAGACAAGCATAAAGTTACAGTTTTTGTTTTTTTAAATATAGCAAAATTCAATAAAATGCTATGAAAAATTTAGACAACATTCATACGCATAGCAGGAGTAAACATGAATTTTCTCAGAATTTTTGGAATCACAAAAATATTTATTACATCAAGAAGAGAATGCAAAGTTCAAGTCTGAAATGCAAGGTCCAAATTGCAATTATTGGAAGTTTTTGCATGAAATAAATAACAGAGATAAAATAAGAGGTAAAACTTGCAATTTACCCATTAAACATGTGATAAGCACATGACCTTCTGGAGCAGGGGCTGATTTGCAAATATGAAGACTTCCGAGAATGAAACTGATATTTTACCAAAAGATATTTTTTAAATGAACCCTAGGGTTCCTGTTGTTTTCTTTTGTTCTCAAGAAAGGGGAGGAGCCAGAGGGGGTCGCCACCCATCTCTTCTTCTTCACGCAGATGGCGGTCGGGGCACTCGAAGGGCAGCGACTGGGGGCACAGCAAGGAGATGGCGACCTCTCGCGCGGCGGCTGGCGCGCACGGAGGGGACCGAACGGCGGTGGTCGGCGGATGCTCAAGAGACGACGACGCTTCGCCATGCTAGTGTTGTGGCCAAGAGAACGGCGCCGCGTGGCACGGAGGTGGACGATGCTGAGGATGAAGGTGGTCGCTGGCGGCTCCGGGGGCATCGCGCTGGCGCGCAGAGGGGGGTCGAGTGGACGGATGGAGCGAGGGGCACGTCGGCGTGGCATGCGCCACGCGTCGAAGGAAGGTGGGGCGCTGCTGCTGATGGAGGAGGGCCACATCGGCGCCGCGGCCAGGAGGGGCAGCGCGGTCATGCCTTGTAGCGGCACGGGCCACTGGCTGGGGAGGCGCAGGCGGCGCAACCACCTGGAGGGGCTCCGCTACGGAGGGAGCTCGGGCATCGGTCGGCGAGTGGAGCGGGGGGCGGCGCTGGCACCTAGGTGGTCGGCATGGAGATTTTTTTTATTTTTTTATATTTATTTTTTAATGTAAACATAACTGTTCTAAAAAAGTTTTTTTTCTTTTTTTAATAGGAAATGTAAACAACAAAAGATTTTTTTAAAATTTTATTTTGACCTGCAAAACATAGATTAGAGATAAAAATAAATGTATTTTTTTATTGTATCCTTCAAAAATAAATGTTAGAAAATATACATTTTTTATTTATAAACAAAAGAGAGTCGGTGAATGGGTCGGATCTTGGCGAAGCGGAAGAGAGATCCGAAAATCCGACCACCGTGCGTGGTCAGATGTGAGAGGTTGTGCAAGGTAGAATGTGAAATGCGAAGATCAGAAAATGTGGTGAAAATCGGTTTCGGAGGCGGATCAAAGTGTGGTGGACATTTTTGAGATTTTTAATGGTTACAAATTAACTATGTCTAAGAAGAAAATAAATCTACTGTCACCTGGCGGCTCGGAGGTTAGGCACCCTTCTTCAACAAGACGGCTCTCGGAGACCGGGCTCCTCTCCACCAAAGATTGATCAAAGAGTGAATGAGGAGGAGCCTATTAAAAAGAGAAAGAAAATGAAAAAGAAAGGTATATACATTTAAGGAAGGCGTTTAGTGGTTAATTAATAAAATAAATAAATAAATAAATTAATTAAAAATGAATTTCAGAATTAATTAAAATAAATAAATTAAATAATTCCCAAAAATCACTTTGCCACCATAATAGTGGTCATTAAAGGTATGAAATAAAATCCTATATACATGGTAAGTGTATAAATCAAATAAATCAAATAATTAATTACAAATTTCGTAATTAAATTAAATTAGTTAAATAATATTAGATAATTAATTTTTTGGTGATTTTTATTTAAGGAAGTTAGTTGTATACACATATTATACGCATATAATACAATGTACATAGGTACAAATAAGGAAATAATTTTTATAATTTTTTTATATTTTTTATATTTTTTTAATTTTATTTTTAATGAAACCAATATTTACAAATATATACATTATTTACATAAATAAATATGAGTAAAATATATACAACAAGTATATGGGAAAACTGCACAAAACACCCCAGAAAACCGACTTTTTAACCGTAACTCCAAAAATTATGAAAGCACAACCATTTGAAAGATAATTTAATTTATAGCATAATGAAAGTGAGTTTGGTTTGATTTGAGCTCATATGGAGCCAGAATTGGTGTTCCAATTATCACTTTGCGGCTTTTTTTGGGTGTAATTATTTGCCATATATACATTATTTTTTTTATACTTATTTTTATTATTTACAACACATTTTTATTTACAACTTTTGTTTACAAAAATAATTAGTTTGAGGTCAAATTATGTACAAATAAAATAATGTAAGTTTTGTACAAAAATACAGGAAAAATATTTACAAAATATTCTTGGTTTTTTCTAACAGAACACCCTATCTCCCCCTACTTTATTGCTGGTCGATCAGGTCAAGTCTTGACCTTCTCTCAGGGTTCGGGTCAGTCTGTATTTATTGCATAAATACCTCCTTTATTTTATTTTCTTTTTTTTCTATATTCTTTTATTTATGTACAAAAAGTGTTAAATGCAATTTTAACAAATATATGCAAAATGGTAATTTTATGGAATTAGTGGGTATTTACAGGTGTTTGACTACGGAAATAAAGCTAAAATAAAAGAATAAAGTCGATGAATCATGGATTCATCAATGTATTTTAAACCTATAAATATGTTATTTTAAACCTATAAATATATGTATTTATTTATTTTAATCGAACAACTAAATTTATTTAATTTATTAAAAATCACTAAAAATTTATTTATTTATTTATAAACATTTTTTTATTTTAAACCTTTTTATATTAAAATCAGTCTCTATTTATTTCTTTTTATTTATATGTATTTAATTTCTTTTTGTCGTTTTGTATTTGGCCCTATTCGGGCTCATTTTTTATTGGCCAGACCTGGGTTTGTTGACCCAAATCAACCCAACACTTTCCTACTAATTATCTGAATTTAGCTTGACATGCCTCCATTTCCACTTTATTTCGCTCGGATTCTTGACCATCTTCCACCCAAATCTCCACCTGATTAATCTCCAACCATTCATCTCCAACCATTCGAGATCCACGCCCAATTCAATTCCTTTACATTTCAGCCTCATTTTGTGAGTATTTTCCAATTCAAATTCCATCCTTTTTTCACCTTATAAATAAGAGATACATGTCTCCTATTCCATTTTGATCCATTTTCCTCCACTTTTATCCCCAAGATCATTTTCTGGTACGAGAGGCTGGTAATAGAAGCCTTTGCCCACAATCAGGGGCACACGAATCGGAGGTTAGGTGTAATTCACTGCTGGTGGTCGAAGCTTCGTCGTGCTGAGTTTCCTCATCCAACATAGCCGAGTTGAGGCAAAAATCACCCCATTTCCATTGTCTTTCAATTCTCGGTATAATTAGATATATTTAATTCAGTTTCTTTGCAATTTGATTTGATTTCTAGACCTTCATCAGTAGGCTTTAATATCCCCTCTGATATACTCGGTCGGAGGTTCCTCTCATCGATTTTCACCCCTAATTCAATCCTTCACCTCTTCTGCGATATCATCCGCTTCTTTCAACTCAAATCTCCAGATCTGAGAACTTGGGTTCTTTTCCTCCATACACCTGAACCCAATCCATTCCCCGATCAATTTTTGATATTTTTGAATAACAATTAGGTTGAGGATGGTGTCTTCGAGCCATAGAATAACTTCCAGGTGTATGAGCATTCACCTGGATCTGAGATTGAGATCTGGGGACCCATCTGCAACATGCATAGGAGCTTTATTTTCTGGTTTCTGATCAATGAGACATGGATCTTATTCCCACATCAGATCGACGCGGAAGCTCATCAGGAGTCAAATGAATCAATCAGAGCTCTGATCCATCTCAAATCGATCGAGATCTGGGAGTCGAAGCTCATTAGCCTCGATCTTCTTCAACGTTCTTCCAAACAGCCTAATCTCCGTTTGATCAAGAATAAGTCATTCCAGATCAGATCGAGGATGTCCATCCGTGCCCAAATTGAATCCCTCTAATCAGATCAGAGGCCCCAAATCTCAGACGCACGCTCTGTATTTGTGGTGAAACTGCACTCCCTTTCCTATAGATTTTATTATTTGTAAATAAATCCAATTATGCTACATGTCACGTTGATATTGCTTGAATAATTTCACTTGTGTCTTGATTGTTTGATCAATTTGTATTTTAGTCCTGTTCTGAATGCACGTGCTTTGTCACGTGCTTTCTGGTCTTTTTTCAACAAAAACCTCGCATTATCTTATTAATAAATGATTTGTTAGTTTTATTAATTGCATTTTTTCCCTTGAGTTTGCAGTTCGCGTGCAACAACACATGAATCCTTAAATAAATTGCACAAAACATTATGTGCTTTATTTCTTATGTTAATTATTAGTCTATTTGTTTTTGTAAATTGCATTTTAGTCAATTTTCTACAGCGTTTTATTTCTTTGATAACTACTTGTATTAAATTTCTAAAAACTAAAAAATCCATAAAAATTCTATTAAGTTCCTGTTTAATTATTTTCACTCACATAATTTTGTTTTCTAAATGTTTTGATTTGTTCTTTTTTAAAATATAAAAATAGTATTAATTTTCTCTATTTGCACTTAGAAATTCACAAAAATGCAAAAATATCTTAAAAAAATATAAAAAACAATAGCTTTATTTTTATATATTTATAAAGTATATACAAATCAATAAAAAATTCAATAAAAAAACCCTAAAAATTCAAATATACAGAAAAACTTTTAAAAATTATATAAAATCATATAAAATCATAAAAACACCGAATTAGTATTGTTTTAAATCTAAATAATTTCTTTGTTTAAAATTTATTTCTAATTAGTTTTTCTTTTTTTCTATTTTAAAAATGCCAAAAATAGTGGCTAGTTTTACTTTATATATATTTCTCTATTTTAATTCAATAAAAAATCCATAAAATTATAAAAATATCCCAAAAAATCACTTAAAACAATAACAATTTGATAAAACACAAAAACATTTTATGTATGTGTTTTTGATATATTTGAAAAATACAAAAGCCAACTTTTATCCTTTGTGTACATGTTATTCATAAATTGATTTCAAAAACTAAGAATATATAAAAATTTACAAAGTTAAAAATTAAAATTTATAAAATATATAATATATAACTTTTAAATATCCATAAAAAGGTAAATTCATTAAAAATTACATAAAAAGCAGAAAAAGAAAAGAAATTAAAAACTTCATTAATTAGCAAAAATTAATCCCCCTTATTTATTTGTAGCATCCCTGAGTTCGATCTTGGAAGTACATCATGTAAATAAAGTAGCATCTCATTTATAATTCATTAGAATAAAAATAATTTTTGATTGAATTGTTTTACGTTGCAAGGACACTACCACATTTAATCTCTTCTTTATTTCTTAATAATTCATAAAAATCCAAAAAGCTTCAGTTCAACAAATGACATCGTTGTTGGGGAGGCATGTCATGGTTGGATAGTTTTCTATTCTTATAATCTAGTTGTTTGATTGTTTGTTTTTATTTCACATGTTCTCTCTTTTATTTCATTTATATTTTTCATAAAAAATGTTCTAACACATCTTCTTGTTTCACCTTTGTTGTGAGGCCCGACGGTCAAAGGAGGCTATCTTAGGAGAGCTGACGCACTCGAGTAAGGTGGAGGTTGGTCCTTCTTCACCGACCAACAGGAGAGAGCGACCGAGAAGGAGCAGGAGTTGCAGAAGATCATTTTTCTTTTTCTATTTTAGTTCTCTTTATTTCATTCATTCTTGTAATTAATTTGTAATAATTGTTGGCACTTGCCCTCTTTTCTATTTTCTATAAAGCCATTAGTTTTTTGTGGTTGTGTAGGGTCTATTTCGCTTAGTGTCGGTGCACTTGGGGGATCCCACCACGTTTTTGTTTTGTTTGCCTTCAATTTTTCTTCCTCACTATTTTCTCATTTTTCTCTTTATTTTTTATGCTTTGAGTTTTTCGTCTTTATTTTTATTTATTTTGTGTGCTTGAGCCTGCTAATTAAACTCTATTCTTGAAATTAACGGTAAGATCTATTTTGTATTGGGGAGAGTAACCCTCTCATTGATCACATGTACTTACCTCCAAAAAAAGCAGGTGTGGACATAGATTTAAGGACTAGAGATAAAAATCCCTCGACTTATTCCTTAAGCACATGTGTATTACACTTTGGTACACAATCGAGCTGCCAGCACTTGCCTGTGATCATAGAGAGTCATTTTGGTGTTCTGTGCTTTACATTTCCCTTCAGGTCCGTTATAACTCGACGACCTGAGTAGATGGTTCCACTATTTGGGGAGGTATGAAGACATACACTGGATGACAGGGCAACACCACTTATGAGTTTGAGTTAAGTAATTGTGTTAATCACTAAACTCTAAAATCGAAAATATAAGTGACCGAACTTTCACGATCATCATTGTATCGAGTTGGTGAATTTAAGGATTTGATTTGTATTTGTTTGCTATAATAAAGATTCTTCTGCAGGTTTTGTTTCTCTCTTCACCTTCTTCTTTTATTTGACCATCGTGTTCTCGCATCTTCCATTTGCTTCGAAGATGTTAGATAGGAGTAGTTTTTGTTCTGACTTCACGAACCTATCTTTTTATTCTCTAATTCGTTCGTCTTCACCTATTGGGATGACTCTCTTCCCAAATTTTCTTCTTTTTCTTTCACATCATATCTTTCACCAATAAATCCTTTGTTCAAGATGAATTCCTGGCTCGATCTTTAGTTTTATAGTCCTTAATTTCTGATGACTGATTGAGTGTCTTTCACACTTTCAGAGACAGATTCAGAGTTAGAGGACTCGATGGCACCAAAGGACAAGTGACCCATGATAGACCAAACATAGATCAACAACACCATGTTGGCTACGATTCAAGCTATTCAGGCTCAACTTATAGAGCAGGCCAACATGTAGAATGGACTGAGAGATATGATCTTAGAGATGAGGAATGACATAGAGAGGAGAAGGGAGGAATAGTGGAGAGGAGGTGGGAATGGTGGAGAACCTGAGTAGAACATAGTAGATCCATAGTAGAACTGTGTAGAGGCTAAGATTACTCTTAAAGATTCCTATAACCCATGAGCATGACAACGATTAATTAGATTTAAATTCCTGCAGTTCATGGGAATTTCAAGTTGAAGCCTCAGCTACTTACAGTCATCTCCAAATTCCATGGGCATAATAGTGAGGAATTGTACACCACCAGCAGTTCGATCGCATATGTAGTACAATGTACTACCCTAACATTCTGTTAGAGGTAATGAAGATGACATCTTTCCCCTTCATCCTTATGGATAAGGCGCTTTATTGGATTAATCATTTAGGAAGGGTGGTGACGTCTTGAGAAGAGTTGAGATCAACTTTCCAAACAAGTATTATCCCCTGGGATGATTGAATCAGATGCGATCATTGATAGCCAACTTCTCCCATATGTCCCATGAGCCTATTCATGAGGTCGGGCAACGATTCAAAGACTTGACAGAGAAGTGCTCCCATCATGATATACCAAAGACGAGCCTAGTGCAGAATTACTTTAAGGGTTTGAGCTTAGAGAACCATAATCTAGTAGATGCCGCTTGCGGGAGTTCACATTTCAACAAGGATGAGGATATTCTTTGGCAGATCTTTGAGGATATGAAAGAGAGTTCAACAGAATTATCATCTTCTTGTGCATTTTAGACGCATCCTTCTTCTATTCCCCACAAGCCCATCAACATGACAACATCTCATGATGTGGATAGTGTTTATAGTTCAGATTTGAGCATTATTGGGTATCACTTATCCAAAGTTGATGTAATTGAGAAACAATCACAAGAAATTGAGAAATTAAATGTGATCGAGTAGAGGACAAAGCATCTGGATAAGTTGGATGAAATTACAAAGCATTTGGAGATGCTAATTAGCATAATTCATGTGTGCCGGAGTTCGAGTGGTATAGCTAAGACATCTGCACTTGAGAATAGTTCTTCCACTTCAACCGAGAAGATTTACGGAGTACCACCTATCGTTCAACATGTGTACTACATGCAGACTCCAGATCAAGGACCACAACAACAAACTCCATCATACATTGTGTCGTACTATCCATAGACTCCTTACTTTTCAGAGCCACAATTTCCACCTCCACCTCAGATTCAGAAGGTAAATGGTATCTGGAGTAGCCATGAGCGTAGTCAGACTCGTCCGCCAGGGCAGTTTCAGTTGGGTTCTCAGGCAACCCCTAGGCTGGTTCACCAGTTCCATGGAGGTCGACCATACCAGGACCAGCACCAGCCTCAGTTTCAGTCTCCACCATAGTTTCAGACTCGGAGACATGGTTATCAGCATACATAGCATGCCCATTCATATCATCTATATCACCAGCAGCATGCACAGTATTCGTATCCTCCTCCTTGTACTAGTACTCTTCTCAGATTGCATATTATGGGTACCAGCAACATCCTTCAGACACACTTTCAACCTCAGCGACCACTAGTTGTTGAGCAATCAATGGCACCTTCAGTGAACCCAACACTTGATTACCTAACTCAGCTGATGAAGAGCATGAATGATATCAAGCAGAGGCTTGATGACCTGATAGCAACCAAGACAATTATCCCAGCTCAGGTCGAATCCAATCCCAATAATTTCCACCACAATAAGGAGCAGGTATCACATCATGATCCATCCATGTATAACTTGTGATTTTCCATGTTTATCTAGTATTGTTACTCTCAGGAGCGATACGAGATTGCAACAACTAGTACCAATGGGATTGGGGAATAAAGCCACTGATCAAGATTCAGTTTCACCATCTTCATGCAATGAGCTAAGATCGAGTGTTTTAGTCATTGGGGGAGCATCTACATCATCAAAATACCAAAAATTACGAAAATAAAAAATACCCAAAAGACAATAATGGGGGATGCAGAGCCGAGTCAGCAGTTGAGGAAAGTACACTAGTTGCAGATTCATCTTCTTCAGTGGTAGATCGAACAGCTCATTCTTCATTTCCTTTTATTGTTATGGATGTCATTGTATAGTCTAAGTCTGGTTGTCCATATGTACATTCTAATTCCAATGTGAATAAAAATATTGATTTAGATTTTGTTCCATTTCCTGATGCATTGAATAAAAGCAAAAATATCAAAATATTAAAAACAACAATATCTGATCCTGGAGTGGTAGAGATTCTAGAGAACATATTTCTTGAGATGCTACTCTTAAACTCCATGAAGTACATGCCTGCAATAAAAAGAGGAATGAAAGAAGCATGTACCTCAAAGATTCAACCCAAGAAGAACAGACACAAGTGAACTAAGAAACATATTTTGACCATGGCCACTGTTAATGCCATCAGTAACCTCCCACTTAAAAAGAAAGACAAGGGAACACCTCTTATCTTATGTGAGATCTTTGAACAAGAATTTAATCATACTCTTCTTGGTAGATGATCCTCTATCAATCTGATGCCAACCTCGCTACTCAAAGAGTTTGGGTTGGGGTCGCTCAAATCAACCAGGATGATCCTTCCGTTTGTTGATCGATCGAACAAGTGACATTTTAGAGGACATTATCGTAACAGTGCAAGGAATGCAACTCCCAATGGACTTTGTTGTCCTAGAATGGACACCTCTACACCATTGCTCCATACCCGAATAATACTAGGACAACCGTTCCTTTGAATAGCTGAAGTGGTAGTAGATTATGGTATTGGAAATATAACCTTTCGATCCCACTGTGATAAGGTTAATAATAGAGATGATCCTGGATCCAAAGCCAACAGATTCAATGTCAGGTGAGAGAGAGAGAGAGAGCCAGTTACACATGAGATAGAGGACTGTGATATTTTAGCTAAGATCAGAGACAAAACATTTTTCTTGGATTATATTTGCTCCTTTATTGACGATGAGTTGTTTGCTGATGAGTTAGATGAGTTGTTTGATGTTCCATCCCAAGTTGAATAGAAAGAATTCATTGCATATCTTTTTGATACATTATATTCAGAGCCATTTGTAGCTACGATTGACAGTTCATAATTGATAGATCATTCACCTACCACCAGTGTAGTTTCTGAGGTCATTATAGAGAAGATTCAGACCCCACCAGAGCTTAAATTATTGCCTTCAACACTGAAGTATGCCTTCCTTGCTGGTGAGCCACAAATGTCTCTGTTCATCATCAGTTTGTAGTTGACCGATGATTAAGAATCTCGCTTGCTAGAGGTTTTAGACAAAAATTGCAAGGCCATAGGCTGGAAGATTTCAGATCTCTGTGGAATTAATCCAGCATTGTGCTTGCATCATATCTACTTAGAGGATGAAAACAAGACGTCCCTTGAGTTTCAACATCATCGGAATCATAACTTCCGGGAAGTTTTCATGAAAGAGATCAGGAAGTGGTGTAAAATTGGCTTTGATTATCCCATTTCTGATTCTTATTGGGTCACTCCGTTACATGTGGTCCTGAAGAAATTTAGGATTACTATCATAATAGATGACAAAGGTGAGGAGATTTTGGCCTAAGTTGCTACTTCATGGCATGTCTATGTAGATTTGCCATTCAAAAGGGATTGGCGGCGCAGCTTGTTGCCCGGTTCCCATCAATTTCTATGTAACTTCCATTAGTATGTAGATTACCGGTGCACGAACTCATCAACCAAGAAAGATCACTTTCTGCTGCCCTTTATTGACCATATTACCAACAAACTGAGAGGGAAGGAGTTCTTTTGTTTGTTGGATGGGTATTACGATATAATCAGGTAGAAATCGCTCCTGAAGACCAAGAGAAAACTACTTTTACTTGTTTATGTGGTACCTACGCCTTTAGATGGATGCCCTTTGGATTGTGCAACACTCCTGCTATATTTCAGAAGTGTATGTTGGTCATTTTTGCCAACATGGCAGGTAGTTTCCTTGAGGCCTTTATGGACGATTTCTCGGTCTACGAGGATAGCTTTGACTCATGTCTAGTTTATTTAGACCAAGTACTTCAGTGTCGTAATGAAGTGAATTTGGCGTTCTCGTGGGAGAAGAGCCACTTTATTGTAACTAATGGGATTGTTGATGAATCTACGTTTCATCATCTTTATTCTATCTTTTGGCCTTAAAAACCCTAGTAAATGCATGTAAATACTGTTAATTCATGCGTTTTAGCATTCATGCATATTTGTGTAAATAGTGTACAAAATACTATTTTTAATGCCAAAAATATAGAATAAAGAAAAGAAAAGAAAAACTAATAAAATAATGTAAATATTTTATGACCCAAAACACCGAGACCTAGGCATCTCGATTACTATGTCGACAAGGAATTAAGTAGGGGAGATAAGGGCCAAAATACAGTAAAAAACCCTTTTATTTAATTCATTCTTTATTCATTTTGGGATCTATTTTTATTTCCACTTTTTATACTTCAAATAAAGAAACTTTGTACATGAAAGTTATAGATAATTAAATATAGAAAAATACAAAATTAATTTCACACAAAAAGAATATACAGATAAAAAGTTATGATCTGAATAAGATTCCAGATTCCCAACTTCCCAGACCTGTATCTCTCAAATAAAAACTCAAAATGTATCAAAATCATCTTTAATTGTATATAATTTTTAATAAGCTATTTAATGAATGTGGTTTCATATTTTTCTGAGTTACGGTTTTAAAGTTAGGTTTTGGACCCCTATTGTATACTTGTATCGATTAAAATATTCATTTTATTTATTATTCATTATTTTTATAATTTTATATTTTTATAATTTTGTAAATATTATTTATAATATATGTGTATATTAAAATAGTAATAAAATACTAAATAAAACATAAAAATAAAATACTTATATGAAATACATAGGTATAATACCTATAAATATACCTATAAAGAATACACTTCTATTTATTTAATTATATAAAATATATCAGAAAAATAAAAATAAAAATATATTTAAGGATGTAAAAATAAGTTATAAATATATAAAATAATAAACAAAATTAATAAAATAAAAAAATACAAAAAAATAAAACATTAAAATATATAGATAAATATACCTATATAGCCCTTAAAAGGGAACTTGTATTTTTATACCTCTAAAAAATAAATAAAAATCATAATACAATACTTAAGAAAATAATGAACATTTTTTATTATATAACCAAAAATTAATTACATTGTTTATTATTTTTAATCGAATTAATAAAACTTTTTTTGCCAGGAATTTTCTAGTTGGTCCACGTGGACCAACCAGATCATTCCGTTGGTTGACCTCAGTCAACTCTCTGACCAAGTTTTGGTCCCTGTCAGACTGTGATTTTTTGGCCGTTTTCTCTTATTTTCGGAAGATACATCTTTCACCCTCTCGTGTTAGGCCCTGGACGACTTTTCTTCCTCGATCTATGGTGATTCACGCCTAGGGATCTTTTCCTGGATCATGTTGTTGCATCTCGCGATTCACCTCGTTCTTGGGAGCCGTCTGTCAACCCACATAAAAACGATCCCCGACCTTCCTTTGATCCTCGATCACTCTTCCATCGCTCAATCCTAGACCTAGGACCTCGGTGACCTTCCTGGTGACAGCTGGAACTAGTTGCGCCCTTCGGGAGGTCGAGGAGGTGTCGAATCGAGCCAATCCACCTCGCCGAAGTAAACCGCCAGAGCTACCTCACAGGTGCTTTTCCTTGGTGTGTTTTCCCCTCTTTGTTTTGTACCTTTTAACCCTTAGGATAACTGTAGTGCATCTTGGCTCATATCTCTCGCGATTAAATCCAAAAGATCACAAAAATACCTCGATCCTTAGCTGGCCGTGCTTCGAGCTTGCCGGCCGCCATGAATCACGTAATGTTGTCATTTCCACCTCTCCGCGGGTCGAGGCAACTTGTCCTCGATCCTTTCACCTATTTTTTGTAGGTCCGGAGCCAAACAAGCACCTGTGGTCATTTTCACCAACTGCCGGAGGTACCTGGAAGCCTTCAGCTCCATCGCCCCCTTGCGTGAACGCCGCTGCCCTCCAGCAATTGTTAATGCCTCCAGTTGATAGACGATGCTTGTAGGAACTTCCACAGTGATTTTAGCCTCCCATGACGTCAGAGGAGCAAGATCAGGGGCGGGGAAGGTCACCCTCACCGGCATTCTTCCCTGTTCTTGCCGATCGTGTTTCAACCGTCGGATCTGCTGTCTTCGCCCAGGTGTACAGCGACCGTTGGATGCGTCTGCTTCCCATCGTCATATCTTCATCAGCCATCTAATCTCACCCACTGCTCCGAAGCATCATCGCACGCCCAGGAAGCGACGTGTGTCTAAGTGGATCGATCCGAGCCATCGCCTCCCACAACACCTTGGGTATTTTGCAGTTCAACCCTTTCACATTTTTGTAATTTTTATTTCATTCTTAAACTTTCATCTGCAGTTTAATTATTTTTTGTAAACTTTATAGTTAGGCCCTTAGACTTTGGCATATTACACGTGGGTCCCCGGCCAAGTCACCTCACATGACTAGCGCACGTGGTGGGGGTATTTTGTGCGAGGGCCCTTGCTATTTTTTTTATTTCAATTAGGTCCAGAAACTTTCAAGTGTAGTTGTAAAACTTTGGTATTTTTGCATTTTAGCCCCCAGGTTTATTGTATATTACAATCTAGTCCTTGCCAGGTCACGTGTCCCGCGCACGTAGGCTTGGCATTTTTGTAAAGAAGCCCTACGGGTTTTGGATTAATATTTAGTCCACAAAGTGTTTATTGCGTTGTATATTTTGTAGAAAAATTGCATCGCGACCTTTGGACTTTTGGATAATTAAAAAAATACCCTTGTTAGGATTGAACTTTCTTTTTATTTCCTTTATTTATTTTATGCATCTATAAAATCCTAAAAAATACCAAAAAATTACCCTAGCTTCATGTTGCATTGCAATTTAATGCATATTTTTTTCATTTTTGCATCATTTTAATATTTATAAATATAAAAAACAGTCATTTTCATCCTTGTTAGTATTAGGAAATACATAAAAATTATAAATGTTTTTAAAAAATTCCAAAAAAATACATTTTGTGTGTTTTTGCATCTTTTATCTTCCGACCAAAAATCACTAAAAAATATAAAAGAAAACTCCTAAAAATTATAAAACCCCTAAAATATCAATAAAAACACTAAAAATTCCTAAAAAATCCTAAAAATCTAATTTCTATTTCCGAATTTCCTTTATTTTTTATCTTTATTTTAAAATTAATTTGGAGAATTTTTGTTACAGTTTGCTATTTTTATCTCCATTTAAATATCAGCTTTTTATTTTAGTCATTATTTTCAGTATTTTAGATTTTAAAAATACCAAAAAATAGTTAAAATAAAGAAAAATCACAAAAATATTAGAAAAATATAAATAGTATAAAAATATTTTATTTCTCGAATTTTGCTTATTTTTACCTTTTTTATATATACATTACCTCTTTTTTTTCTTTATTATATATATACTTTATTATATCTTATTTTAAAGAAAAAATATAAAATATACAAAATATAAAAAGAAAATATAAAATTAGAAAATTAAAAATTAAGTATAAAAATATAAAAAAATATTTTAAAAAATATACAAAATTAAAAATCCACAAAAGAGTTTCCACTTGGCTAAGTGCGTGAAATGATATTGGGTGCGTGCTCTTCTTGATCTCGCTTGATCTACTCCTTGCTTCCTATGTTCGACCCCTACTTGCTTGCCATTATACAATTTTAGTAGGATATAATAAATTTTAACTCTTGCTTTTAATTAATTAATTATTTGTGTGGGTTAATTGTTGATCAACGTAAGGACTGGAGTAGTTGCCTCAACGATAGTGAGCCTGAGTTGTTAGGCCATTACTTAGCGACTCCCGTCTTTCCGTTTTTCAAATGGCGCCATTGTTGGGGAGCATCGGCTTGTAGAGCATATTTTTATATTTTTACTTGCTTAGCCATTTGTATTATTATCTCTCTTTATTTGATCATTACTTGTGAACTATCTGATATCTTTTCTTATCTTCTTGCGAGGGACCACGTAGCGAGGAGGATCGCCTAGGTGATTGTATGCAACCTTGGAAAGCAGAGCCGACTATTCTACCCTAGCCGACAGGAGAGAGCAGGAGGCTCTTGAGAGAGAGAGACAGCATAGTTTAGGTTTTTATTTTTGTGTGAGAGAGATTTATTGACTATAAATTTGTAATAATACAGGTACATAGGACTTTGGACATTCATGCCCAATTTCCAAGTGTTTGTTCACTTGGGGCTCACCGCAGTTTTGCCACATTTTCATCGCATTTTTTTTATTTTGTTTTCCGATTTTGGTTTTCTTTCTTTTGTGGAATGATCCCTTAGTCTTTAGGCATGCTTGATCGTGTAATTTAAGGCCAATCACCTAATAACCATTGCATATTCCTATAGTCCTTTGCGTTTGGACTTAGATATTAATTAATTGCTATAGTACTCAGTCTCGAAGCCGCATGCCTCCAGAGGTCGTATACAACGCGTGCAGGACCCGTTGTGGCGGGCACCGATCGGCATCAGAGATCGGACTTAGGCTTCATTCTGAGTACTTAGCATTTGGTTCTTTACGTGTAGCAATTTCCTGCTTAGGATGATTTCCGTGTGCATGTCGGCATTTAGTTTAGGTTTACAAATTCCTGTTTTGCATCTCGCACGGAGAGAGCTGGGAGGCACTGTAAGTCTTCTAACTGATCATTCATCATTCATGCACTAAGGTGAGATTTCCATCTTAGTGTCGCCATGCATTGCTTTTCCGATATTCTCCCTCTATTTTTGGATTACTTAGGAATCAAAGAAAATACTAAAATGTTAGGTGCTTATATTGAATCTACTCAAAACAAGTGATAACACAAAAAAATAAAATAAAAAAGGGACTGCTAAAAATACTTGACCTGAATAAAATTGATTAATTGGACTCATTGCCTTGGGGTGAGCAAAGCCCTCATTTGTTTTCAGGTTTGCATTGGAAGGTTTCCTTCCAGTGAGGTGAGCGACATCATAAGGATTAGAGACCGAAACCCAGTCGGTGACTGCCTTGTGTATCGCATGGATTTCCGAAGTATTGTCGCTTCTATCGTACGTAGACGAGTAGGGCTTGTTCGGCAATGATGACTCTCTATTGTGTAGAGCATTGACCTTCTCCGAAGTATCGAGCATAGCCTACGTCTTCACAGGGGTGTCTGTCTCATCGTCTTGCGTCCGAGTAGGTTCTTGCACGCTCACGGGTGATTCCGTTGCAAGCGAGTTCTGAAGTATTGGTTTCGCCTATCGGCTTCCTCCCTCTATTTCTTTAGCTGAGTAGGGATCCAGGAAGGGTTACAAGGACCTCAAAAAGTGCAGACTACAGGTTACAAAGGAGGGAGGACAAGTACATGATACTTTTCTGGCAGTACTCTCTCCTATAGGCGTAGCGCTCTAAGGACTCGTTACAAGATAAATTGCATGAATTCAAATCTAAAAATCACAAAGTTAATAGCCGAACCTTCACGACTTCACGGGTCGAGTTGGTGAATCCATTGCTTTTAGGTTTGATTGATTAGTCTTATTAAGGTCAAGATAAAAAACATCGCGCCTTTGCACCATTTTGATCTCCTTTCATTTGACCCTTGCTCATTGTGAGCCTTCTATTGTTTTACGCTCCCTTTGTTTCTTGTTGACCTCCGTATCTTTCATCCACATCGATCTTGTGCTTGACCTTCGAGATGCCGATGAATAGACAGTTTAGTCGAGACTCTATCGACACCCACATCAGTTCCATGCCTTATACAATAATTCAGGTGATTCGAGAACCCGATTCGAACTTCTGTGAACCGATCTCCAGACTCCATGCCTTCTTCGATAAATCGAGATCACTCTTGTCTCGAACTCTGTCTTGTTTTGGATGGCCATTTATTTCACTCCTTATACATCACCATCCTTAACAAAGTTCTGTGTTGACCTTAACACAGAATATTTTTCTCCATCTGGTGCTGTAATTCAGACTGATCAGGGCATTCTTCCATGTGCAGACCAAGAACCCGATTTCGAGCCAACAAGTCAAGCAGAATCTGAGATGGCCGGTGGAAGGGAAAAGGGACCACAACCCCAACTTGAAGCTGAAGTTAACCTTGGGGAAGGGCAGTATACCACTTAGAATGATGTTAGTAGTCAGCTGCTGGCATCTATACAAGCAATCCTGCAGTAGTTGACCAACCAAGCCCTGGCCCAGACCACCTTCCAAGATATGCTGAATGATCTGAGGAGGAGGGCCGATGCAAGAGATGGCAGAAGGGAGGATGAGCTGAATCCAGACCAAGAGTTCAATTTTGGAGGAGCTGGAGATGAACTTTTAGTGGGAAGATCCAAATTCGATAGAGTGAACGCAGACCCCCAACAACCGAAGACAACATTGAAGCAGACATACAATCCTGGAGCGGGCCGCATCACTAAGTGGATCCAAATTCCACAAATACACACCCACGTCAAGCTGAAGCCGCAGTTTCTATCTCTGCATCCCACATTCCATGGGAATACCACTGAGGAACCATATATCCATCTTAAGAAGTTCGATCGCATCTGTGATACCGCTCACTACACTAGAATTCCTTTGGTGGTAGTCAAGATGACCGCCTTTCCCTTCAGTCTCCAAGATAAGGCCTTATATTGGGTCGACCACCTGGGGAAAGTAGTCACAACCTGGGAGGAGCTGAAGTCTGCATTTCTCCACAATTCTACCCTCTCAGTCATTTGAATCAGATGCGTGCCCGCATCTCCAGTTCTGTCAGCAACCCCACGAAACTATCCATGAAGCGTGGGAAAGATTCAAAGATCTTTAGGAGAAGTGCCCCCACCATGAGATCTAAAAGACAAGTCTTGTACAACACTTCTTTGGTGGGCTCACACTTGAGATCCAAAAGCTCGTTGATGCCACTTGCGGCGGCTCACACTTTAACAAGGACAAGGACGTGGTGTGGAACGTCTTTGAGGAAATGGCTGAAGGAGAAGCCTCTCAATACTCGTTACACATATACATGAAGATGCCAACCGCCATCAGGAAGCCCATGAACATGGCTACTCATACCAAAGACAGGGATGAGAGTTCCAACTTAAACATAATCGGGAGCCATCTGTCTAAGATAGACATCATCGAGAAGAGGTCGCAGGACCTCGAAAAATTATTAGTGATTGAGAAAAGGACCCAGGGCATGGAAAAGCTCGACTTGATTTCCCAGCAGCTGGAGCAGCTCGTTCGAGCCCTGAACGCCAACATGTGCAACTCTGTGTCTGCCACTGGTGAGTCGTCCGCTGAGAAGAAGGAACCTTCACTCATCAAACACCTCAACAGACTCCACCGCAGCCCCATCCTATTCAGCACGTGTATTACGTGCAGGTTCCGAAGCAGCCCCGCAGCCTCAAACACAGATGGTTGTATATCAGCCAGAGTCCCCATCCAGCTTAATCCGAGCAGTTCTCTCCACCCCCGCCATTGATCCTGGAAATAAATGGTGTATAAAATAATGAAGCACAGCTGACCCGTCCTTAGGGACATTCTCTGAGTCAGAACATGGGCAACATGCCCTATCATCATCAGCAGCAGGGTGGGAGACCCTTCCAGCCCTCGTATCAACATCATCCTCCATCTCAGGGTAACACTTGGAGGCAGAATTATCAGAACAGTACTCAGCAGTCTGGATATCATGGTCAAGGATATCATCAGCAACCGACTGCCCAGTTTCATCAGCAGAACTCACAGTATTCCTCCAACCTTCCTTCTCACTAATTCCCCACAGGGATACCAGTCACAGTCTCACCCTTCATATCCACACCTCATCATGGGGACTCTTCTGAGATTGTGCCGGCTAACCCGACCCTTGCTTGCCTTGAGCAATTGATGAAGAACATGGCTGAGATGAACCAGAAGATTGACGACTTGATGGCTGCAAAAACAAACCATCCCTGCTCAAGTTGAAGCTAGCCCGAACAATTTCCGATGCAAGGAGCAGGTGGCCGGTAGTGTCCAACCCGATTCTGGTGAATTAAATTGTTTTTTATCTAATGTTGTTACTCTCAGGAGCGGTAGGACACTCCAGCCATCGGCAACAGTGAAGGGAAAGCATCTTGCATCTGACGAGGAATCGTCAGTCCATCCAACGCAAGGGCCAAGAAGTATTTTGAAGCAGCATCACCAACAAGAAAATCACAAAAAAATGAAGAAAACAACAAAACACAAAAGATAGCAACAACTTCGGTGGAGATGGGACAACATCGGAGACGTCTGCACCTGCCCTAAAACCAGCTCTCGACAGGAGGAATCCTGCACCTGTAGCGAGTCCAACGCCAACACCAAGAGCCAAGCCTGCAGTTTTTGGTCCACACATTGTAGATGATTCCATTCCTTTTTGCCATCTACATGTAAACAACAATATGGACACTATTTTGAATGACATTATGGGGGATTCTATAAATATTCCTTTCCCAGAAGCAATGAAAAAATCACAAAAATGAAAAAATTTAAAAAATGCTATGTCTGATCATGCCATCATTGAGATTATTCGGAATATAGTATTGAACATGCCATTGATGAAAGCTCTTGAGTACATGTCTGCCATAAAGAAAGGATTGAAAGATGCATACACAACCAAGCGCATGCCTCACCCTCATAACTCTAGAAATAAGGGTGGCAAGTCCGAAAAGCACATCCTCACAATGGCCACAGTTAATGCCATCAGCAACCTCCCGAAGAAGAAGCTAGATATGGGAGCGCCTTTTGTGCGTTGTCAGATGTTTAATCAGAAGTTTGAACGCACGTTGCTCGACAACGGGTCTTCTGTCAACCTGATGCCAGCCTCACTGCTTACAGAATTCAGGCTAGGAACTGCTCAAACCTACAAAGATGATTCTGCAGTTCGCAGACAAATCAATTAAGCGGCCTAAGGGCCTGTTGGAGGATGTAATAGTCACAGTTCAGGGGAGACAGTTCCTGGCCGATTTTGTGGTACTAGATATGGACGTCCACACTCCATTGCTCCTGACCCCAATAATACTTGGACGACCATTCCTGCAAATGTCGAACACAGTAGTGAATTATGGGACTGGAGAAATTACTTCTAGCACTGGCGATGAAACGATTAAAGTAGAGACCCTGTCCGATGCAGCACCACCAGAGGGAACATCTGCATCATGCGCAAGGGTGATTGAGTATTCTAAAGTCTGTGTCTTTCTGGAAGAAATTCAAGACGCCAACCTATTCTTGGATGACAATGAGATCCATGAACTACTCTACCCCGAGGAGGTATTGGAGACCGTAGTCGAATTTCCCCTTATCGATCATGATGAGGTACTTGCAGACATGCTGACTGAGACTTCCTTAGGGGTGATGTGCCTTCAAACTCAAGAGAAAAATTATTAAAGAACCTTGTGATGAAGAGGAAGTTGTTGAAATATTCTGTAAATACTTGAATGAGGAGGTAGAACAGAGCATGATGGATGCCGAACAACTGAAAGAATCACCACCAGAATTAATAGCTGAAGTCACTTTTGAAGCAGCTCCGATCCCGCCAGAGTTGAAACCCTTACCCTTCAATATGAAATATGCCTTTCTTACGGGAGAACTTAACATGCACCCGGTCATTATCAATGCGCATCTGACTGCAGACCAAGAATCTCGTCTGATGGAGGTTCTTGAACGCAACCGCAAGGCAATAGGATGGAGAACTTCAGATCTCCGTGGGATCAATCCATCTTTGTGCTTGCATCGCATTTTCCAGAAAGAAGATTGCACACCCTCTTGAGAACTTCAGAGAAGACTCAATCCTAATCTGGGGGAGATTGTTATGAATGAAATACAGAAATGGTGCATGCGGGGATTCATTTATCCCATCTCCGATAGCAAGTGGGTGAGCCCTTTGCATGTGGTGACAAAGAAATCAGGGATCACTATTTTAGATAATGACAAAGGGAGGATATCGCGACCAGAGTACCCACTTCTTGGCGAGTATGCGTGGGGTTACAGAAGACTTAATCTCGCCACCATGAAGGAATACTTTTGCTTCTTGGATGGATACTCTGAATACAATCAAGTTGCTATCGCTCCCGAAGACCAAGAGAAGACCACATTCACATGTCCTTTCGGTATGTACGCCTTCAGACAGATGCCGTTCGATCTCTGCAATGCCCCAGCGACATTTCAAAGGTGTATGCTCGCAGTGTTTGCTGACATAGTGGGCAACTTTCTTGAGGTCTTTATGGACGTTTTTTCGGTCTATGGGGATTCTTTCGATCAATGTATGGATTATTAGACCGAGTCTTACGGAGGTGCTGCGAAGTAAATCTGGTGCTCTCGTGGGAAAAAAGCAACTTCATGGTGACCGAAGGAATCGTGCTGGGTCACGTTGTTTCTAAACTTGACATGGAGGTTGACCCAGCCAAGGTGGAGGTTATTTCTAAACTTGAGCCACCTACAACAATCAGGCAAGTAAGGTCATTCTTGGGCCATGTCGGTTTTTACCGATGATTCATCAAAGATTTCATTAAATTGGCCGGACCTTGACTGAGTTGCTAGGCAAGGAGAATGATTTCACTGTAGATGACCGTCTGCTCCTTACCTTTAATCAGCTACTGATCACGTAGGCCCCCTGTCTTACAACCACCGATCTGGAATCAGCCTTTTGAGATAATGACCGATGCGTCAGATTATGCCATTGGTGCTGTACTCGGACAGAGGAAAGATAATGTACTATTTGCAATTCACTACGCTACTCGAACGCTCGATGAAGCCCAACGAAACTACACTGTCACAGAAAAGGAGCTGTTAGCAGTAGTTTTTGCTTGGAGAAGTTTAGATCCTATCTTCTTGGATCCAAAGTGATCATCTACACCGACCATTCGACCATCCGATATCTACAACAGAAGAAGGATTCCAAACTACGCCTTATTCGATGGATCCTTCTCCTTCTATAATTTGACCTTGAAATCATAGATAAACATGAGGTAAAGAATGTGGTGGCCGATTATTTATCAAGGCTTCCTGAACCAAAATCTCTTGAGCTGAGCCTGCAACCAATCACAGAGACCTTTCCAGACGAGGCAATTCTGTCAGTCACCTCGCTTCCATGGTATGCAGATATTGTGAATTATCTCGTGACCAAGAGAATCCTACAGGATTGGCTGAAGTTGAAAACAGACAAATTCTTGTCTAAAATGCATTTCTGTCAGTGGGAGGATCCATACTTACTTCGAGAGGGGGTATACTGTATCTGGAGGAGGTGCATTCCTCAGGAGGAAGTTCCAGGTGTCATCGCCTTGTGCCATGATCAAGATTTTGGAGGACATCATTTCAGGAAGACGAACGGCATCAAAAGTTCTTCAAAGTGTCCTTTGGAGGCCTACACTATTCAAAGATGCAGACGATTATGTCAAATGCTGCACTTACTGTCAGAAGATGGACGGGACCATAGGAATGAGAGACATGATGCCTCTGAAATTCATTCAGATATCAAACGTCTTCGATGCATGGGGCATCGACTTTATGAGCCCATTTCCCAATAGCCAGGGCTATGAATATATTCTGCTTACTGTCGACTACATAAGGTCACTGGGTGGAGGCTATCCCCACCGGAACCGCCGACACTAGAACTGTCTGTCGATTTTTAAGAGATCACATCATAGCACGGTTTGGGATCCCCAAGATTCTAAATATCTGACGGGGGTAGTCATTTCATAAACAGAGAGGTGAAGAAGCTAACTCAAGAATTCTGCATTGAACATCATTGTTGCTTCACCTTACCACCTACAGTCTAATGGCTTAGCTGAATGTTCAAACAGGGAGATTAAGACAATTCTACATAAGCTAGTGCGTCCGGATTGCAAGAACTGGTCTCAACTGCTTGATTCAGTTCTTTGGGGCCTACAGAACCACGTACAAGTTACCCTTGGGAATGTCTTCCTACTGCCTTGTGTATGGCAAGCCATGTCATCTGCCCGTTGAATTGATTCACAAATCTTTATGGGCCATCAACATTTGTAATTTGGATTCTGAGAAAGCCGAGAAGAACCGAAAATTGGATCTGAACATATTATTGGAATTCCGAGATTATGCATACGACCACAACCTGATGTACAAGGAGAAGGTCAAAACATGGCATGACAAGCATATCCACCGCAAGTCCTTCGAGCCGGGTCAGAAGGTGTGGTTGTTTGATGCGAAATTAAAGATCTTTCCAGGTAAATTGAAGAGCAAATGGACTGGGCCGTTTATGGTAAAGCACGTGACAATGGAAGTGTATTGATATCTAGTTTGTCAGCTGACGCACAACCATTTGTGGTCAATGGACAGCTTCTGAAGCCTTACCTTGAACATGATACATTCATGTCTGTCGTCGACTATATTCAAGTAATCTACAAGGATGAACCTGATATTTCAGAAGCGACGGTAGAAGACAAAGCAGAGAAAAAACATTTTTGAATGACTTCTCTTCTTTTCTTCTTTTCCTTCTCTTCTACCTTATTCGACCGATAAGATGGCATCCCCTTCATCAATGCTACACTTAGGATACACTTTATCATAAGTGTAGGAGGGATGTGCATCCCGAGTTTATCATATTCCATCTTCTGATCTCTTTTCTTCTTTTCTTCTTTTCCTTTTCTAATTTCTTCATCTACCGAAAAGGTGTCGCCCCTTTTTGTCAGTCTTCTATACTTAGGACATACTTTGTCCTAAGTATAGGGGGGTGTGCACCCTGATTTCTTCTATTCTTCGGTCCTCTCCACCGTCTCCTTTTCTTGTCTATACTTAGGGATATCTTACCCTAAGTATAGGGGGAGACAGTCTGAGTACGATCTGTTCATTCCCACCGATGACCCTCCCTACTTTGTGTACAGTCTTCTATACTTAAGATTATTTGATCCTAAGTATAGGGGGGACGATCAACTTCTCATTCGTTCATTCCTTCATTCGTTCGTTAATCTTTAGATTTTCCTATACTCAATACGAGTTATGTCTTCTCTTTTTCTCTCTGATCTATGAGAACATAGCTCAAGCTAAGTATAGGGGGTCGTATATACTGCGTATAAACTTTAGCCATAACTCGTACTTTCGTATTTTTAGTTATGGCTAATTATACTTAAAAACTCATTAAAAACCTTGATAAAAAGATGTTGATTATTCCTCAAACTCTTTTTGTATTTACTGATTAATAAATCAGGTGAAAATATTTTCTGCAAAATGTTTGGAAAATAGTTTGGAAATCTTTATGAAAATTTTTTTGAAAAGCTATTTGGAAAATGTTTTGTTACATGTTTTCAACCTTTGTAAAACATTTTGTTTGAAAATTTATTTTCTTTGTGTGAAATAAAATGTTTGAAAAATAATTTGCAAATGTTTTGAAAATAGTTGTACAAATATTTTGAAAAATCTATCTTTATTGTTTGAAAAACCTTTGCAAAATGATTTTCAAATGTGTGAAAATGTTTGTAAAATTTGTTTGCAAAAATTATTTTGGACTATAGTTTTCAAAATTTGTTTGAAAAACTTTTTCAAATAAGTTTGAGGAATATATACATCACACTAAAATTCCTTATTATATACATTTATAAAATTGACCACTTACCCCTTGTAAAATTTTAAAATCTATTTCTTGTACGTATAAAATGCATCCCTGTGTAAATATTTATACCTAGTCTTTATACAAAATCTTTGTTTTCAAAAAATCCCAAAAACATTTGCAAAATTAAAATACCAAAAACATTTGAAAACCTTTTGAAAATATAAAAAAATGCATATGCATCATCTTTTCAAAAAAATTCATAAAAAGTTCAAAATCTTTGAAAACTGCATCACAAAAATATTTCTGCATTCTGCAAAGCATTTGCATAGCATGAGCATTTTTCGGATTGAGTTTGATAGTTGAACAAGTCTAAGTAAAATCTGAAGATGGAGCTTGGTTGGACCTTAAAATCTGCCTAATAACAGGAATCTTATAGGAACTGGAATTGAGGTACTTCAGGTCTAGTTGACTTAATTCTTTGAGGATCACAAGTCTTGGTTCAATGGATTCTTAACTACCTAAGTAGAGTATTTCAGAGCACACGCACGACTCTTGTTGATAATGACCTAACTTGGACACCTACACCTTTCACTTGGCTCAACTCAGTTGGAGTGGTGAGGGGGTTGGATTTGCCGGTATGAGACACACACAAGTGGAAACATTTGTCCTCCTCTAGGTAGGGAAGTGCACCCCAACCCGTCCAGTGATGAGGAACTCTAAAGACAGGAGAGTGTGGGTTGCAATAAAGCTTCAAAAGAGGGATAGCATATTGGATCAAGAGGAAAAACTCCCTATGTATATGCTGCTGTAAATAGTATTTCAAAAAAAACTCCAAAAAAAGTGAACATGCATGTACAAAAAAATAAAATGCCTGCTGGAGTGTACGTATGTTGTATAGAAAATAAGCAAGATTGAGCTTCAAAGTCAAATTATGTGAGCCTGCAGCTGGATGACTTGACTACACTAGTCTTGCATCCTAGGATAGGTAGCTACACTGGCTACCGTCCATTCTTCTCTTCACCCCCTCCTCTTGAGCCGGTTGTTACTAACTTAGAAGGGAATACCCCGCTCCTTGAGGAAGGAGTTACTGGATTAGGGAATCATTGGGTTGTCATACTGGAGAAGTCAGTCTCTTTGTCATTTCAGTTGGGGAGAGCCACTATCACTCACACTGTACGAGTCAGATTCATAGTTGTAAGGGTTTGCATATGACTTGTGATATTTCTGACCTGGCTATTGAGGAGACTTGAACAAAGTTATGGGATTCTCGAAGGCTGTTGGATTTCAAATCTGTTTCCCATTAAGGTTCCGCCTGCACTAAAATTCCAAAGGTCCGACTTAATCTCCAAACTTTGATTTTGTGAAGATAGGTTTGACAATTAAATTTAATCCATCTTTCTTCTTTTTCTTTTATCTGTTTTTCTTTTTCTGCACTTATTACATAAGTGTTTGCTAGGGACTAGCAAAGTAAAGTATAGGGGGATGATGAATCTACATTTCATCATCTTTATTTTATCATTTTGGCCTTGAAAACCCTAGTAAATGCGTGTAAATACTGTTAATTCATGCATTTTAGCATTCATGCATATTTGTGTAAATAGTGTACAAAACACTGTTTTTAATGCCAAAATTATAGAATAAAGAAAAGAAAAGAAAAAGAATAAAAAATTGTAGATATTTTTATGACCCGAAACGCCGAGACCTAGGCATCTCGATGACTAGGTCGACAAGGAATTAAGTAGGGGGAGATAAGGGCCACAATACAATAAAAATCCCTTTTATTTAATTCATTCTTTATTTATTTTTGGACCTATTTTTAGTTCCACTTTTTATACTTCAAATAAAGAAACTTTATACATGAAAGTTGTAGATAATTAAATATAGAAAAATACAAAATTAATTTCACACAAAAAGAATATACAGATAAAAAGTTATGATCTGAATAAGATTCCAGATTCCCAACTTCCCAAACCTGTATCTCTCAAATAAAAACTCGAAATATATCAAAATCACCTATAATTGTATATAATTTATAATAAGATATTTAATGAAGGTAGTTTCATATTTTTCTGAGTTATGGTTTTAAAATTAGGTTTTGGACCCCTATTATATACTTGTACCGATTAAAATATTCATTTTATTTATTATTCATTATTTTTATAATTTTATATTTTTATAATTTTGTAAATATTATTTATAATATATGTGTACATTAAAACATGAATAAAATACTAAATAAAACATAAAAATAAAATACTTATATGAAATACATAGGTATAATACCTATAAATATACTTATAAAGAATACACATCTATTTATTTAATTGTATAAAATATATCAGAAAAAATAAAATAAAAATATATTTAAGTGTATAAAAATAAGTTATAAATACATAAAATAATAAACAAAATTAACAAAATTAAAAAAAAAATAAAAATAAAACATTAAAATATATAGATAAATATACCTATATAGCCCTTAGAAGGGAACTTGTATTTTTATACCTCTAAAAAAACAAAAATCATAATAAAATACTTAAGAAAATAATTAATATGTTTTATTATATAATCAAAAATTAATTAAATCATTTATTAATTTTAATCTAATTAATAAAACTTTTTTTTGCCAATAATTTTCTGGTTGGTCTACGTGGACCAACCAGATGATTCAGTTGGTTGACCTCGGTCAACTCTCTGACCGAGGTCTGGCCCCTGTCAGACTGTGGTTTTTTTGGCCGTTTTCTCTGATTTTTGGAGGATGCATCTTTGACCCTCTCACATTAGGCCCTGGATGACTTTTCTTCCTCGATCTATGGTGATTCACGCCTAGGGATCTTTTCCTGGATCGCATTGCTGCATCTCATGATTCACCTCGTTCTTGGGACCCATCCATCAACCCACATAAGAATGAGCCCCGACCTTCCTTTGACCCTCGATCACTCTTCCACTGCTCAATCCTAAACCTAGGACCTCGGCGACCTTCCTGGTAACAGCAGGAACCAGTTGCGCCCTTTGGGAGGTCGAGGAGGTGTCGAATCGAGTCGATCCACCTCGCCGAAGTAAACTGCCGGAGCTACCTCAATGGCGCTTTTCCTTGGTGAATTTTCCCCTCTTTTTTCTGTACCTTTTAATCCTTAGGATAATTGTAGTGCATCTTGGCTCGTATCTCTCGCGATTAAATACAAAGGATCTCAAAAATACCTCGATCCTTAGCTGGCCGTGCTTCGAGCTTGCCGGCCGTCGTGAATTACATCATCTGGTCATTTCCACCTCTTCCCAGAGTCGAGGCAACTTGCCCTCGATCCTTTCACCTATTTTCTACAGGTCCGTAGCCAAGCAAGCACCTGGGGGTCATTTTGACCAACCGCCGGAGATACCTGGGAGCCTTTAGCTCTGCCACCCCCTGGCGTGAACGCCGCTTCCCTCCGGTGATTTTTGACGCCTCCAGTTGATAGACGATGCCTGCAGGAACTTCCGCGGTGATGTTGAGCCTCCCGTGATGTCGGAGGAGCAAGATCGGAGGCGGGGAAGGTCACCCTCGCCGGCCTTCTTCCATGTTCTTGCCGATCGTGTTTCTGTCGTCGGATCTACCGTCTCCACCCAGGTGTACAACGACCGTTGGATGCGCCTGCTGCCCATCGTCAGATCTTCATCAGTCATCTAATCTCAGCCGTCGGTCTGAAGCGTCATCGCGCTCCAAGGAAGTGATGTCTAAGTGGATCGATCCGAGCCGTCGCCTCCTGCCGTGCCTTGGGTATTTTGTAGTTCAACCCTTGCACATTTTTTAATTTTTATTTCGTTCTTAAACTTTTATCTACCATTTAATTTTTTCTTGCAAACTTTACAGTTAGGCCCTTAGACTTTGGCATATTGCACGTGGGTCCCCGACCACATCACCGTACGTTACTGGTGCACATGGGGTGGGGGTATTTTGCACGGGGGCCCTCTCTATTTTTGTTATTTCGATTAGGTCCAGAAACTTTCAAGTGCAGTTGTAAAACTTTGGTATTTTTGCATTACAGGCCCCAAGTTTATTGTATATTACAATCAGGTCCTTGCCAAGTCATGTGCCCCGTGCACGTGGGCGTGGCATTTTTGCAAAGAAGCCCCTACGGGTTTTGGATTTAATATTTAGTCCACAAAGTTTTTATTGCATTGCATATTTTATGGAAAAATTGCATCGCGACCCCTGGACTTTTGGATAATTTAAAAATACTCTTACTAGGATTGAACTTTCCTTTTGTTTCCTTTATTTATTTCATGCATCTATAAAATCCTAAAAAATCCCCAAAAATTACCCTAGCTTCCTGTTGCATTGCATTTTAATGCCATATTTTTATTTTTCATTTTACGTCTTTTTAATATTTTAAAAAAATCAAAAACAGTCATTTTCATCCCCGTTAACATTAGAAAATACATAAAAAATATAAAACATTTTTGAAAAATTCCAAAAAAATATATTTTGTGTGTTTTGTGTCTTTTATCTTCAAACCAAAAATCACTAAAAAATATAAAAGAAAACTCTTAAAAATTACAAAACTCCTAAAATCTCTTTAAAAATAATAAAAATTATTAAAAAAATCCTAAAAAATCTAATTTATGTTTTTGAATTTCTTTTATTTTAATATATTTATTTTAAAATTGATTTCTGATTTTTTTACTATTTTCTATTTTTTATCTCCATTTTAATCTCGGTTTTTTATTTATTCTCCGTATTTAGAGTTTTTGATTTTAAAAATACCAAAAAATTATTAAAAATATAGAAAAATCACATAAACATTAGAAAAATATAAAAAGTACAAAAAACATTTTATTTCCTGAATTTTGCTTATTTTTACCTATTTTTATTTATACATTACCTCTTTCTTTTCTTTATTGTATATATACTTTATTATATCTTATTTTAAAGAAAAAATATAAAATATAATAAATATAAAACAAAATATAAAATCAGAAAATTTAAAATCAAGTATAAACATATAAAAAAAATTTTTTTAGAAAATATACAAAATTAAAAACCCACAAAAGAGTTTCCACTTGGCTAAGTGCGTGAAAGGATATTGGGTGCATGCTCTTCTTGGTCTCACTCGCTCTACGCCTTGCTTCCTGTGTTCGACCCCTACTTTCTTTCAATTATACAATTTTAGTAGGGTATATAAAATTTTAAGTCTTGCTTTTAATTAATCAATTATTTGTGTGGGTTAATTATTGATCAACGTGAGGACTGGAGTAGTCTCCTCAGCGACAGTGAGCCGGAGTTGTCAGGCCATTACTTAACGACTCCCGTCTTTCCGTTTTTCAATTGTGTTGGGTCATATCATCTCCAAACATGGTATGGAGGTTGACCCGATCAAGGTGGATGTGATTGCCAAGCTAGAGCCACCGACATAACTAAAGTAGTTATGGTATTTTTTAAGGCATGTGGGATTTTATAGATGATTCATTAGGACATCAACAAGATTGTCCGATCTTTAACTGGTCTTCTATGCAAGGAGATTGAGTTTATTGTGGATGATAAGGTTCTCCAAGCATTCTCTCAGATTAAAGATTTGGTTACATGAGCTCATATGTTGCAGCCACAGATTGGTCTCTTCCTTTTAAGATTAAGACAGATTCCTCAGATTATGTTATTGGAGCTGTATTAGGGTAGAGAAGGTATGGAGTACCATTTTCCATTCATTATGATAGCAAGGAATTTGATGAAGCCCAAAAGAATTATATCGTTATAGAGAAAGAGATGCTAGTAGTTGTGTTTACTTTGTAAAAATTCATCACACTTGGTTCAAAAGTGATTGTCTACAATGACAATTTTGCCAGACGGTACTTAAGGGATAAGAAGGATATCAAACCATGTCTACATCGATGGATCCTTCTATTCCAAGAGTTTGATTTGGAGATAGAGATAAACCTCGAGTAAAGAATGTTATGGCATATCACCTTTCTAGAATAACAGATGCAGATACACTTAAGCAGTTACTTCTTACAATTATAGAGACTTTCCCATATGAGGTGATGTTGTCTATAGCCTCACTCCCATGCTACGCTGATATTGTGAACTATCTTGTCTCCAAGAAAGTTCCACAAGATTGACCAAAGATAAATGTTGACAAGTTTTTGATTGAGATTCATTTTTACTAGCTGGGAGGATCCGTATCTATTTCGTGAGGGTATGGATTGTATCTGGAGGAGTGCATTCCTCAAAAGGAGTACTGATGACCGACCGAGCGACTAGGGTTAAGTTAATGAAATTATGCAATTAATAGTGTCGTTGTCACCCTAGAAACCAAACTGATATCAAGAAAATTATTCACCCACAAAATGAATCAAGCAAATAAAAGAGAGTGGTCTAAGCTATTATCTATTAACCTAGTATAGCTCCTAGGTTTGAACACAAGGAGGCAACAATTATTAATCAAGGGTTATTTAATCAATGAAAAATAAAAGACTAAAAAGAAGGAAACTCGAAGCAAGCTACTCTTGGATTTTTAGGAATTTTTATCTTTTTAAATTTTTATGGATTTTTTAGTTTTTATATTTATTATGTTTTCTGATTTTCGTAAGTTAATGATTTTTAATTTGTAAATTTTTATATTTATAAATTTTCAAATAAAGAAAATAAAACAATGGAATCAAGGCACGCACACAATCTTTTTGGATTTTTTAAATATGGTAAAAATATCCAAAAATGAATAAAAATATTTTTGTGTTTTTGATAAATTTTTAATATTTTTATAATTTTTCATCGATTTTTTGATTTTTAAGAATTTAAAAATGAATAAAAATAGGAAATAATGCAGACAATGCACAAGCATAAGTATTTTTCAAATTAAAAGTATGAAATAAGCTCAAAACTTCTAGAAGATATTTTTTTTCAAAAGTTATATTCAAATATCTACGAAAAGAAACAAAGAACACAATTTTTTGGGTTCTAAAAGATTTTATTTTATTTTTATGGTGTTTTTAAAGTTAGTAAATTTTTAGGTTTTATAAAATATTATAAAACTAAATTTATATAAGACTTAAAAAAAGACAAAACACAACTACAATATTTTTTTTGAATTTTTTATGACATTTTTTGAATTTTTATAATTTTTCTACAGTAAATGGGGAATTTAGCCGATTTTTGAATTTTCAACAATATTAAATAAAAAACACCAAATAATAATTATAATATTAAATAAAAAATACCAAACAAAAAATACTATAAATAAAAGACACTAACATGAGGTACTGTGAATTTTTTGGTAATTTTCAGACTTAATTTGATATTTATTGCATCAAATATGAACAAAAATAAAATGTTGGAAAAGGAGGTCCAAATAGCAATTACTTTAAGTTCTAGGGTCAATTAATAACACAGTAGAAACTCAGAGCCAAATGTGCAAAAAGTCCAACAAAAACGTGCAAGGCACGCGAATCATCGCTCGTAGGGGCATACATGCAATTTCCCAAAAGTTACTTCGATTTCATTAAAACATGAAAGTTAAGGATGAGACAAGCAAATAATCCAGAAAAGCACGTGTACAGGTACACGAATGTGGTTCAGATGGACTAAAGTGCAAATATGGAAAACACGAGGTCCTTACTACAAATGGTTATAACTAAATTTTCATTTATTGGACTAAAAAGGAAATAACAGAAATGGCAGGATAAAAAGCGAAATATACCGAGGCATGTACGTGGGGCACACATGATTACTCTAATGTACAACTCTGGTCAACGCTAAAAAGATCCGACGGTCATATGAAAAGATGGTGGCGTGCGGTGTGGATTTGATCAGGCATAGGTATGGATCTAACGATTCAGAAGACGGGCGCTGCCGTTCAGCTCTGATTAACCCTAGATTCAATCTGAGCACCAAGATTTCGGCGTTGATGGGTGGCTCAGATCGAATCTGGGGCGTTGGTCTCCATCTGACAGCTCGTGATGGGTCTAGAAGAACAGACATGAAGGTCTTGTCGGTTGAACTTCAATCGGAAATGTCTTGTGTTTCTATGGTCTGATTGCTCGACTGAGAGGTCCAGCACGTCGCTAGAAGTGGTCTGCATCGAATGGGGCCATTCGATGGACCGTCGAGCAACTTGACGAAGGTTTGAAATGTGCTGCACCAGGAGTTGCTCAGTTGGGTTAGTCGAGGGTCGAAATGGTACTCAAGTGTGCACCTGAACCTGCAAGGAGATGTGGGGCTCGGAGGTGAAACTCAGATAAGAGTTATTTTGCATAAACAACAAGAGAAGCGATGGGGAAATGGATTGGACCTCCGGCATAGATGAGGGAAGGAGGTTGAGCCCTAAAATCAATCCTATGATCGATCCTATAAATGAGCAGGTTGCGCTAAAAGGGTGATAATGTAGATAGCATGTCGATACAGATAAGTGGATGCGATGAAGCTCTGACCCGATGGTCAGAGCAGCTATGGTGGACGGTGGCGACGATGTGATGATTGAAAGAAAACGGTAAAAAGAAAAGGAATGAAAGGTACCTGATGATCTAGGATTGGACGGCAAAGAATCGGGAAGTGAACGGTGAGGTCGTGGCCTCGACTCAGTTGTGGGAGGCTGAGGAGGCTGAACGCGTGGAGAGCTCCGACCATGTACGAGCATCGACTCAACCGAAGAGCTCCACGAGATCCTGTCACTACCCTAGGGTTTTCTGGTGTATTAATTATTAAGAATATTTACAAGAGTCTAAAATACAATATATACAATGTATAGGTACTATACAACTGTACACCATTTAATTTTGCAAATATTTTTATTATTTAAGACACATTTTTATTTGCAAGTTTTATCAAGGAAATAAATCAGTTTGAGATTATTTTATTGAGAAATAAAATAGGGCAATGATGTATACATGATAAATAAGGAATCATATATATAGTGAATAAATACAAAATAAATAATATCTACAAGGTATTTTTGTATTATCTAAATATTAATAAATAAAGACCCTATCTCCCTTACTTTATTCCTTGTCGATCAGGTCGATTCTTGAAATTCTCTTAGGGTTCAAGTCAGTATGCATTTATTGCATAAATACATCGTTATTTTATTTTATTTTATTTTATTTCTTCTTTATTCTTTTATTTTGAATAAATAAGTGATACTTATATTAACTAAAGCATGCACAATGCTAATTTATTAGGTTTAACATATATATATATAGGTATTTTGTATAGGGATTTCTGCTAAAATAAAAGAATAAAGGATGTGAATCATGGATTCATCATTCCCCTAGACTTTATCTTTTCTAGTCCCTTAGCAAACACTTATTTGAAAAAGAATTGAAAACAAAAACAAAGAAAAGAAAAGGGAAGAAGGGAGAATTAATGTACCACATAAGCTTTGCTTATTTTTCTATATACACTATGGTAGGCATTTTATTTTCAATTTAGGCTCGTCCCCTTTTTTGGAGTTTTTGCATCATTTTTTTGATACATACAACATATGCATCATGTACATAAGGAGTTTTGCTTCTTGAGCTAGTAGACTATCCCTCTTTTGAAGCATTATTGCAACCCACAGCATCTTGTCGTTAGACCTCAATGCTACTAGACTAGGTTGAGGTGCACATCCCTCCCTAGAGGAGGACGAGTGTTTCCACTAATTGTTACACACCCATGTGCTACTCCAAGCCAAAGGATTATGCCTCCTCATCAACTCATACTTGTTGAGCTACGTGTGAAGTGCGTGTCCAAGTGTAGCCACTGTCTGTAAGGGTCATGCGTGCCTCGAAATATTCTACTTAAACTAATAAAGATGACATGTGAACATAGCCTTGTGGACTCAAAGAATTATGCCGCTAGACCTGAAAAGTATCAACTCTAAATCCTATAAGGTTCCTCTGAAGTTAAGTAGATTAAGGTTTTAATCAAGCTCCATTCTTCAATTTTATTCTAGACTAGTTTAAATGTCAACACAATTCTCAAGAATGCATATGCACATGCAACAAAATATTTACAAAACATTTTTTTTGAAATAAAAGAAAATAGAATACAAAATCTATTTTAAAAGTAGTTAAAAGAATTTTGCAAATTTTTATGGGCTTTATCTTTTTCAATTTTTATGGCATTTTTAAGATAGAATATTTACAAGAGTATACAAGTATTTTATAAACATTTTACAAAGAAAATATTTACAAATTTTCTGTACAATTTTTACAAGTAAATTTTATATACAAATTCTATTAAAGGATTTTATACACAAAAGAATTTTATATACAAATTTTAATTTACAAATAATTATGCTTTTATACATAAGTAGATTTTACAAGATTACACAAATAATTTTTATACCCATATTTTATAACACACGTGACAAAATATTTAACAAACCATTTTAGAAAAGAATTCAGATTATTTTACAAAAGATTTTTCAAAACTAATTTTACAAACTTTTTTAAAAATGATTTTACAAACAATTTTTCAAAAATATGTTTGCAAACATTTTATTTTCAAACACTTTACAAACTTTTTTCCAATATACATAATTTTGATACAAAAATACTTTACAAACTTTTTATAAACAAAATAATTTTACAAATATTTTACAAAAAAATTGTACAAAAATAATTTTGAAAAGGTTTTTACAAACATATATATATAAAAGAGTTTACAAAACATTTTACAAAAAATACCAACATTATTGCAAATATTTTTCAAAATATTTTTATTCTGTCTTTATAAATAATAGTCTTATTATTAACAAACAAAAGTACGAGTTATGGTTAAATATATATACAATATATACGACACCCCCTATACTTAGCTCGAACTATGTCCTCACAGTGATCAAAGAGCGACATAACTCGTGCTAAGTATAGAAAAGTGAAAAGAATTCTATACTACAATGACTCAAACAATGGAAGAGTGAATAGAAGTCGGTGACCCCCCCATACTTAGGATCAAATAATCTTAAGTATAGAAGACTATACAAGTGGGGAAGATCGAGAAAGAGAATGTACATGAAATCAATGACTCTACCTTCCCCCCTATACTTAGGGTAAAAGATCCCTTAGTATAGAAAATAAAATCAATAGTTGAGGGACAAGCGAGGGAGCACTCAAATAAGTGAAAAATAGATATTACCTCCCTTATACTTTGGGTCCGATGTATCTAAGTATAAGCAACAAAAACAGAGGTAATAGAACAAAAAAATATGAACAACACAGGTTCAACACCGCCTATACTTAGGATAAAGCACATCCTAAGTATAGCAAGAATCCTAAGCGGGTCCTGGGGTGTTAAACAAAAACAGAAGAATGAAAGAATAAAATAGAAAACACATATATACGAAGAGGTGGACTGAAGTGTAAATCATGTATTAGATGCAAAATATGAGAATAAAAAGGATTCATCTCATACAACATGAATCGAGGCGACAACAATGGTTAATGGGTCATGATAAGAAAAGACTCCAGGCATTGATCATTGACCCGAAAGGTGGACTCAGAAGACAACTCGGATATGTCAATACTGCCTTTATTGTACATCTTTTTGACTAAATACGATCCCTTCCACTTGCCCTGTAATTTCCCTGGAAATAATCTCAGTCGTGCATCAAATAACCATACTCTATGATTCGGCTCAAATTGCTTATGGCTGATGTGTGAATCATGCCATATCTTCACTCTATCCTTATACTGTAGGCTACTTGAAAAGGTTGTATCTCTAAGCTCCTCCATGGCTGCCAACTCTACTCTCTTCTGATCTCCTACACTCTCTGGATCCAATAATATCTCTGTGACTGCCAATAGTGACTTGTGCTTGATCTCAACATGTAAGTGTCACGACTTGCCATAAACGAGTCAAAATAGATATGTATCCAATGGAGTATTGAAGGAAGTCCTATAGGTCCACAAGACCGAGTCCAAAAGTTGTGACCAATCCTTTCGGTCTGGGCGGACAACCTTCTGCAATATCATCTTGATCTCCCGGTTCGAAACCTCAACAAGACCCTTCGTCTTCGTCTGTGGATGATATGGAGTGGCAACTCTACGATCTATGTTGAACTCGTTAGCAAGAGTACTTACCTTGTCGTTGATGAAATGAGTACCTCCGTCAGAAATCAGAACTCTAGGGACTTCGAACTGTGATATGATATTCTTCCTTAGAAATCTGCAAACAATCCTCGCATCAGCAGCTTGGGCGAGGATGGCCTCAACCAAATGACTCACATAATCTACATCCAACAAAGGTATACAAACCCTTGATTTTTCGGGAATGGGCCCATAAAACAGATGCCCCATGCATCAAAAACCTCATAGAAGTGAGTGGGCTGCATCGACATCATGTCTTTATGACCACAACCACCCATCCTCTGACAGTCAGTACACCTCTTCATGAATTCATTTAAATCCTTGAAGAGTGTTGGCCACCAAAGTCCGAATTGGAGAACCTTTTGCAGTGTCCTTCTCCCTGAGTGATGTCATCTTGCCTTGAGCTTGGGGCAATAGGTGAGGATGTTGTGATGCTCCTCTTTAGAAATACATTGATGCTAGACACTATCTCCTCTGTCGTGGTAAAGGGTGGGATCCTCCCAATGGTACGACTTGGTTTTCACGAGGAAAGTCTCAAGTCGCTGCATGGTCCAACCTTGTGGAACTTTCTTGGCAACAAGATAGTTCACAATGTCAACTTACTAAGGGAGAGAGGTGATAGCAAGAATCACCTCATCTGGGAAAGTCTCAGTAATAGGTGTGGTTGTCTCTGATTCCTCAAGATTCTCTAATCGGGAGAGGTGATCCTCTACCATATTCTTGACTCCAGGAATCCTTAATCTCAATATCAAACTCTTGGAGTAGAAGGATCCATCCAGTCAATCGTGCCTTGGCATCCTTCTTATCCATTAAGTACTAGATGGTGGTGTTATCAGTGTATATAATCACTCTAGATCTAAGCATGTAAGATCTGAACTTATCCAAAGCAAAGACTACTTCTAGCATCTCCTTCTTAATAACTATGTAGTTCCGTTGGGTAGCATCCAAAGTCCTGCTAGCGTAGTGAAAGGTAAAAGGTAAACCATCCCTCCTTTGTCATAAAACATCCCCTACGGTAAAATCTGAGGCATCTATCATGATCTCGAATGGGAGAAACCAATTGGGTGGTTGATGGACAAGAGCCTGCACAATTAGATTCTTGAGAGTCTCAAATAACGAAAGATACTTATCATCTACAAGGAACTCGATGTCTTTCGTGAGAAGATCAGTAAGCGGTCGGGCAATATGACTAAAGTCCTGAATGAAATGTTATTAGAAACCGACATGCCCCAGAAAAGACCGAAACTGCTTCAAATTGGACAGTTGATTGAGCTTCTTAATGATATCTGTCGTGGTTGGATCAACCTCCATGCCCATATTGGAGATGATGTGACCAAGGATCATCGCTTGAGTCATCATAAAATGACTCTTATCCCTAGAAAGAATAAGGTTGACTTTAATGCACTGCTGAAGCACACTGTCTAGCAAGAAAGACAAGCATCAAAGCCGTTATCGTATATTGCTGATCACGAAAATTGCCTTTTTAGTAATAAGGAATTGTAGTATAGGAGACGATCTTTGATTCATCAAAAACCATAAATTTTGATTGTTGTGGAGTATTTTAACATGGCAAGTTTACCAAGGTCGAACTCAGGGACACATGCCTCTTCATCTATTTATCAAATTTTGTCTATTTAATTTATGTGTGATTATTTTCAAGTCATTAGGTCTTCATGTAGATGAACATCAAAATGCATATTAAACAATACACAGAATGATGCATGTAATTTTTGTTGGATTTTTTTAATGCAAGTATAAGATGATGAATGAATGATATTAATGTGATGTAAACAAGTATGCAAAACAAGATGTACAAATATGACCTGAATTAGCAAATTATTGAGCAATGGAATAAGAATCAGTTTCAGAGTCAAATGGTGCAACAATAATAAGTAATGTCATGAATCATAACAAGTAAGAGACATGGAGTACATAAAAATGTAGCATTTTTAATTCAGCGTCAAGACATGAAATTCTCTATGCCATTAGAAAGATGATAAAATTAGCAACACAGTGAAACTAAAATCATGCAATTTGGATCTAAGATGCTCGAGATATGAAGTAAATAGTGTAAGGGAATAAATGTAGTAAAATTGCGAGAAAAATAAAGAAAATACTGCAAATAGATCCTTGGAGGGACCCATTTGCAAATACCTCTATAATTTTTCCTTTAGCATGGAGGGACCTCTTTGTAATTTCATAAAGTCACAAGGGACTCCCTATAAAATGACTTCATGTACGTGAGGCACGCGCCTGGGGACCAAATGTAATAATAAAAAATCCCAAGGTCTTCAGTGCAAATTGCCCATCTCCCGACGTGTGGTGCATGTGAGGGGGCCAGGCTCGAGAGGCGGCTAAGCTTTGGTCCACATGGCATGATCGGATGCTTCGATCCTTGGTTCGGGTCGCACAAGCCTATAGGGTCGATGTGAGGCTCGTGCGTACCACGTGGCATCATCTGGACCGTCCGATCGTGAGGATTGGATGGTGCCTGCTTTTCATCCTTTGTCGCATGTTGCTAGATAAGGCGGGGTTCCGGCGACCATGTTCTTCCTCCACTAACCTCTAGCAGTTGCTTGGAAGGAACGAGCATCTTCATGATGAGCTGGCAAAGGAGCTGGAAGTGCGGCGAGGACCCGGGGGCAATTAGCGTGGCTGGTCGATGAAGCACTCCCGGTGGAGGAGCTTGAGATTAGAGGTGCTGAGCGAAGTTGGGAGATTGAGTACCTCCAGGGGTTATAAGGATAGTCGAGGCATGCACGGTGTAAGTGTGGGTGAAGTGAGGTGAATGGAGGGTCATGGGGCGATTAGAGGCAGAGCCCTTGGTGGAGTTCTTCTCCGGCGAGGAACAGAACAGGGGACGGTCGTGGTGGAGGTTCTGGAGAAGGGGAGTCGGTGAATGGAGTTGTGGGCAAAGGTGATTGGTGGTTGATGGAGCTCGTAAGGTGATCAGATGATGGAGATGGTGTAGGTAGGCGACGGGAAAAATTCAAGAAAATCGAAGTGAGGCCGGGGGGAGGAGGTACCTGGAGATTAGAAGAAGAAGACAGTGGATGTAGTGGGATGGGCTGAGCTCTCTTGGAGCTTAGGTCATCGTTCAACATGCTCGGCCTGAGCATGGGGCTCGGTGGCGCACAGGAGCTACCGTAACATGGCCGGAGGGCCATGGATCGCAATAGGAGCAACAACCATCATCGCCTTAACAAGCCACCCTCCGCTGTCACCGGAGGGCGGAGGAAGCTAGGACGGAGCCCCCTTGGTTGGTGGATGAGGGTGCTGGGGATCGACGAAGGTGGTTTTATAGTCGTAGGTGGTGGCGTTATAGGTGGTCACGGTGGGGGTTTGTAACGATGATTTGATGGCGGGGGAGTAATGGAGGTGAGCGTTGGTGGTCGCACGAGGATGGCAGAGGAACATGCTACGTGGTGGTGGCATCGTGGAGCGGGTAGGGGTGGATGAAGGAGTGAAAATGGAAAGGGGGAGGGGTTCGCAAGGTGTAACAGATGGGGCGTGGGCCGTTTGGAGGTGGAAGACGAGACATGGGCCATTGGATCATGTGATCCAACAATCCAGATGGAGGCACTGGTGTACGGTGAAGATGCGTTCGATTAGATCGCATCCAATGGTGGAGAGGTAAGAGGACGCGGGCAGTCGAGATGGGGGTTTGAGTCCCATCAGACGGCTGGGATGAAGCGGGTGACGTGGCTCGGTGAGAGCCGTAGGTTAGGAGGGGGATCAGGTGATTGAGGTTTAGGCAGGGATGAAAGGATGATATCAGATCTTAGGGGAGATCTAATTGCTGGAAGTAAAGCGGGAGTGAATGACAGAGATTGAGGTTGGGGAAGGTGATCAACGACCAGTAGGGGGTGGGTGTTGAGAGAGGAGGCAGCCACGTGGGCGGCCCAGAGGGTGCTACGTAGTTGCTGTAGAAAATTTGAAAAATAAAAAAAAGATAAATCTAAAAGAAATAGAAAGAAGCAAAATTAGGAAAAACTCAAAACATGAAAGTTATAGATCTTGATGAGATCTACAAGTTTCATGTTGGTTGAAAAGTCAAAAGAGGCCATTTGTACAAAAGTCTTTTTTGGGGGTATTTTTAAAGGGATAAAAAACACAACTTTAGGTTTTGATATTTTTTGGTATTTTTTATCTCTTTTAAAGGTCGAAACAAATATAGACAATATTTATTTTATTTTTTAGGGGTTTTTAATAAAATAGAAAAACTAGGAAAATGGTTAATAATTAAATAAATTAGAGTTAGCTTTTATAGGTTAATTATACACATATTTTATTTAATATAATACAAGATAAGATTAATGAATTATTAGTAATTTTTATTGAATTGTTTAGGATAGGAGATTAATATGCGGATTTTAACATGATGAATATGAGATTCATCATACCCCAATACTTAAACTATGCTCGTCCTCGAGCATTTAAGAATGAAGGAGTCGGATTAATTCCTGACAATGCATGTGGAAATTCAATGCCTAATTCTTTGAAGACCCTTAATTTAAGTGATCTTAAAATTCTGGGCTCAACCATGCTCTAGTCAGAAGGAATCCAACTTCTCTAATTATCAAACTCCCTGTTTTTACATAAAATATAAAGATATGAATATTAGTGTACTGCAATCATGAGAGTCGAGTCAAGGCATCACCCAAAGTTCCAATCCTGGAGACTCTCCTCTAGACCTAATCCTCAACACTACGGAATAAGTCTATTCTTGCTTCTGTCAACCGTCTCATTCGTTCGTCAAACTTGAAGTAGATGGACGGCCAGATGATGGAGGGCATATGATTGTGTATATTTTTCTCTCCCTCGCATTGGAACAAGGGGCCTCTCAAGTGCCTTATTACTCAACACAAGATATTTTTATTTTGTTGATCATTGTATCCGTCAAGAGAGCCCTTTTATGGTGCTAGTCCGACTCCTTGGTCCTAAAAGTGTTTGGTCCAAGTGGACACTTTCAAAATGTTTGGGAGCGCATGCCTTGGTGGAAGATCATTTGAAATGGACTTTGAAGGATAGAGATTTTCTTTGAATATTTATTTCTTTTCTTTTTGGCTAGCCCCACTGCTTTTACCAAAAGTTGGCGCAAACTAATCAACAACTAATTATGTTTCATCACACCCTGGCACATCGGTAAATATCAAAGAGATAACGCGTGAACTTGTTCAATACTGACTAGGATTTTGCTGACACTCGGGTTTCTTGAAGCCGTCATTAACTTTATCCCATCCTCGTGCATCATTAAATCATATCTAGACTCAAATCTCCAGTCCTAGTTCCTCAAGTGATATCTCAACTCATCTCATCAATCGTGCAGTTGTAAATGTGTTGTGCTGATCATATTCTTTAGCAGGTAGAGATGAAGAGTGCAATATAGTGCTCAAATATTTCAAACTAGGGAAGTGTGGATTATTAAGTTTCAAAACCGTAATGACTAAGGCTGTCTAACTCAGACTCTCAAGATCACATAAATCAAGTGTCCTCAAAATCCTTAAGCCTTGCGTGAATATGAATGTGTCAGGAATACACCAACTCCTCGGTTAGTGACTTTTTTGTGATTTTTTTATCTTTTACAAATTTTTATGGATTATAATTTTTCATTTTTTAATTCTTTTAAGAGACAACGACTGGCCCAAGCTCATATGAATAGTTGGGTGTAAGTACGGACTGTTAGACAGACTCGTGTTACTTGAGGACGGAGCCATAGACAGTGTCATCTAAACCACCCACTCTGCTAAGGGAGACTGAAGTTCCCTCACTGAAAAGTAGCTACTCATTTTTAAGCCTAGTAGTCAGATTCTTTACAAAAGAAAATTGTTTAATTTTTCAGATTTTTATGGATTTTTTTTAAAAAAGGTTAATTTTATTTACAACAAGCTAATCCCTTAATTTAAAAAGTTTTTTACATGAATTTTTACAAAACTCAGTTCAGAAGTCAACTTAAACCAAGCCCAAAAAGATTTTTCAATTTTTTTTAAAATACGAGCTATAGCTAAAGTAGATATACAATACTATATAGTATACCCCCGTATACTAAACTTTTGCTATGTCCTCATAGCACAAGTGACATGAAGCCATAGCTCTGGTTAAATATAGGGATATATAGCGGAACTGATGAGGAGGGCCCTCCTATACTTAGTTCAAAAATGACCAAAATATAAGAAGTCGAATGAACGGATGGATGAATGAGTTGGGTCCCCCCTATACTTAGGTTGAATATAATCTAAGTAAAAGATCTGGAATTAGGTTGGGGTCCCCAAGGTTTTTAGGGTTAGAAGGGGATTTATACAGATGATTGGAGAGAGGGGGGTTGAAGGGTGAATTTTCACAGATGGGGACCTAGACAAAAAGATAAAGGTGAGCCATGTCCCCGGCAATGACACCATTTGATGATCGTGGAAATCACCTCTTTAATAATAAGGAATTGTAGTATAGGAGACGGTTTTCGATTCAGCAAAAACCACAAATTTTGAATGTCATGGAGTATTTTAAATTAGCAAGTTTACCAAGGTCAAACTTAGGGACACGAGTCTCTTCATCTATTTATCAATTTTTTTCTATTTAATTTATGTTTAATTATTTTCAAGTCATTATGTCTTCATGTAGATGCACAACAAAATGCATATTAAACAACACACAATGGTGCATGTAATTTTTGTTGGATTTTTTTAATGCAAGTATAAGATGATGAATGGATGATATTAATGCAATGCAAACAAGTATGCAAAACAATATGTAGAAATATGCCCTGAATTAACAAATTGTTGAGCAATGGAATAAGGATCAGTTTCAGAGTCAAATGTTAAACAATAATAAGTAATGGCATTAATCATAAAATGTAAGAGACACGGAGTACATAAAGATGTAGCCTTTTCTATTCAGTGTTAAAACATCAAATTCTCTATGCCATTCGAAAGAGGATAAAATTAGCAAACACAATAAAACTGAAATCATGCAATTTGGATCTAAGATGCGCAATATATGAAGTAAATAGTGCAGGGGCATAAATGTAGTAAAAATGTGAGAAAAATAAAGATAAATATTGCAAATCGGTCCCTTGAGGGACCCATTTGCAAATACCAAAAAATGGTGGGGCCTCTCTGTGATTTTCCCTTTAGTGCGGAGGGACCTCGTTGTAATTTCATAAAGTCACAAGGGTCTCCCTATAAAATACCCAGGCACATACGTGTGACACGTGCTTGGGGACCAAATGTAATAATCGAAAATCCTAGGGTCTTCAATGCAAATTGCCTAGCTTCGTACATGCAGGACACGTGAGGGGGGTAGGCTCGGGAGAAGGCTTAGCTTCGGGCCACGTGGCATGATCGGGTGCTTTGGTCCTTGGTTCGAATCGCTCGAGCCTATAGGATTGGCGTTAGGCTCATGCGGACCACGTGACATCATCTAGACCGTCCGATGATAGGAATCAGACGATGCCTGCTTTTCATCCTCCACCGCATGTTTCCAGAGAAAGCGGGGCTCTAGCAACCATGTTCTTCCTCCACTAGCCTTTAACAGTTGCTTGGAAGGCACTGGCATCTTCGCGATGGGCTAGCGAAGGAGCTGAAAGATCAACAAGGACTCGGGGGTGATTAGCGTGGCTAGTCGATGAAGCGCGCCCGGTAGCGGAGCTTGAGATCGGAGGTGCTGAGTTAAGTCTAGCCATTGAGTACCTACATGGGTTAGAAGGATAGCCGAGGCGTGCATGGTGCAAGTGTTGGTGAATTGAGGTAAATGGAGGGTCGTGGGGCGATTGGAGGCGAAGCCATTGGTGAAATTCTTATCCGGTGAGGAAGATAACATGGTATGGTCATTATGGAGGTTCTAGAGAAGGCGAGTGGGTGAATGGAGTTGTGGGCGAAGGTGATTGGTGGTTGATGAAGCTCGTAAGGTGATCAGATGATGGAGATGGTGTAGGTAGGCGACAGGAAAAGTTTGAGAAAATCGAAGCAAAGCCAAGGGGAGGAGGTACCTGGAGATTAAGAGAAGAAGACATCAGATGTAGTGGCATGGGCTGAACTCACTTGGAGATCGGGTCGTCGCTCAACATGCTCATCCTGAGCATGGGGCTCGACAGCACATGGGGGCGGCTGCAACATGGTCGGAGGGCCATGGATCGCACCAGGAGTAACAACCATCATCGCCTCGACAAGCCGCCCTCTGCTGTCACTAGAGGGCGGAGGAAGCCAGGCACTTGGTGGGTGGATGAGGGTGCTATGGGTCGATGGAGGTGGTTTTACAGGCGGAGGTGGTGGAATTATAGGTGATCATGGTGAGGGTTTGTAACGGTGATTTGATGGCGGGGGAGTAATGGAGGTGAGTGTTGGTAGTCGCAAGAGGATGGCTGAGGAACATGCTATGTGGTGGTGGCATTGTGGAGCGGGGAGGGGTATGGAGGAAGGAGCGAAAATGAAAAGGGGACGAGGGGTTCGCAAGGTGTAATGGACGGGGCGGGGGTCGTTTGGAGGTGGAAGACGAGACAAGGGCCATTGGATCATGTGATCCAATGGTCCAAATGGAGGCGCTGGTGTGCGGCGAAGATGCGTTCGATCAGATTGCATCCAATGGTGGAGAGGTAAGCATACACGAGCGTTCGAGATGGGGGGTTAAGTCCCATCCAACAGCTGAGATGAAGCGGGTGACGCGGCTCGGTGAGTGCCATAGGTTAGGATGGGGATCGGGCGATTGAGGTTTAGGAAGGGATGAAAGGATGAGATCAGATCTTAGGGGAGATCTAATGGCTGGAAGTTAAGCGGGAATGGACAACATAGATTGAGGCAGGGGAAGGTGATCAATAGCCAATAGGGGGTCAGGTGGCGAGAGAGGAGGCGATCATGTGGGCGGCTCAGAGGGGCCACGTGACTGCTCTAAAAATTTTGAAAAATAGAAACAAAGATAAATATAAAATAAATAGAAGGAAGCAAAATTAGGAAAAACTTAAAACATGAAAGTTATAGATCTCGATGAGATCTACAAGTTTTATGTTGGTCAAAAAGTGAAAAGAGGTCATTTGTATAAAAATGTATTTTTGGGGGTATTTTTAAAGGGATAAAAAACACAACTTTAGGTTTTGAGATTTTTTGATATTTTTTTATCTCTTTTAAAGGTCAAAAAAATAGACAATATTTATTCTAATTTTTAGGGGTTTTTAATAAAATAGGAAAACAAGGAAAATGGTTAATGATTAAATAAATTAGAGTTGGCTTTTATAGGTTAATTATACACAGATTTTATTCAATATAATACAAGATAAGATTAATGAATTATTAGTAATTTTTATTGAATTGTTTAAGCTAGCAGATTAATATGTGGATTTTAACATGATGAATCTGAGATTTGTCATAGATCGAAAAATCATCAATGAAGATCTCTAAACAGTCACCCACCATGTCCAAAAAGATGGAAAGCATGCGCCTTTGGAATGTAGCAAGGGCATTACATAGTCCAAAGGGCATCCGTCTAAAAGCTTACGTACGAAATGGACATGTGAATGTTGTCTTGTCCTTGTGTTCAGGCGTAATGGCCAACTGATTATACCCCGAGTACCCATTAAGAAAGCAGTAGTGACTCTTCCCAGCTAATCTCTTAATAATCTGGTCAATGAATGGTAGAGGGAAGTGATCCTTCTTTGTGTCCCGATTCAATCGTCTGTAGTCCACACAGACCCATCAAGAAGTGGGTACATGGGTAGCAATCTCCTCTCTGTCATCATTCATAACTATAGTGATACCCATCTTCTTGGGTACCACATGTAACAGACTGACCCATTTGGAGTCGGAGATGTTGTAGAAAAAATCGGCACTCCACCGCTTGACTTTTTTCTTTCATAACCACCTCTCGAAGATTCGGGTTCAGCCTACGCTGGAACTCACGTGATGGCTTGGCGTCATCCTCAAGATAATGTCATGTGAGCATAGAGCCAGGCTTATCCCTAGGAGATCTTCTACATACCAACCTATCGCCTTGCGGTTTCTCTCAAGACCCACCATCAAATGAGATTCTTGGTCATCAGTCAAGTCTATTGAGATAATGACTGGAAACATGTCAGGCTCGCCCGTAAGGTTTACTTCATGCTCTGCAGTAAGGTCTTCAATTCTATGAATGTGGGAGTTGGTAAATCTAGCCTCTGAAATGTCTGCATGAAAGCTACCAGATTTGAATGTGAAAACTCTCTTCATATCTTTGAACTGGATGAAGACATCTCTACTGGTGTCTCCATCAACTGCATTGGCACTGTCACCGTCCTGGATGTACAATATACAAAAATCAAACACGGAAGGTCTCATCAAACTCCTGCCAGTCAAAGTCCGTGTCTGAATCGGAGGGATCATAATGATAAGAAATGAAATCGGCTTTGCTAACCGAATCAGTATCACCGGCCTTTGTGGTATCCTGCTCCAAAAGTGCACTCTCCGAACTCTCGTCTGCTGGCATATGTAAATCTACTAACTCTGAAGGTGTGACTAGATCTTGTGAATCCTCATATGACCAAATTACTTCATCATCTGTAATCACAAAATCACACTCATGGTGGATGTCTGGATCTAAATATATCGTCTGCTCTGAGATGGTCAGCTCCTTAATCGTCTCTATTTGTATGCTTTCGCCCTCGACGTGAAAGTATACCTTCCCACTATCATGATCAAACATGGCCTTTGTTGTCGCCAGGAAAGGTCAACCTAGTATGATCGAGGTATCCGTCACACATTCAAGGATCTGCATGTCCAACACGACAAAGTCTACAGGGATCAGGCCCTGAAGGGTGACGACATCATCCCTCAATAACCCCTTCGGCCTCTTGACAGATCTGCCTGCAAAATGAAGTACGATCATGCTCTGTCTAAGAGGACCAAACTCGAAGCGGTCGAATAGGGCTACCGAAAGAAGGTTAATAGAAGAGCCTTTGTCTTATAGAGTCTGATCGAACCGCTGCTCGTAAATGTATCATCTGACATACGGAGCCCATGCATCTGGCCTCTTTGCTGGCAAATGATTCTAGATAGCAAAGCATGTGGCACGTGTAAGCACATGAATCTTTGCAATGAGGATGCACCTCTTCTTCCTACATACTGTGGTCTTCTCTCTAAGATTCTTCTAGAAGAGAGGGATGTGCTCCAAGGCCTCCTGTAGAGTGAGCTAAATGTGGAATCTGTCTATCATCTGCTCGTCGTACTCTAGCTGCTATCTTTTTTTTGGATTTTCTATTTTTTGTCCTTCCCTAAGAGGAGTGCTTGAGGGAAGGGGATGGTTGTACCCGCATCAAGAAATGGAGAGCCTAGATTAGGAATAGGTCTCTGAGCATACAAATGGCTGGAATCGATACAAGCATCATCAATCATCACATCAGATGGACTTGGAGAAGAAACAGAAACCTTTCCTTTATTCATCTTTTTGTTTTTCAAAATTTTGTCTTTTTGTAATTTTCTAGACACGTCATCCTCAGAAACGGGAATAACAGTAAAATCAACTGGATCATCTATACATGGAAGCTTGGTGGCATCAGCATCACCTACAACATTTGAATAAGGGCATAAGTACCACGCTCTGGTCCATCATCTGGAGTACTTGTGGTATCAACACCACCCTCTATAGCATCTGGAGAGTAAACATCATCAGCACCATCATCTGGATCATCAGTAATATGGGTGGCATCAGCACCGTCATCATCATGAACTGCGGCATTAACGTCGCTCTCTACTCCACCTGGTGCTCTGGGATCTACATCTGGATGTCGCCTAGATGAGGCACTGCCTGCTGGCTTCCTACAACTCCTAAGTGTCAAAAAATAAACATCAAATAAACAATGAATATCGTCAAGTATCTCACTAGGAGTGGCGGACTCTATCAACTATACCTGCTCAGATTTCCTATTTAGGTTGTTCGGATTTGGCTCAATCTGTGTGGGTATGGTGGCCTTGCCCTTGATGATCGCTCTCATCTCCTGGAGGAACTCATCCATCTCTCGCCTGAATGTGGTTTGGTGCTCTGTAAGCATGCGGGCGAGGTCGTCTAAAGTTGGTTTATCATACGAGGGTGCATGGGAACCGGATGGTGTGCCTCTCTGAAAGTGTTGAAGCTAGCCATACTGCTGTTGTGAGTAGGAGTGACGGGGAGGCTGGAGGAACTGGGAGTGAGGCTATTGTTGCCTCCACTGTTAACTCTGGTATTAGGGTCGAGGAACGGAATGCTAGGAGTACTGGGGCTGTTTTGACTGATGCGATCCATGTCCTAGCTGTGTCGGAGGATGTTGTTGGGACTGAGCACCCTCCGTGGACCATCTGAAGTCTGGGTGATCATGGTGGATACCGGGATGTTGCTGATATTGGGGATACCAAATCCCTTTGGCTTCCATCAATGGCTCGAACTTCTTGTGCAATTGTGAGGGAAGGGACGCCCATGGCTGATCACTGTGATACACCACCATCTGTGTATATGGTGAAGATGATGGTAGCTAGTACTGTGGGGCTAGTTGAACATGCTCCGCTTGAATGTGATGGACCAGTCTATATGAGGCGGATGGCTGTGAAGATCTACTCCCTTGATCAGCATGTGACCTAGACGATGACAAAGAAGCTGTCGATGCCACTTGAAGGCACATGATCTGCATCTTCAAGTCACTCAAATTATGGGCTAGCTCATCAATCTTATTGAGCTTGTCCAGGCCCTGGCACATCTTCTTCTCAATGTTCTCATGTGATCCAACTTCTGGCTGATAATGCCCATGATTGGCAGCTGATGACTCTGCTAGTGCTGCCGCTTTATAAGATGATGAAGATGATCCCACCTTAATGCGAGCAACTCTGTGATGCGACAACACTTGGTGTGGAGGCTTCCCCTGAGTGTAGACACGGGTCTGGATCATAATAGTGTAGTTCTCAGCCATCTCCTCATAGATGGCCCAAACCCGATCCTCGTCCTTGGAGAAATAGGATCCTCCACTAGAGGCATTGACAAGAGCTCAGGTGTCAGACCACAAAAGAAATTCTATATGAAGTTGGACTTGATAATATCATGGTGGGGACACCTATCAATTAGCTCTCTGAATCGATCCCGAGCCTCGTGGAATTGCTCGTTTGGGATCATGGTGAAGTTACTGATCATAACTCTCGCTGCATTGTTTGAGATACTCGATCCTCAACTGCTCCCATGTAGTGACAACCCTCCATAAGTGCTTCAGCCAATAGCTGCTCTTCAATCAAGGAGAATGGGAATGCTATCAACTTGATGGTATCCTCATCCACCAGCCTGCCATTGGTGGTACTGTAGATCATCTCAAACTCCTGTACGTGGAGATGAGGCTCCTCAGTGGAATGCCCATGAAACTTTGGCAACATATGGATTGGCTGGGTCCTGAACTCAAAATCATTGAGAATTACTGGCAACTGAATCCACCTATGAGTGAGAGTTGCAACAGGGATGTGTTACTCCCTCATGGCGTGCAAAGGTCTCTCTACTCTGGCCTCCTCCTGGCATCCATCTCTGTCCTATGCTCGATGCTCAGCTATGTGTCGAGGAATCTCTAGTCCACCATCAGGTCTCTCAACTCTAGCATCTCTGATCTGCGTAAGCTCCGTCCTAACCTTTGTCATCAGTAACCCTTGGTCCCTAATCTTTCTCTTCATAACCTCCATGGATGCCAAGAGGTTGTTGTGGATAGAAACCTGATCGAATATAAAAGAATAAGACTGTGGCTGCTCATTCTCTTTCTCATCACTAGCCATCTCGTTAAATTCTGAAAAGGAAAAAGAACCAATCTCAAGTGCTGTCAAATCAACATGTAGCTGAAGTGACTATTTTTATCTCAGGTGATATGTTAGGAAGGTCAAAGAAGAAGGAAGCGGAACTCAGGTTTCGAGAGAGGGTCAGCGATCTTTGAAACCACCCGAGATGAACAAACATGTGTGCTGTGAAGCGGTGCCACCAGAGGTAGCCTAAGAGACCACCTGCCCATCATCATGATGTGTAAGTAAGTGAAGATAATATCTGTACTGAAAAATAACGGATCAGAAAACAAACCCCCAAATTCACCAACTCAACGTAATGATGATTGTGAAAGCTTGGTCGTTAATCTTTCCTATTTTTTTAGTAATAATGCAATTACTTAATTAGACTCACGGGTGAAGTCACCTAGGGAAGAACCTGACTAAGTCAGCTGAACATACCAAACTTAGACAAGACTACTTCTGCTAAGGGTCAAAGGCAAGTTCTTGCATCTCAACCATACACCAATGAGTAATGTACATGAGCATAGCGCACAAGTCTTGGGATTTCGGCTCTAATCCTTAGCGGCAACCTCCTCACCTACTCTGTCTGGAGGTAAGTACCTGCAAACAATAAGGGGGTTACTCTCCCCAAAACAACAATAGTCCTTTCATTTAGTTTTAGGGTCAAGTTGTTTTAGCAGTCCTGATTTTTGTTTGGTTATCACTTTTTTGGGTATTTTTAAAAAAAATGCTTAATGAATTTGTCCATTTCCCTTTTATCCTAAGTGAGAGAAAACAAGGTAGGATTCATAAAAGCTGATGCGTGATGAAATCAATGATGCATGTACGAGATAGAAGGCGTACCTTGCTCCAGTAGTCTACATTCAATATGATCCGCATATAAAAATAAAGAATGAAATTAAACTACGTAAAGGATGCAATAGAAACACCCTAACTTCTATTAGCGGGCAAGAACTGATTTATTTGACTAAGTACAAGCTACGATCTAAACTATAGGAATAGATATTCTTATTTAGGGGCTTTGGACCTAATCGGTTACCTAGCTCGTCCAAGGAAATAGAACCTAATGCTAAGGTCTCAAGCACAAAAATCACGTGAAAAAAATAAAAATAAAGGCGATGAAAATAAAATTCGATGAGGTCCTCTAAGTACACCGACACTTGGTGAAACATCCCCCGAATAATGTCCAAAGTCTCAACTTTCTTTAGAAAATAGAAAAAGGGCAAGTACCAAAAATTATTACAAATTAATTACAAAAATGAAATAAAATTATTGAAAAATAAATCTAAAAGCTAAGACGGTCTTCTGCTCCTCCTGCTCCTTCTAGTCTACTCTCTTCTGCTGGTTGTGTAGAACGCTCGACTTCCGCCTCGCTCGGGTGCATTGGTTCTCCTAATATGGCCTCCCTCACTCCGAGGGCCCTCGCAATAGAGGTGAGACAAGAAATGCATCAAATAACCGTTATGAAAAATAAAACAAATGAAATAAAAAGGAAAATGATAGAAAATAAAAAACAAAAAGGAAAGAATATGTACATGACCAAGAGAAAAAGGCAAAGAAAACCTAACTACCCTCGATGTGCCTCCCCAGCAATGGCACCATTTTGATGATCGACCGAGCGACTAGGGTTAAGTTAATGAAATCATGCAATTAATATTGTCGTTGTCACCCTAGAAACCAAGCCGATATCGAGAAAATTATTCAACCATAAAACGAATCAAGCAAATAAAAGAGAGTGGTCTATGCTTTTATTTATTAACTTGTTATAGCTCCCAGAGTCGAACACAAGGCGGCAACAATTATTAAGCAAGGGTTATTTAATCAATAAAACAATCAAAGACTAAAAAGAAGGAAACTCGTAGCAAACTACTCTTGGATTTTTGGGAATTTTATATTTTTAAAAATTTTATTGGATTTTTAGTTTTTATATTATTTATATTTTCTGATGTTTAAAAAAATTAATGATTTTTAATTTGTAAATTTTTATATTTTAAAATTTTCAAATAAAGCAATAAAACAATGGAATCAAGGCACATAAGCAATCTTTTTGAATTTTTCAAATATGGTAAAAATATCCAGAAAAAATTGAATAAAAATGTTTTTGTGTTTTTGATATTTTTTTACTATTTTGTAAATTTTTAGATTTTTTATGATTTTCAAAATGAATAAAAACAGGAAATAATGCAAATAGTGCACAGCCAAAAGTATTTTTCAAATTAAAATATAAAATAAGCTCAAAACTTTTGGAAGGAATTTTTATCAAAAAGTAGAAACAAATAACATAAATTTTGGGTTTAATATATGTTTTTATGGCGTTTTTAGAGTTTTGCAAATTTTTATAGTTTTATAAAAGATAATAAAATGAAATTTATATAGGACTTAAAAGAGGACAAAATACAGATATATTATTATTTGAAAATTTTTAAGGTATTTTTCGAATTCTTATGAATTTTCTAAAGAAAATAAGGAATTTTTAGTTGATTTTTGAATTTTTAATAATATTAAATAAAAGAAAAACACCAGACATAAATTACTACAAATAAAAGAATCTAACAGGAGATATTATGAATTTTTAGGGAATTTTCGAAATTTATTTGGTATTTATTGCAGCAAATATGAACAAAAATAAAATGCTAGCAAAGGAGGACCAAATAGCAATTACTTTAAATTCTTGGGCTAGTCAATAACACACACTATAGAAACTCAGGGCCAATTGCGTAAAAAGTCTAACAAAAACGTGCAACGCTCACACGGGCATAAATACAATTTCCCAAAAGTTACTTCGATTTCATTAAAACATGTATGGAAGAACGGATATGAAGGTCTCACCGGCTGGACTACAATCAGAAATGTCTCACGTTGCTTTGGTTTGATCGTCCGACTAAGAGGTCCAACACGTCGCTGGAAGAGGTCCGTGTTGAATGGGGCCCTTCGATGGCCCGTCGAGAGGCTCGATGAAGGTCTGAGGCATGTTGCACTTGAAGCTATCAAGCTGGGTTGCTTCCGTGCACATCTAAACTTGGAAAGCGATGCAGGGCTCGGAGGTGAAACTCTAACCAGAGTTACTTTGCATAAATAGCAAGAGAAGTGATGGGGAAATGGATTGGACCTCCGGCATATATGAGGGAAGGAGGTCTATCCCTAAAATTGATCATATGATCGATCCTAGGGATGAGCAGGTTACGATAGAAGGTGGGCGATGACGTGGTGATCATGTCGATGTGGATAAGTGGATGCAACAGAGCTCTAACCCAATGATCGGAGCAGCTATGGCGGATGGTGGTAACAATGTGATGATCGAAAGAAAACGATAAAAAGAAAATGAATGAAAGGTACTTGATGATATAGGATTGGACGTCGGAGAACGGGGAAGTGAATGGTGAGGTCGTGGGCTGGACCCAGCTGCGGGAGGCTGAGGAGGCTGAACGCGATGGAGAGATCCAGTCGCGTACGAGCGTCGACTCAATCGACCACCAAATTGACCACCAAGAGCTCCATGAGATCATGTCACTATCCTAGTGTTTCTTCGTTGATCAAAAAACGCGGTGAGGAGCGAGCTACACACATGATGGATCATATGAGATTATTTATAGGGTCCCTAGGTGTTTGGAAGGATCAAGAGTTTTTACGTGAACAAGGGGGATTTAGACTCTCCTAGGTATCTGTGAAGGTCATGGATCTTCAAGGAGCACAGGGTTCTGCAATCCGAGACAAATAGCTATTGAACTCAGGTTGGAGAAATAGAAGAAATCGGGCCCGGCGAACCCCAGTTGAGTCCTGACTTGGGGAAGGAAGGGCTGACCCGCGTCAACGGACCTGGGTCAACCAATATGAAAATTTCATTTCAAAAATAAAAGAAAAAACAAATGAAATAGTAAAAGACCTTAAAATAAAAAAAGATCAAAAAGAAAATGGTTAGTTATTTTACAATCTATTTTTTGTGATTTTTAATAATACTAAAAATATATACAATACTATATACATTATATATTAGTATGTATATGTACAATATACCTATAGAAAATGTTTACATATTTTTATTTTATTATTTTTATAAATACATTATATTTTATATTTTATTTATTTACAACATGTTTTAAGGTGTATAAGTATATTTTTATTGGATTTTTACAAGTTAAAAACAAGGGTTGATGAATTAGTACTGTGTATAGTATATACACTTGGTTCTTTTGCAATGAAGAGTTGATTTTATTTTTATTTTAGTTTGTAATCTCTAAGTTTATTTTACATTTATATAATTATTAGAAATATTTACATGAGTTTAAAATAAATCTATATAATTTATACATAAAATAAATAAGTAAATACCTAAATACATGTATCGGTACTGTACAATTTTACACCATTTTATTTTTCAAATATTTTTTATTTAAAAACATTTTTATTTAAAAGATTTATCAAGGAAATAAATCAATTTGAGATACTTTATTGAGAAATAAAATAGGTCAATGATGTATACATGATAAATAGGGGATGATATATACAGTCAATAAATATAGAATAAATAATAACTATTGGGTATTTTTATTTCTTTTCTTTTCTTTCTTATTTATTCTTTATTTTGAATAGATAAGTGTTACTTATATAATATTAACAAAAGCATGCATAATGATAATTTATTGGATATACATGTATTTTGCATATGGATTTCTGCTAAAATAAAAGAATAAAGGATGTGAATCATGGATTCATCAAAGTACACCAGTGTCCTAGATCATTGTCAAAAATTAGAAGGTGGACACCATTATAGTAGAATACGATAGTGAAAGTGATTCAATGTGGCGTATGGTGGCCAACTCTTTTCAAGGATGCTACAACTTATGTGAAGGATTGTACTAATTGTCAAAGAATTGGAGGAACCATCGGTTCCAAAGATATATTTCCCCTCAAGTATATCCAGATATTATATATTTTTGATGCATGGGGCATTGACTTCATGGGTCCATTCTCTAACAATCAGAGATAAGAGTACATATTGCTTGTCATGGATTATGTTAGTCATTGGGTGGAGGCTATCCCCACTCGAACCGTTGATAGTTGTATTATTTGTCACTTTTTCAAGGACAACATTATCTCATAGTTCGGGATTACCCAGATTCTCATTTCATATGGGGGAAGACACTTTATCAATAGAGAGGACATAAAGCTTGTGAAGGAGTACGACATTGAGAATTGTTTCGCATCTCCTTACCACCCATAGACTAATAGCTTGGCTGAGATTTCTATTAGGGAGATAAATACAATGAAGGATATGGAATGATCCTTAAGTGCATAACGGAAGTGTGATGATCACATCGAATGAGATTGGAGCGACTAGTCACATTAGTTGCTCGGTGCAGCAGAAGTTAAAAAATTAAATGTGATGAAACCACATGATCCACGAACACTTCTAGGATCATTTCATTTAAACCACAATTAGTACTAAAGTTACATCTTGAAGCGTGGTTGTGATCGAGTCTCTAAGGGAAGAGACCATCTATCTCAAGTCCGATCCGACAGAGGAGAAGCTAGCGAGCGTTTTGATGAGATGTGTACTCCTCGTAATCCGAGTTGAAGATTCAAGTGGCGAATCACCTGATCTCGTCACATGAGATCCGATGTCTTCTTCATGAGCGAGGTGCACCGAATAAGACAACGATCCACAAGCGATCGAAGCAGCGGCTCAACGACGTAGCATCGACGGTGACTCTCTCTAGGGTACAAGGTGGACGGCCACTAAGAGAGAGAGAGAGAGAGAGTTGGGGCATATACAATGAGAAAGAGAGAGAGAGAGAGACTTGCCAAGAATTGTAAAAGAAAAGTTAGGGTTGCCTTTTCTTTTATAGTATTTTGGGAGTCCATGGATTCCAATCCATGTGAAACAAGAAATCAATGGTTGAGATTGATTTATGTTTCTATTCAATGGCCATGATTTTGTTGTAAAAATATGACAACTGTTAATTTAGATTATATTAAATATATATTGAATAATCAATATAATTTAATTTGAACTAAATTAATGTTCATAAAATGATTAGGAGGGAGGCCACCCACCTCCCTAAAAAGGGGGGGACGACCACCCTTGAGACCAAGTCAAGGGTCGTCGTCCACCATCCATTGAATGGATGGTGGTGGCTTCTCCAATCCTTTATATTTATTTACAACAACTTTTATTGTAAATTAATTCACACAAAATATTTCCGAATTAATTTTATAAATATTGCAATCATGCCAATAAATAATCGTGAATCGTATTCACATCCCAGAAAAAATGCAAATTGTATTTCCAATTAATTCCCAATGTGAATCCAGTTCACATTAACAATTATTTTGAAGATACTATCTAAAATAAGCTCTCTAATGCATTATGCCAATAAATAATCGTGAATCATATTCACATCCCAAAATAAAATGCAAATTGTATTTCCAATTAATTCCCAATGTGAATCCAGTCCACATCAACAATTATTTTGAAGATACTCTCTAAAATAAGCTCTCTAATGTATTATGAATCACATTTGTAATCTATATAATATGGATAACACTATCAACATTATTCACAACCTTGATAATTAAATCAAATATAATTATCTTGGATCATCACTCACATGTATTTAAATAATATGAATCACATTCATATTATTTATGATAATTAAATCACATTTAATTATCAACATCGCAATGCTTAGATACTTAATTCAACAGTGGTATTCTTCTTGAACTCTTTCAAGAACAATACGCTTTCTCCACGGATACGTAAAGATAAGGACAAGATGATTGCATGATCCACGTATAATGACTTGGATATTGAGATCACATCTCAGATCCAGATCTCAGGGACCTCTCTTAGATGCTTGATTAAATCAAGGCCATAGATCCAATCTTCTCATTGCATCTGAATCACATTCATACCAATGTCCAACACTTGGACTAAGATCAGATCACCTCTCTAATAAGATGAGTAACTAAAATCTAGACATGTTTCATCACTCCCTAGGAATGGAAGCGTCATAGTTATACAATCATTAATTATTACATCACCCTCAGGTATTCCTAATACCTATATATCCTGCATACTGGAAGATCTAGAATAAACCCGAAGTTATAGATCAATTTCTATTGTCATCTTTAGGATTTTATCATTAAGTTTCTCATTCAGTTTGGGAATTGGTATCGATCATTTGCTTTCCAAAAGCATATATCATACCTACAAATTCTTGTCATGCTTCCAAAGCAAGGCGACCATGCATGGAATTTGATCAGTCCCAATACCACATGAGTGAGCTCATGTCTTTCGATTTAGAAGTGAATTTGTATGATCCCTTTGAGAGATTGTATTACTCATATGCCCTTGTATGCACACCTACTCGCCTTTGTATAGACCTTGATTAGTCCATCAACCTATCGGTTTGCCAAATGTACATACTTAAACATATAGCAATACGTATGTCTTCAGTGAGAGGATGCATGCCTATTTTGCGACAACATACGACTTTGTTATCTTGATCTCACTAAGTCAACTCTTTGACCTAACTTATTTGATACCTTCGAATATCTATTCCTATACAGAGGACCTATATCAAAAGGTCGGTCAGATATCATCCAAATGAGAAAGGATTGTCGTCTCCTACTCAGGCTGGAGATCATCTCTTAACAATCATTTGACGGTTCTTGATGAGTCTTCAATCTAACTCTTTAGATATTCATTAAGCACCAGCCTCTATGATTCAACAATTGAATCAATAGTTGTATGATCATCAAGATGGCCATGGTACATAACCCTAATTGTACTAAGGGACCTTATAGTGCATTCATTCATTTAATCTCACACGTGGAGTGAAAATAAACCAATAAATTTTATTGATATATCAAACATTACAATAACATTTATTATAGGAATGGTTCGCCCCGGGCTCACATTGCTAACAATCTCTCATTTGCCCTCAAAACCATTCAGATACAATCCTCAAACCCATACTCATTACATGCTGGTCGAAAACCATTTGTGTCAAAGGTTTAGTAATCACATCAACAAGCAGAGGCCATATTGGTGATGATGATGTCACCATGCTTTTGAATCTCTTGAATGATGTGGTATTTCCTTTCTACGTGCTTGCTCTTTTGATGCCATCTAGGTTCCTTCGCCTGAGTTATGGCTCCTGTGTTATCTCATAGTAGTGGGATGGAGTATTAGAGGAAACTACGCCAAGCTCCATGATGAACTTGCGTAAACACGCCGCCTCCTTTATAGTATCCGATGCGGCAATGTATTCAGCTTCTATTGTTGAATCGGTTGTAGTGTCCTACTTCTTGCTTCTCCATCTCACAACACTACCATTCAACAGGAACACAAACCCTGATGTTGACTTTCGATCATCAATATCGGACTCAGAATATGTGTATCCCAAGACTTGAATATCACCATCTCCATAGACCAAGATGTAATATTGTGTCCATCTTAGATACTTGAAGATGTTCTTCATTGCATTCCAGTGTTTCTCTCCATAGCAGGATTGGTAAAGGCTTACTACTCCCACTGCATGGCAGATATCTGGCCTTGTGCACATCATGGCGTACATTAAGTTTCCTACAATTGATGCGTAGGGGAATCAAACCATGGCTTTCTTTTCCTTAATACTTTGAGGAGCCATCCTTTTAGACAGATGGATACCATGTCTTAAGGGAAGGAAACCTTTCTTGGAGTTCTCCCTATGGAAATTCTCCAAGATCTTCTTAATGTACCCATGTTATTACAATCCTAATATCCTCTTTTCTTGGTTTCAGAATTGCTTCAGACCCAAGATGTAAGAGGCTTCTCCAAGATCTTTCATCTCGAAGGTATGGGATAGCCAAATCTTAACATTAGTCATCATTATTGTATCATTCCCAATGATAAGGATGTCATCTACGTAAAGCACGATGAATACAATGGCGCCCCCACTAAGCTTCTTGTACACACACGGTTCATCAGGATTCTGCACAAAATCATAACTCTTTATGACTTCGTTGAATCTGACGTTCCAACTACGAGAAGCTTGTTTGAGCCCATAGATGAATCTCTTCAGCTTGCATACTTTACCTTTCTTGGCTATGAAACCATGGGAATGTTCCATATAGATATCCTCTTTGAGGTATCCATTGAGGAAAGCTATATTGAAGTCCATCTACCAGATGTCGTAGTCAAGATATGCAGCTATAGCTAGCAGTGCTCTGATGTACTGAAGCATAGCCACATGAGAGAATGTCTCATCGTAGTCGATGCCTTCTCTCTATGTGTAGCCCTTGGCTATGATCCGTGCTTTGAAAGTTTCTCCTTCCCCATCAGGTCCCCTTTTTCTCTTGAAGATCCATTTACACCCGATGAGTTTTACCCCTCTATGTGGATCCTCTAGGGTCCATACACCATTTTTATGCATGGAGTCAATTTCTGACTTCATTGTTAACATCCATCTATCCATGTCATGATCCACGAGTGCTCCATCAAATGAATCTGGATCATTGTCAGATTCACCTGACACATGGGATCCATACCTTTCAGGTGGTGCAACCACCCTCGAACTCCTTCGAAGAGATACATATGTTTCATATTCTTTTTCTTATTTAGTTTCTGGTTCAGGAAACTCAGTATCCTCATGGGATTCAATGAGTTCCGTTACTTCATTTTTTATCTTGACTCTTAAGGAAATCCTCCTCCAGAAATTTTACATCTCTAGAGAAGAAGACCTTATGAGTCTCAGGATCATAAAGCCGGTATCTGATATCATCATTAACATTCCGAATGAAGTAGCACTCATGAGTGTGAGATTTTACCTTGCTTCCACGATCTTTGCATGGACCAGGCAACCCCAAATCCTTAAGTGTCTAACACTAGGTTTGGTTCCATACCAAATCTCATGAGGAGGCTTAGGTATGCATTTTCTAGGAATCTTGTTCAGGATATATATTGCAGTCTCTACTGCATATCCCCAGAAACTAAGTGGTAAATGTGCTTTACTCATCATTGAGCGGATCATGTCCATGATGGTCCCGTGTCTTTCAACAACACCATTAAGTTTGGGGGTTCCAGGACAAGTGAGATTGGAAACAATTCCTTTTTGTTTAAAGTATTCCTCGAATTCATCTGAGAGGTACACTCGCCACCTCGGTCAGATCGAATCCATTTAATCTTCCTATAAGTTTGGTTCTCAACCAAATCCATGAACTTTTTGAACTTTTTCAAAGGTTTCCTATTTATGACATAATAGGAAGATAAACCCGTATCGCAAATGGTCATCAATAAACATCAAATAGTACTGGTATCCATTTCGGGTCGCGGTACTAAAGGGACCACATGCATCAGTATGTATTAGGTCAATAATACCTTCTCATCTTGTAACCTTATTATGGAAAGGCATCCTAGTCATTTTACCTTGAATACAATGTTCGTAGATAGGCAAAGACTGAACCTGTAGAAAATCTAAGGATCCATCCTTTATCAATCTATTGATCCTATGAACAAATAAATGACCAAGCCTTTGATGCCAAATCACATTTGAATGATTTCCATCCTCCCTGGTTCTTTTAGGGTTTTTATTAGTGGTAGTAAAATTCATAATATTTTTTTATCAATGCAAAATTCATAGAGTCCACTAGTAGTCAGAACACCATCCGTAATATATTTATCATAACAACTTATAACAAGTTTATTACAGAATAGAAATGAATATCCACTCCTAATCAATTTAGATATAGATATTAAATTCCTTTTGATATTTGGAACGTCTTTAACACTCTTTAAGTACTAGGACTCCTACACTAGGTAATGAGAACCTGCAGGTCCTAATGGCGATTGCTGCAACACTTGCATCAGATCCCATCTGGATGACTATCTCCCCTTCATCAAGACTCTTAGTTTCGTGAAACAGATGCAATAAATTTCATACATGAACAGAAGCACCAGAATCGATGACCCAACTACATTCTTTTCCTATGAGAAAATTGGTATCAATGATGAAAGTAGAATTCATACATGCTGGAGCTTTACCTTTGTTAGCATACTTCAGGTAATCTGGACAGTTATGCTTTCAATGACCCAGCTTCTTGCAGTGATGACACATATCGGTCTTCTTTGATGTCACTAGTATCGAAGCAGTAGAGGATGAGACAATACTTTGGCTCTTCTTCTTTCTCTTATAGGACATGCCCTTATGAGATCCTTTCTTCCGACCACATTTCCCATTGACCTGTGCATCCATTACACTGTCAGAGGGATTATCTTTCTTCATTATTTCTTCTGCAGACTTTAATGGAGCCAATAGCTCAGTGTTAGACAAGTTCAACTTGTTCATGTGGAATGACACTCTAAAGTTATTAAAAGACTTGGGTAGAGACATCAGAATGAAGTCAGACTACATTTTGGCATCCATATCTACCCTGAGAGTTTCCAATTCAGACAAATACCCCAGCATTTTCAGTACATGTTCCCTAACGGAAGTCCCTTCCTATATTTTGCAGTGAATAAGCTCTTTTATGACATTATAACGATGAGTTCGGTTGACATCTCTGAACATCTCCTTGAGATTTTGCATTATATCCTGCTACGTCTCCATCTTCACATGTTGCTTCTGAAGCACATTATAGAGAGATCCCAGAATATAACATCTGGCCAATGTATGATCTTCATCATATTTTTCATTATATTTGATATCTTCCGATGTCTTAGCGTTTTCAATCTTGTCCTTGGACAACATATAGGATATGCACTCCGCAGATAAGACAATATCCAAATTATGGATCCAATCCGAGTAATTTGGTCCAGTCAACTGATTGACCTCCAGGAGCCTACTAAGTGGGTTCATGGACTTCATTGTCTGAAATTAATAATGCACTATATTAAAGCATATACATAATTATATATTCAATATTAAATCTTTTATTAAGAATTTTTAATCAAATCAGTCTTGCCTTTTCAACTTTGAAAGTTCATTCTCTTAATCACTTTCAAAGTAAGAGATATACTTACCTCTATATCTCTAACAAGAACTAGGATCTCCTTTTCTACCTTAATTACATCCCGTAATATGAGAAAATGTAGCTCGGGTAAAAAGAAGTGGGAACACATTTTGCCTTGCAAGTCCAACTTGCATTCCCAATTCGATCTTTAACACATGGGCCCACCAACCCTGTGGTAATGTTGACTTATTGTTAATTGGACCAACTGTCAATAGGATTAGAACTCATCATGTGTAATCCAATATCGTCCCAATAATACGAGGAACTAATATTGGGGTCACTACGTATACAACCTTACTCTTTCAAGAAGCAAAGAGCCCGATCAAGATGTGCAAGTATGCAGGAGTTGTCACTTCAGACATATGTCTCCTACATACAATCCCTTGCGACAGAACCCTTCACCTTGACGGGAGACCATGGATGTCACTTATGTGATCCTCCACCTAATATTCAAATTTTAATTAATTATTATGAATCATATTCATATAATTAATTCTTCCAAAAGAAATACAACTCTATTCATAATAGAGTGTTAATAATTGGATATAATTTAATTAATCATATTAAATGAATTATCAATCCAATTTTATTAACCAACAAACTTGATTGTTACTTGAAGAATGGTATAATATCAAAAATACGTATTATTAAAATTTTAATAATTAAAGAAATACACCATGATCTCTTCAAATATTATCCTTTCCTTACCCACTATCATGGCCAGTACGCACAAGATATGGGACAGACCGCACATGGAGCAACCTACTACCCCATCGATCCCTGACTAGACACCATATCTGCCTCAAGTCAAGATAATGCGATTTCATCCTTTTGTATTTGAGATGATAATTAGTCTTTCAACTAAGGTTATATCATATAATATTTATCAAAACCTTTTTGATTAATATTATAAGGATATTTGTTAGAAAATCCCCAATCCTATCCAAGTAACAATATTTTGCATGTAGAGATTGTACTACAACTATTGTAGGATAAACTAGGGTTTTCATGAGACATCCATTCAATGGCCTATCATGATTAATAAATTATTTTAATAATTATTAAGAATCATATTTAATTAAGGTAAATTCCCAATTTCCATGATTTTCATTGAATTATAAACACATTAGTAAGGAGCTTTGATGATCTAATCATCTTCCAACCTATCTCCACTAAATATGGAATATCTAGGGCAAATGGAGTCGGAATCATTCGAAACAAATTCAAGTGGTTTGATGGTTTGATTCTCTACTTAATACAAGTGTTTATTTCATATTTCAGGATGGAAAAATATTAATAAAAAATAATTTTGTTATAGATCCATCAATACATGCAAAATAATTTTTCATAGCGGGAACTATTCAAATCATTTTCATGCACTTAGTACCAATTAAAGGTTACAGTTTTTGGGATATATTTAGAAATTCTAAATACATTTTACTAGCCAAAAAGCTCTTCAAATAGTTCACAAATAATAGGTTTTTATTTCATCAAAAACTGATTTGAATCATGCATCCAATGCAAAAATAATGATTCTCGCGCATCCGAAACATGAACCATGATCGCCTAGGATTTTGCATCATATCCAAGACCTGAACCTACCTTTGATACCACTTTAAGTATATGGAAAGATCCTTAAACGCATCATGGAAGCGTGATGATCGTATCGAATGCGATCGGAGTGACTAGTCGCACAAGTTGCTTGGTGTATCAGAATTTTAAAAAATAAAATGTGATGAAACCACATGATCCAAGAACACTTCTTGGAACATTTCACCTAAACCACAATTAGGTATTAAGGTTACCTCTTTAAGAGTGGTTGCAATCGAGTCTCTAATGGAAGAGACCTCCTGTCTCAAGTCTGATCCGATGGAAGAGACGCTTGCGAGTGCGTTCATGTGATGCGTACTCCTCACAATTTGAATTGAAGATCCAAGTGGCGAATCTCTTGATCACATCACACAAGATCCGATGTCTTCTTCATGAGCAAGACACACAGAAGGAGATGGAGAACCACGAGCGATCGAAGCGGCGGCACAATGGCATGACATCGACAATGGCTCTCTTCAGGGCACAAGGTGGATGACCACTAAGAGAGAAATAGAGAGAGCGAGAGAGATGGGGTGTGTACAATGAGAGTGACAGAGAGATAGACTTGACAAGAGTTGTAAAAGAAGATCTAGGGTTGCCTCTTCTTTTCTAGTATTTTGAGAGTCCATGGATTCCAATCCATGTGAAACACAAAATCAATGGTTGAGATTGATTTGTAGTGTCCATGATTTTGTTGTAAAAACACAACAATAATTAATTTAGATTAAATTAAGAGTATATTGAATAATCAACATAATTTAATTCGAACTAAATTAATTTTCATAAAAGGATTAGGAGGGAGGCCGCCCACCTCCCTTAAAAGCGGGGAATGGCCACCCTTGAGACCAAGTCAAGGGTGGTCGTCCACCATCCATTGAATGGATGGTGGTGACTTCTCCAGTCCTTTATATTTATTTACAACAACTTTTGTTGTAAATTAATTCACAAAAAATAATTCTAAATTAATTTTGTGAATATTGCAATCATGCTATTAAATAATTGTGAATCATATTCACAACCCAAAATAAAATGTAAATTGTATTGTAATTAATTTCTAATGTGAATCCAATTCACATCAACAATTAATTTAAAGATACTATTTACAATAAGCTCTCTCTAATATATTATAAATCATATTTATAATATATATATATAATATGGATAACACTATCCACATTATTCACATCCTTTATAATTAAATCACATTTAATTATCTTGGATCATCATTCTCATGAATTTAAATAATATGAATCGTATTCACATTATTCATGATTATTAAATCACATTTAATGATCAACATCTCGATGCTCAGAACTTAATTCAACAATGGACTTATTCTTGAACTCTTCGAGAACAATGCACTTTCTCCACGAATACTTCAAGATAAGGACAGGGCAAGTGCACATTCCATGTATAGTGACTTAGATATTGAGATCACATCTCAAATCTGGATCTCGAAGACCTCTCATAGATGCTTGATTAAATCAAGGTCGTAGATCTATTCTTCTCATTGCATTTGAATCACATTCAGATCAATGTCGAACACATGGACTAAGATCATAACACTTCTCTAATAAGAGGAGTCACTGAAATCCAGACTTGTTTCATCACTCCCACAGAATGGAAGCGTCATGGTTAAAAAATGGTAATGATCACATCACCCTCAGGTATTCCTAATACATGTGCATCATGCATACTGGAAGACCTAGAATAAATTCGAAGATATAGATCGATTTATATTGCCATCTTTAGGATTTTATCATTAAGTTTCTCATTCAGTCCTTGGGAGTTGGTATCGATCATATGCTTTCCAAAAGCATATAGGTTGTCATGTTTCCAAAGTAAGATAACCATGCATGGAATTTGATAGGTCCCAATACCTCATGAGTGAGCTCATGTATTTCGATTCAGAAGTGAATCTGTATGATCCCTTTGAGAGACCGTATTACTCATATCCACTTGTATCTACACCAGCTCGCCAGAGTATAGACCTTGATTAGGCCATCAACTTATCAGTCTGCCAAATGTGCATACTTATACAAATAGCAATACATCTGTATCCGGTCAGAGGATGCATGCCTATATCACGACAACATACGACATAGGACTCAGTTATCTCGATCTGGCTAAGTCAACACTTTGATCTAACTTATCTGATACCTCTGAATCTCTATTCCTATATAGAGGACCTGCATCAAAAGGTCGATCATGAAGGATATGGGAAGATACTTAAGCGCATCATGGAAGCATGAGGATCACGTTGTATGCAATCGGGAGCAACTAGTCGCACTAGTTGCTTGAGGTAGTGGAATTTAAAATTTTTATCCGATGAAACCACATGATCCAAGATAACTTATTATATCGTTTCATCTAAACGACAAACAAGTATTAGGTTTACCTCTAGAAGTGTGGTTACGATCGAGTCTCTAAATGAAGAGACCTCCTGTCTCAAGTCCGATGTGACGGAGGAGACGATTGCGAGCATGTTGATGAGATGCGTGTTCCTTGCAATCCATGTTGATGATCCAAGCGACGAATCTCCTAATCTCATCACATGAGATCCGATGTCTTCCTCATGAGCAAGGTGCAATGAAGGAGACAAAGATCCACGAGCAAATAATCCGACAGCATAACGATGATGCTGCGACGATGGCAACTCTCTCAATGGCTCTAATATTGGACGACCGCAATGAGAGAGAGGGAAAAAGACTTGGTGTGAAGATAGAGAGAGAGAGAGAGAGAGCAATTGATTTTCTATTGTGTCATGAAGAGCAAGGGATGCCTCTTCTTATATAGTATTTTGAGATCCATGGATCTCAAATACTGGACAACACTAAATCAATGGATGAGATTGATTTGTGTTTCTTTCAATGGCCACGATATTGTTGTAAAAACACAACAATAATTAATTTAATTTAAATTAATATATATATCGATAAATAAATATACATTAATGTCAAATCAAATTAATTAATCTATATTGGGGATAATGGGAAGATTGACCATATCCCCTAAAAGAGGGGGGGTGACCACTCAATCCCAATGGATGTTGATGGTCGTCCACCCTCATAAGTTGGAATGGGTTAATTATCTCATGAGATCTCATTATCTCATGATATCTCCAAGATTTACGACAATATTTGTTATAAATTATTTCACAAAAACAATTCATAATTATCTTGTGAACATTGCAATCATGCCATTGGAAATATGTTAATCAAATTCACAACCCAAAATAAAATGTAATTATATTTTCAATTAGTCATCCAATGTGAATCCAATTCACATCAATAATTAATTAACAAATATAAATCACAATAGGCTCTCTCTAATATATTGTAAATCACATTTATAATATATCTAGTTAATATGGATAGTGCTATCCACATTATTCATATCTATGATAATTAAATCTCATTTTATCATTTTGGATATCTATTCTCTTGTGCCCAAATAATATGAATCACATTCGTATCATTCACATCTTTTGATAATTAAATCACTTAAATTCTCTCAGATAACTCTCCTTATAATAGGAAACAAATTCATATTATTCATGATATTAAATCACATTTAATTATTATTTTTTTCAATGCTCGGATACATATATCAAAAATGAAATTATCCTGAATTCTTTCAAGGATAATGCTTCTCAATGCTCGGATACATATATCAGCTATGAAATTATCCTGAACTCTTTCAAGGATAATGCGCTTTCTTCGCAGATACTTGGAGATAAGGACAGGATTGTTCCACGTATAGTGACTTGGATATTGAGTCACATCTCAAATCCAAATCTTACGGACCTCCCAAATATGCTTGATTAAATCAAGGTCGTAAATCTAATCTTTTCATTACATCTGAAATCACATTCAGATCAATGTCCAACATTTCAACCAAGATCAGATCACTTCTCTACTGAGAGGACTCATTAAAATCCATAACTGTTTCATCACTCCCTCAGAATGGTAGCATCATGGTCATACAATTGATTATGATCACATCACCTTCAGGTATTCCTAATACATGTACATCATGCATACTGGAAGACCTAGATTTAACCCAAAGTTTTAGATCTCTTTTAGACTGTCTCCTTCAGAGTTTTATCATTAAGGTTCTCATTCGATCATTGGGAGTCAGTATCGATCATATACTTTCCAAAAGCATATGTCATACTCAGGTATTGATCATATACTTTCCAAAAGCATATATCAAACCTTACAAATTCAGTCAAGCTTCGGGAGTGAGATGACCATACACAAAATTTGATTCTTCCCAGTATCTCATGAGTGAGCTCATGTCTTCCAGTTCAGTAACTGAACCTGTATGATCTCTTTGAGAGATCGATTACTTATATGACCTTGCATGCACGCCAGCGCACGCTTTATAGACCTTCGTTAGGTCATCAACCTATTGGTTTGTCAAATGTACATACTCAGACATATAGTAACACATCTATCTCCGGTCAGAGGATGTGTGCCTATATCGTGATAGCATATGACATAGGACTTTGGTTATCTTGATCTCATTAAGTCAACTCTTTGACTTAACTTACCTAACACCTTCGAATCTTTATTCCTTTGTAGAGGACATGTATCAAGAGGTCGGTTAGATATCAACCTTTAGAGGAAGGATTGTCATTTCCTTCTCAGGATGGAGATCCTCTCTTAACAATCATTTGACGGTGCTTGATGAGTCCTCAATCTAACTCTTTAAATATTCATTCAAGCACCAGCCTCTATGATTCAACAATTGAATCAACAGTTGTATGATCACTAATATGGCCATGGTAAATAAACCTAATTATACTAAGGGACCTATTATGCAAATTATTTATTCTTCATTTCAGATCTAGGAATGATATTTGCAATAACATTTATTGCATAATGGCTCGTCATGGGCTCGCATGTCCAACAATCTCCCACTAGCCCAAAGAGCCATTGATGTGTTAATCTTTAAACCTGCACTCATGTGACTATCATAAGCTATTTAGAAAAATAGGTAGGTAAGCTGATCAGTCACTCTGTTCCCGAGAGACTATACCAAGTCCTTTTACGGTACTCGCATATCTCCTAGTATCAGTGCTCGCATTCAATGTGAATGTTTCTTCTTATGCAACCAATACTCTATTTTGTCACTTATAGTGTCCTTGACACTACAGCTCAATTATCATAACTAGTATTTCTATTATCCTTATCAGAATACCCTTAATCCTGGAGATCTCTATCTCCTAAGGTATATGTAGTTAAGAACTTTTAGATCACTATCTATAAAGTCTTAATTTCTTGAAGATAAGACTCTGAGATCACTATCTCTCAGTATTGTCATCTTTGAAGATATTATTATTACCGCAATTAAGTGTTTTATTTCCATAGTAGGATTAGTAACAGTTTACTACTCCCACTGCATGGCAGACATCTGGCTTTTGTACATATATAGCATACACCTGACTTCTCGTAACCGATGCACAAGGGCAAGTAGTTTTAGCATTCACCTCCACAACTCCTTGAGGTGCTATCCCTTTAGAAAGGTAAGTACCATATCTTGAGGGAAAGAAGCCTTTCTTGAAATTTTCCAAAAAATGAAACATGTCCAAGGTGTACTACTAATGAGACGATTCCATTGCCCTTTTATCTTTTCTTCTATAAATCTTCACAACTAAGATCCAAGAGATGTCCTTGAGATCATATCCCGAGGTATGGAATTTACTATCTATAAAACACTAATTATTATCCTTATATCATTCTAAATGATTAGTATATCATCTACATTTAGCACGATGAACACAATGGCACTCCCACTAAGCTTCACATAGTTCATCAAGATTCTATCTGAAATCATAATATTTATATTTTCATAAAATCCAATGTTCCAACTATAAGAAGCTTATTTGAGTCCATAGATAGAGTTCTTCATTTTGCATACCTTGCTTTCCTCAACCATGAAGCCCTGGGGCTACTTCATATGAATATCCTCATAGAGTTATTCATAGGGGAATGCAATATTGGCTTCCATCTTGAAGATGTCATAGTCAAGTTGTGTAGCTATAGTTAGCAATATTCTGATGGGTTTAAGCATGGTCACTAGAAAGCAAGTCTTATCGCAAGCGATGTCTTCTTTCTGTGTGTATCTTGAGGATACGAGGCGTGCTTTGAAGGTCCCTACCTTCCCATCAGGTTCCCTCTTTATCTTGAAGATCCATTTACACCAAATAAGTTTTACCCTTATAGGTAGATCCTCGAGGGTCCATATACAAAACTTGAATATGAAATCTACTTTAGACTTTATTGCTAGCATCCATCTTTACATGTTGCGATCTTCAAAAGCTTCATCATATGAAGTAAGATCATTGTCAGACTTAATTGATACATGGAATCCATCCTCAAACTCATTTGAAGAGGTATGAGTGTTTTATCTTTAATTATCCTTTTAGTTTCTGATTTTAGGAGTCTCATTATCTTCTCAAGGTTTATTGAGTTCCTTCACTTCATTTTCATCTTGAATTTTCAAGAGAGTCTTCCTCTAAGAATCATATCATTAGAGATGAAATCTTTTAAGAATCTCAAGGTCATAAAGTAGGTATCCAATACCATTCTTTATTTTCCTAATGAAGTAGCACTCTCTGGTACTAGATTCCATCTTACTTGCATGGAATCTTATTAAGGATATATAGTGTAGTCTCTACTACATATTTACCTGGAAACCAAGAGGTAATTATGCTAAGATTCATCATTTATCAAATCATGTCACACATGATCTAATTGCATCTTCCTACAACTCTACTAAGTTCTGGCGCGTTAGGAGGAGTGAGATAGGAATGATATCCCTATCTTCATAAGGTACTCCATGAATTCATCTAATAGGTACTGAGTACATAGATTAAATCAAACTCATTTTCATATTCCTTCAAATTTAGGTTCTAAACCAAAATAGTGAAATATTTGAACATTTCAAAGCTTTGTAAGGTAAAGGGAAGAAATCTCATATCACAAATAATCATCGAATGATATCACATATCATTAATGTTCATTATGATATAGATGATCTACATACATCGATATGTATGAGATCTTGAATACCTTGACATCTTACACCATTCTTAGAGAAGGGTGTATTGGATATTTTACTTTGAATACAATATTCACAAGTATGTAAGATTTGAAATTTCAGACATTTTAAAGGTTCATCTCTTACTAGTCTATTGATCTCATTAATAGACATATGTCCAAGGCTTAATGTCAGATCATTGTCAAATGATCTTCATCTCCCTATTGATCTTTTAAGGTTTAATTTTCAGTATTAGAAAGGTTAATCAATCATTCAATAATTTTCTAATTTAGTAGAGTCCTCCAGATATTAGATTACTATCTGAAATATATCCATCATAACTCTTTATGATATGTCTATTCCATAATTCATGTTTATTCTTAACATTCAGAAATAAACAATGAGTGTATTCTAGTATATAGGTCATAGAGACATTCTCTAAGACTAGGGCTCTCCCACAGAAAATATGAAGTCTATTTATCCAATAGAGATTGTTGCAATAATTGCATCAATATCCATGTGGATGACTTTTAAATCTTAAAATCAAAAATTTTTAGTCTTTTTAAAACATATGCAACCAATTGCAATTGCTATTATAAGAATGAGATACAATCATTAGACTTCAAATCTTATCCAATAAGTAAGTCAATTTCAATGATGTTATGTAGATATAGATTATTCCGATGCATTATCTGGGTCCTTCTCTAAGGATCCTAGATAGACTAGATAGTCACACTATCAATACATCAACTTATTGCAGTATTGGCATCCATCCAACTCTTTGGATGTCATATGGAAGTCACAGAAGTACAGTTAGCTCTTTGACTTTACTTGTTACTTGGGTCCTACCCATGCTTCCATTGTGCTCCTTTCATATATAAACAACCATTGCTTAAGACAAAGGATCTCTTATGTTATAATCAAAAGATTTCAATATAAGAGTATTTCAACATTTAAACATGCTTCATACAATATGAACATTATAAAGCTTCATGAATGATGGTAGACAGTAGAATAATGACACTCATTGTTTCTACATCCATATAAACTCTTAACGACCTTTGGTTCAGGTAGGTACTCAAATATTTTGAATACATCATCTCGTATAGAGCCACCATTCTGCATGTTGCAGTGAACCATGTCATTCATGATTAAATGTCGAGAGCATATATGTATGCCAAAACATCTTCTTAGATTTTATAAGGATTATTTGACAATTACGATCATCATCGACATTTCACTTCCAAAGTACATTCGATGAGGGATCAAGACTATAGAGACATACAAACCCTAGGGTTGTAGTCCTATAGTCTATTTAGTTGTCATTCCTCATTATTATGACGAAAACTTGCACATTGCAACCACATAAATTATGTGTCCAACTGCATGTACAATATCTTGATCATGGATCCAATACGTGATATTTTACTGGTTATTATTTAGTATAGTATTAAGTGGGTTTAATGAAGGATTATCTAAAATAAGAAATTTGCATAAATATAAATATATATATTATAATTTGATTTAGGAATTTTTATATCAAAGTTGTCTTGCCTTGTCAACACTGAACGTTCATTCCCTTAATCGCTTTCAATGTAAGAGATATACTTACCATTATATCTAAAGCAAGATCTGGTCTCCTTTCTTATGTTTGTCGCATCCCAATAATATGACAACCTGTAACTCGGATAAAAAGAAGCGAGAGCACATTTCGCCTTGCAACTACAACTTGCATTCCCAATTCAGCCTTTAACAACTGGGCCCACCACCCCTAAGGTGATGTTGACCCATCGTTAATTGAACCAATCGTCAACAGGAATAACACTCGCTATGCATAACCCAATATCGCCCCAATAATATGAGGACCCGATATTGAGGTCACTACGCATACGGCCTTACTCTTTAGAGAAGTAAAGAGCCTGATCCAGATGCACTTATATGCAGGAGCTGTCATTTCAGACAGGCGTCTCTTACATACAATCCCTAACGACGAAACCCTTCGCCTTGACGAGAGACCATGGATGTCATTTATGTGATCCTCCATATTATGCTCAAATTTTAAATAATTATTATGAATCATATTCACATAATTAATTCTTTCAAGGAAAGTAATAAATCTATTCATAATAGAGTGTTTTAATTTTAATTTATTTCAATTATTGTAATCATATTAAATCAATATCCAATTAATATCCAACAAACATTCTTAATTGTTACTTGAAATATGGTATTATCTCAAAAATATGTATTATTAAGATTTTTTAATAATTAGAAAAATACATCATGATATATCAAGCATTATCCCTTTCCTACCTGATGTCATGGCCAATACCGACGGGAGTAGGACAGACCGCTCACGGAGCAACCTGCTACCCCAGCGCTCCCTGACTAGGTACCATATCCATCTCGAGAAAGGATAATGCCAAATTGATCACTTTGTACTTGATATGAGAATCAGTTTCTCAACCGAAGTTATACCATATAGTAATAATCAAAACCATTTTGATTATAAAGAAATTTGCTAAACAAATTCTCAATCCTATTCAAGCAACTTTGTTTGTTGGAAAGTGTATGATGTAACCAATTTGTGATCTAGATCATATCTAATCAATTATTAGTTAAGGAAATGTAATTTAAGGAAATAATTATCATCAAATATTTCTCAAATATGTATCCATAATTATTTTAGGAAATTAACCATTAATTTCACTAATTTATTAAATGACAATCACAAGGTTCTTGATTAGGAATGTAATTTCCAGCAGCAACCCTTACTCCTTAAAATTATCATATCTCAATCGATTGAAATCCTAATGATGTAAAATAAGTTTCCAAAGTTTTCTAATTTGATTTATAACAAAACTCATGTGATTAGCATGCATTTTCAAGCGTTTCAAAACAGTAACTAACTCATTAATTATGTCTAGATTCACCATCCTCGAAACAATGAATATATGTTCATTAAAATGATCATATCTTGAGCAATCGGATTCCAAATCACACAAAGTCAAATCCCACAGTTTCCCTAATTAATTTTTTTAAAAAACATAAGTTATAGTTGTGTGTTTAAACAACTTAAACATGGCCGAAAATATTTACAAAACATGGCTACGTGAACCAAATGTGACAAAATTTTTACAAACCCTAATGAGCCTATCTTCCAAAGTTTATCGATCGCATTCAAAACCTCCTACCTAAGACTCTGATATCACTTGATGAATATGTGAAGATCCTCAATTGCATCATGGAAGAGTGAGGATCGCATCGTATGTGATCGGGAGCGACTAGTCGCATTAGTTGCTTGAGGCAGTGGAATTTAAATTTTTATCCGATGAAACCACATGTCCAAGAACATTTATTGGATCATTTCATCTAAACCACAAACAAGTATTAGGTTTAACTCTTGAAGAGTGGTTGTGATTGAGTCTCTAAACGAAGAGACCTCCTATCTCAAGTCTGATCCTACGGAGGAGACGCTTGCGAGTGCGTTGATAAGATGCGTACTCCTTGCAATCCATGTTAATGATCCAAAGAGACGAGTTTCCGATCTCGTCACACGAGAGTCGACATCTTCTTCACGAGCGAGGCGCAATGATGGAGACAGAGATCTACGAGCAAATAATCCGGCAGCATAACGACGATATTGCGGTGATGGCGACTCTCTCCGTGGCTCCATGGTGGACGGCCACAATGGGAGAGAGGGAGAGAAACTTGGCAAGAAGAGAGAGAGAGAGAGAGAGAGAGAGAGAGAGAGAAGGAGAGAGAGCAATTGATTTTCTATTGTGTCGTGAAGAGCAAGTAATGCCTCTTCTTATATAATATTTTAGGATCCATGGATCTCATCCATGGACAATACTAAATCAATGGATGAGATTGATTTTTGTTTCTTTCAATAGCCATGATATTGTTGTAAAAATACAACAATAATTAATTTAATTTAATTTAATTTATCATATATAGATAAATCAATATAAATTAATTTCAAATCAAATTAATTAATCAATCTTGGATATAATGGGAAGATTGACCATATCCCCTAAAAAGGGAGGAGGGGACGGCCACTCAATCCTAATGGATGTTGGTGGCCGTCCACCTTCATAAGGTGGAATGGATCAATTATCTCATGAGATCTCATTATATCATGATATCTCCAAGATTTACAACAACATTTATTGTAAATTATTTCACAAAAAAATTTCATAATTATCTTGTGAACATTGCAATCATGCCATTGGATATGTGTGAATCAAACTCACAACCCAAAATAAATGTAATTATATTTTCAATTAGCCATCGAATGCCAATCCAATTCACATCAATAATTAACTAACAAATATAAATCATAATAGGCTCTCTCTAATATATTATAGCTACATTTATAATATATCTAATTAATATGAATAGTGTTATCCACATTATTCATATCCATGATCATTAAATCACATTTAATCATCTTGGATCTCTATTCTCTAGTGCCCAAATAATATGAACCACATTCATATCATTCACATCTTTTGAAAATTAAATCACATTTAATTATCTTATATAAATCTCCTTATAATATGAATCAAATTCATATTATTCATGATAAATAAATCACATTTAATTATCTGTTTTCTCAATGCTCGGATACATATATCAATAATGAAATTATCCTGAATTCTTTCAAGGATAATGCGCTTTGTCCGTGGATACTTGGACATAAGGACATGGTGATTGTATTGTTCCTCGTATAGTGACTTGGATATTGAGATCACATATCAAATCCAGATCTTGCCGACCTCCCAAAGATTCTTGATTAAATCAAGGTCGTAAATCTAATCTTGTCATTACATCTGAATCACATTCCGATCAATGTCCAACATTTGGACCTAGATCAGATCACTTCTCTACTAAGAGGAGTCACTAAAATCCAGACATGTTTCATCACTCCCTCGGAATGGATGCATCATGGTTATACAATCGTTTATGATTACATCACCCTCAGGTATTCCTAATACGTGCAAATCCTACATACTAGAAGACCCAGAATAAACCTGAATTTTTGGATCTCTATTAGACTGTCTCCTTCAGGATTTCATCACTAAGGTTCTCATTCGATCATTGGTAGTCGATATTGATCATATACTTTCCAAAAGAATATATCATACCCAGGTCTTGATTGTATACTTTCCAAAAGTATATATTAAACCTTACAAATTCAGTCAAGCTTCCAAAGCGAGATGACTGTGCACGGAATTTGATTCTTCCCATTATCTCATGAATGAGCTCATGTCTTCCAGTTCAGTAACTGAACCGGTATGATCCCTTTGAGAGATCGTATTACTCATATGGCCTTGCATGCACACCAACATGCCGGTGTATAGACCTTGGTTAGGTCATCAACCTATCGATCTGCCAAATGTACATACTCAGACATATAGTAACACATATGTCTCCTCTCAGAGGATGCGTGCCTATATCGTGACAACATACAACATAGGACTTTGGTTATCTCAATCTCGTTAAGTGAACTCTTTGACCTAACTTATCTAACACCTTCGAATATCTATTCCTATGCAAAAGACCTGCATCAAGAGGTCGGTTAGATATCAACCTTTAGAGAAAGGATTGCCATTTCTTTCTCAGGCTGGAGATCATCTCTTAACAATGATTTGACGGTTCTTTATGGGTCCTCAATCTAACTCTTTAGATATTCATTCAAGCACCAGCCTCTATGATTCAACAATTGAATCAACATCTGTATGATCATTAAGATGGATGCGGTACATAACCCTAATTGTACTAAGGGACCTATTATGCTAATTAGTTATTCTTCATTTCAGATCAGGGAATGATTTTTGCAATAACATTTATTGCATAATGGCCCGTCGTGGGCTCGCGTGTCCAACAGATCAGACATCAGCCAAATGAGCAAGGATTTCCATCTCCTATTCATGTTGGAGATCATTTCTTAACAATCATTTGGATGTGCCTATTGAGTCCTCAATCTAACTCTTTAGATATTCATCCAAGTACCAACCTCTATGATTCAACAATTGAATCAATAGTTGTTTAATCATCAAGATGGCCATGGTACATAATCCTAATTGTATTAAGGGACCTTATAATGCATTTATTCATTTAAAATCATATAGGGAGTGGAAATAAACCATTACTTTTTTTGATATATCAAACACTACAATAACATTTATTGTAGGAATGGTTCACCTTGGGCTCACATTGCTAACAGACAATTCTACAGAAACTTGTTCATCCAAATAGGAAGAACTAGTCGTAGATGCTTGACTTAGTTCTGTGGGCATATCGTACAACTTACAAGTCTCCTTTAGGCATGTCTCCCTATCGTTGGATATATGGAAATCCTTGCCACTTGCTAGTAGACTTTATTCACAAATCTTTGTGGGAAGTCTGTGTATGCAATTTTGATTCAAAGAAAGCATACCAGGGTAGGAAGGTTGATCTAAAAAGATTGTTAGAATTACGATATTATGCTTATGACAACAACTTGATGCATAAGGAGAAAGTCAAGCGATGGCATGGAAAACATATAAGGAGGAAGACTTTCTAACCTAGTCAGAAGGTTGTTTGACATAAAGTTGAAGTTATTTCCAGTTAAACTGAAGAGCAAATGGTAAGGGCCTTTTATATTGAGATATGTGTGTGACAACGGTAGCATTGTCATTACATGGTTGTCATCTAACGCACAACAATTTGTAGTCAACGGACAATTACTGAAGCCATACTTAGAGCACGATACATTCTTGTCAATTGTTGATTCTATTCATGTGGTATCAGATGATGATTCTTTGATTTCTTATACGTCTGATACATTAGCAAATTTTCACCTTGTATATTCCTTTCGCTTTGTTCTTTCTTACTTCCGTTTCTTTCATTTACCTCTTTTCCTTTTGCGTATGAGCTATACTTAGGATGACTAGATCCTAAGTATAGGGGAGGTGAATGAGTTGAGTTATTCTATTATCATTTTGTTTCATTACTACTATTGTTTCTTATACTCATGTACCCTTTATCCTAAGTATACGGGTAGTGATTCTTATGAGAATTAATGAAAAGATTTGTTGGTGGCACTGGTTGGTCTTTTTGTTCTATGCCTGATATAATATTTATTGAATGTGAATGCATATGCAAGAGCAATAGTAAGCGGAATTTTTTCCAAATTTTCATAACTTAATGTGATGTTTAGTGAATCTTATATTGCGAATGTGACATAAACGGGCAGTCGGATCCGAGGGCGTCACTGTTTAGTATCGTTCATTTCTTTATTATTTATTTTTGCTTTATTTTCTTATGTTCTCTCGCTTGTCCCTCAACTTATTGATATTATTTATATACTTGGGGATATCTTACCCTAAATATAGGTGGACAAATTGAGTCATTTAGTTTGTACATTCTTTTCCTTGATCATCCCTTTTTGTACAGTCTTCTATACTTAAGATTGTTTGGTCCTGAGTATAGGGTCATGATTGAATTCTATTCATTTTATTCTTTATTCTTTGAGGCGTTATAGTATAGTATTCTTTTCACTTTTTTATACTTAGCACGAGTTATGTTTTCCTTTGACGCTTCTTGATCATTAGGAGGACATAGTTCGAGCTAAATATAGGGGTGTCATATATATTACATATATATTTTAGCTACAACTCGTACTTGATTTTGCTTTAATAACACGACTCATGTTGTATAAACTTGAAATAAAAGTATTTTGTAAAATGATTTGTAAAATATTTGTAAAAATTTCTTTGTAAACTATTTTTGTAAAAGATTTTGTAAATATATTTGTTAAAATATTTGTAATGTTTTTGTAAAAAATTTTGTAATTTTTTTTGTTAAAATTGTTGTAAATATTTGTAAAATCATTTTTTGTAAAATGTTTCATAAATTATTTTGTACAAAATTATTATTATTTTGTGAAGTATTTGTAAAATGATTGAAAATAAAATATTTTGAAAATTTGGTTTGTAAAATATTTGCAAACTAGTTTGTAAAAAGTTTTTTTGTATAAAGTTTTGTAGATTTTTTTTAAAATATTTTGAAAAGCATTTGTAAAATAGTTTTAGAAAAGGTTTTGCATTTTTCTTAAAAGAATTCTAAAATTACTTTGTAAAATCTTTTGAAATGGTTTCTAAATTATGTTTTGTAATAACTTGTACATAACTTGTGTTGTAAAATATGTATATAAACTTGTTGTAAAATTGATGTATACAAAACCAATAATTATTTATAATTTATGTTTTTAAAACTCTTTTGTAAATGAAATTTTTTTATAAAAGTTGTATTTAAAACTTGTAAATAGTTGTTTTTAAAACTTGTAAACAAAACTCTTTTGTAAAAGTTGTATTTAAAACTTATAAATAAAATCCGTTTCTAAAATTTGTATATAAAACTTGTAACTAAAATCTTGTATAAAACTTGTATAATCTTGAATATATCTTTGTATAAAATCCTTTGTGAATATGTACATAATCCTTATTAATACTTGTAAATACATTCAATTCTTTAACTCTACAAAAAAAATACATAAAAATTGAAAAAAATTTAAACTCATAAAAATTGCAAAAGCTCTTTAAAAGCCACGAAAAAGCTTAAATCAGGAAATTCATTTCAATAAAAATTTTTTGCATTTGCATTAGCATTTTTCAGAATGATATTGATAATTAAACTAGTCTGGAATAAAGTCTGGAGAATGGAGCTTGGTTAAGACCTTGATACATTTAATCTCAGAGGAATCTTATAGGAACTGGAGTTGAGACTTTTCATATCCTAGCGACTTAATTTTTAAGTCCATAAGACTATGTTCACATGTCATCTTGATTGGTCTAAGCAGAATATTTCTAGACATGCGCATGATTTTTTTAGACAATAACCTAACTTGGATAAGCACTTTGCATGTAGCTCAACATATATGAGGTGTTGAGGGGAGGAATCTGCTATCTTGAGATGCACATGAATGGAAACATGCCTAGCCCCAATTGGAGGCTAGTGCCCCCTAACCTAGTCTAGTGGTGTCGATATCTAAAGACAAGATGATGTGGGTTACAATAAAGCTTCAAAAGAGGAATAGTTTATTGGACCAAGAAAAAAAGATCCTTACATAAATGTTGCAATGTTTTATATATAAAGTATGAAATAAAGTCTCCAAAAAAGTTAGATAGGTAAAAAAAAATCATTCCCAACAGAGAAAAATATCAATAAGAAAGGTATATGTTTCAAAGCCAATGATTTCAAGGAAGCCTACAGGTAGATACTTTGCTACACTGGCCAGGCTCCAAAGGATAGGTGGCTACATTGGCTACAATCCATTCTCTTCTCTACCTCCTCTACTTGGACTGTTTGAACTTTAACTTAGAAGAGAATGCACTGCTCCTTGAGGAAATAGTAGCTAGACTGGGGAATTAGGGTCACCTTGTCGGGGAAGGTTGTTCTTTGTCATTTCATATGTGGGGAACTATATTTCACATTCACAGTACATGTAAGATTCATAGTCATAAGAGTTTGTGTACAAAGACTTGTTCCGACCTGACTGTCGAGGCGAATTGAATAGAGACTTGTGGAACTTAAAGGTTGTTGCATCTTAAATCATATTCCCAAGCTACATACTTTGATTTTGTGAAGATTATTTAAAAAATCAAAATTATTCTAAGTTCTTTTTCCTTTCCCTTTTTCTTTTTTAGTCATTTATTCTTCTAATAAGTGTTTGCTAAGTGATTGTCAAAGGTAAAGTATAGTGGGATGATAAATCACAAATTCGTTATCTTTATTCATCTATTTTGGCTTAAAATTCCTTACAGAACATATGTAAATAGCATTAATTCGCACTTCTTAATAATCAATATCTTATGTAAATAGTGTATTATTATCATTATTTTAACCTAAAATAAATAAAGAAAGAAATAATGGAAAAAGAAAAAAGAAGGTTGTAGATATGAAATAAATACAGACTGGTTCTGGCCCTGAGAGTAGGTCAAGCCCTGACCTAATCAACAAGGAATAAAGTAGGGGGAGATATGGTCATTAATGTATAAAAATCCCAAAAAATCAATTTCACATGTACATATTCATCATTATTCTTTATGTATATATCTTGTATTATTTTATTTATCATTAATTGAATCTCAAATAAAAATATTTTATTGCTTGAAACTTGTACATAAAAACATGTTTTAAATAACAAAAAATAATTGCAAAAATAATCCATGTACATAACAAAGGGACAACACTATGAAAAAGTGATAAAGCCAGAATTGAAAGATCAATATCCACTCCATATAAACTCCAAATAAAACAAACTCACTTTCATTGTGTTCAAAATAAAATAAGCTTTAAAATAAAAGTGATTTCATAAAATATGGAGTTAAGATGTGAAAGTGGACTTTTTGGAGTGTTTATTGTATCCATATGTATATATGTAACTATTTATCTTTTTATTTATTTTGTTTTTATACATATTGTAATGTTATTATTTTGTTCATATTCTATATTATTTATATAAAATATAAAAAAATAAAAATTAAATAATCAATAATAAAATAATTGTATTTATTACATATGTATAATGTACATATATTGTACATAAGTATATTTATTTAATTCATTAAATAAAATTCATAAAAATAGAATAAAAATATTTTTAGAATACTCTATTTATTCTGTAAATAAATAAAATATTAAACAATGTGACTTTTTGTTAAATAATTAAAATTATTGTATATTATGTATAAATGCATTTTATACCTATAAATACTTGTAATTATTTATTAACCAAATAATTTAATTTATTTAATTTATAAAAAATATTAAAATAGTTTATTTATAAATATTTTTTTAAAAAACTTTTTGTATTAAAAAAATATCTATTTATTTTCAATTTATTTCTATGTAGTTTATTTCTTTTTGTCATTTTGTGTTTATCCCTATTCAAGCTCATTTTTTATTGGTCGGACCCAGGTTTGTTGACATAGGTCAACTTAGCCCTTTCCTACCAACTATCCAAATTCATGTTGCCCTGCCTTCATCTGCACTTTATCATGCTCGGATCCTTGACCATCTTCCACCCAAATCTCCTCTCGATGAATTTCCAATTATCCAGATCCACGCCCGATACAATTCCTTTGCATTTCATCCTCGTTTCATGTGTATTTTCCACTTCAAATGTCATCCTTTTTTCGATCTATAAATAAGAGCTCTAGGATTCCTATTCCATTTTGACCCATTTTCCCTCCACTATTATCCATGAGGTCAGTTTCTGGTGTGAGAGGTTGATGATAGAAGCCTTTGCCCACAATAAGTGGGGTGGGAATTGGAGGTGAGGCACGATTCATCACCGGTGGCCAGAGCTCCATCTTGTTTAGGGATGAGCATGGGCCGGGCTGGGCCGGGCTTTGAAGGGCCTAGGCCCAAGCCCGCTTAAAAATTTCGGGCCTTGGGCCGGGCTTAGGCCCGCAAAAAGTTTTTTTGTTCGGCCCAAGCCCAGGCCCGGCCCAATTCCTTTGGGCTGGGCCGGCCCATCTCCCAATAAGATACTATTAACTTTGACTCTTTTGTTTCAAGTTAATCTCAAATCAAGTTACACAAGCTAAAATTGATTAAAACATGTACCATAATTCTTGTGAAATAATTAAAATTCAAGTCCACCAAATCCGAATTTACACGTGCCCTCAATGCTAGATACCATGAATGTCCCTCATTCATAGAAATTGAAAGAATGAACCAAACTTACCCAGTTAACAATAACAGGTGCACCAGATTCTACATGTTAAAAAATGGGCATAAGACCCATATTGGATAAATGTACAATAATAGAAAATATTTTGATTGAAAAAATAAATATTAACAAATTAAAGAATAACCACAAGAATCTAAACCAAAAACTAATTAAGGACAATTAATTCTTAATTGAAATACATTGATCATCAACTCATGTCACACGCTTGACTTTCTTGATTTATAAACATTGTATGAAGACATGATACAGGAAGAGAGTGCACATGAAATAGGTGGGAATTTTCATGCATGTAGGATGTGAGAAAGGATTCGGGCCCTCTTTGGGATGGGCCCTTGGGCCGGGTCGGGCTGGGCCGAGCCAAGCCCGAGCCCGGCCCAAAAAAAATTTGGGCCTAAATATTGGGCCCAAGCCCGGCCCGATATTCCTTTGGGCCTGGGCCGGGCCGGGCTTTTTGGGCTGGGCTTCGGGCTGAGCCGGGCCGGCCCAGCCCAATGCTCATCCCTAATCTTGTTGAGTTTCCTCAGCCATCCATAGCTGAGTTGAGGCTAGAATCACCCCCATTTCCGATTCCTTTCAATTATAGGTAAAATTAGATAGCTTTGTTTCCATTTCTTTGCAATTTGATTCGATTTCTAGATCTTCATTAGTAGGCTTTAATATCCCCTCTGATCTGCCCGATCAGAGGTTCCTCTCATCGATTTTCACCCCCGATTCGGTCCGTCACCTCCTCCGCGATATCATCTGCTTCTTCGCCCCTTCAATCCACGATCTGATCAACTTAGATATCTAGATCTGAGAACTAGGGTTCTCTTCTTCTATACACTTGAACCCAGTTCATTCCCCGGTCAATTTCAATATTTTTGAATAACAACTATGAGAAAAAAGGTATCTTCAAGCCATAGAATAACTTGCAGGTTTATGAGCATTCATTTGGAGCTAAGATTTAGATCTGGAGGCCAATCTGCAGCCCGCATAAGAGCTTCATTTCCAGGTCTCTGATCAGTGAGACCTGGATCATATTCCCACATTAGAGTAGCATGGAATCTCATAAAGAGTCAAATGAATCAATCACATCTCTGATCCATCCCAGATTGACCGAGATCTGGAGATCAAAGCTCATCAGCCTCGACCTTCTTCAGTATTCTTTCAGGAGGCGTAATCTCTGTTCGATCAAGAATAAGTCGCTCCAGATCAGATCAAGGTTGTTTGTTCGTGCCTAAATTGAAGCCCTTCAATCAGTTCAGAGGCTCCAAATCTCAACTACGCACTCCACATACGCCTCACATGTTTCGTGGTGAAACTACACTCCTTTCCCTGCATATTTTATTGTTTGTAGATAAATGCATTTGTGCTATGTGTCTCGTTGATATTGCTTGAATAATTTCAGTTTTGCCCTAATTGTTTATTCAATTTTCATTTTAGTCCTTCTATCTGAACGCATGCACTTTGTCATGTGCTTTGCGGTCTTTTTGCAATAAAACCTTTTCATTATTTTATTAATAAATTATCTGTTAGTTTTATAAATTTCATATTTGCTATTGAGTTTCCAGTTCATGTGTGACAACACATAAATCCTAGGATAAATTGCATAAAATGTTTTGAACTTTATTTCATGTGTTTACAATTAGTACATTTTTCGGTGTAATGCATTTTAATCCATTTTCTGCACCATTTATTTCTTTGATAATTGCTTGTATTAAATTTCTAAACAACTCTAAAAACATCCATAAAAATTTTATTAAGATCATGTTTAATTGTTTTCACTCACAGAATTTTATTTTGCAAAACTAATTTGATTTGTTATTTAAAAAAATGCAAAAATAGTATTGATTTTTCTTTATTTGCACTTGGAAATTCATAAAAATTTAAAAGTCTTTGAAAAATTATAAAAAAATACATTAGATTTGTTTATCGTATTTTATCACTTATACAAAACCTAACTAAAAATTCAATTAGAAAACCCTAAAAATTCAAATATACATAAAATTATAAAAATCATATAAAATCATAGAAAAATCATAAAAATGCCCAATCGACCTTGTTTAAAGCTAAATAACATTTCATTTTTATGCAATTTAATTACATATTGTTTTCTTTTATTTTCTATTTTAAAATACCAAAAATAATAGCTAGTTTTAATTTATACATTTTTATGTTTTAATTCAGTGAAAATCCATAAAAATATAGATATATCCCAAAATCATTAAGAATAGTAACCATTTGACAAAACACAAAAAAAATATTTTTGTATTTTTCAGTATTTTTGATATATTTTAAAAATACAAAAATCCCTATTTTCTCCTTTGTGTATATATTATTCATAACTTGATTTCAAAAATTCAAAATATATAAAAATTATAAAATTTAAAAATAATTAAAAATTATAAAATTAAAAAATAATTTAAAATTATAAAATTAAAAAATAATTAAAGATTATATAAAACTTTTAGTAATCCATAAAAAGATAAATTCAATAAAAAGACCTAAAAGCAAAAAAAGAAAAGAATTATAAACATTTATTAAATAGAAATAATTAATCCCCCTCGTTTATTTGTAGCCTCCCTGAGTTCGATCCTAGAAGATATACAAGGTAAATACAGTAGCATTTTTTCTTCATTAGAACAAAAATAACTTTTTTTGAATTGGTTTTGGGTTGCAACAACACTACCACATTTCATCTCATCTTTATTTCTCAATAAGTTCTGAAAACCCAAAAAACCTCAGTTCAATAAGTACCTCGTTTGTTCCCTCTATTTTCGTCTCATGAGTCAGGGGTTGTTAACGCTTGGATGGACAGTGCAATGTGCCCATCTTCAATGGGGAATTTTCTGACCATCGTGTTTTCGTAATATGTGGAATTTCATGAGGTACCTTTTCACATTCTTTACCTAGTAAAAAGCAATCATTATACTTAGAGTGATGGTGATTTTTCAGTAAAGAAGTCCTACCATAGGATTGACAGACAACCAGATCTGGGTTTTGACATTTTGATTAGAGATTGTAGACTTATTGGAGGTCTAAAGGTGCTCCATGCATCAGAGTTTTCTTGTTGTTGATGCACAAAGGAAGAATTTTTACAAGGGATCATTGGGCCAGATTTGGCGGTAGTGGGAATGACATTTTCCTTCTCGGTGAAAATATAATAGAGACCATTGGTTATCTATTCTTAGAATGTGAAAAGACTAAAGCAATCATGTGGCATGACCTGGACATTGATTGGATTGAAAACAACTCCCTTGTATGTTTTTGGGACTCTGTCTACTGTGTCAGATCTCAGATGGATTCGGATTTGCTTATACCAATCACTATCCCTATCTGTTATGGCTCTCAAGAAATGGAGTTATCTTCTCATATGATTGCTTGTGTTCTGAAAATGTAATTTTCATGCCAGACTCTCCTTGAATCTTGGATCTCTTGATGTAACTTCTGTATTTCTCCATTAATGAATATACATGGGGAGACCACCTTCTTGTGTCCCCCCCCTCTTTTGACTAAAAAAATTTACATTGTGGTGACTAAGTTTGTGGATTACTCTTGTGACGATAAATATTATCTTAAAAGTGATAGCTATCAGCGTGGATTATCATGCTAAGAAAACCAAAGCAATATAAAATGGAGGGATATCTGGACAGGCTACTAAGCATGACAAATGTTATGGAGAATCTCGAAGTACCTTGATCATCATTTTCATGTGCAAGGTGAAGGAGCACCACAATCTACCTTGATTTAGTGGGATTTTTGGTCAATAATGAAAAGGGAAGAGAAATTTAGGGTAAGAAATGTGGAAATAATTGTGGGGTCTGAGATAGGTATAATAATATTAAACATTTGTTCTTTCTTGTTTATTTTATAACTAAGCATCTCCATTCTATTTTTAGATTGAATATGTAGACTTTAATTGATAGGCTTACATACACATACATATATATTAAATTAAAAAATGTTTTAGAAAGCTTTTTGATCGGCTTAAAGCTTCAAAATTTTGAATATCTATCATGATAAGTTACATCGTTGTAGTTCCACTAAGCAACTCATAACCAAGCTAATTACAACAAATCATAGCTATCGTGACGTTTAAACAACAACAATTAGCAAAATCTGTCATTATATTTGCGAACTCATTAACACAGCGACTCTTGGATCTATTTTTCGTTAATTATATAAGAAATAGTGATGATTATTTGCATTCGTCGCCATTTTATTATAACAACGGATAAATCATCGGTAACATTGCATGCATGTTTTCTCCATTAAGCATGCAAATGGTAAAATAAACTACATAAAAATAAATAATTCATAAATCAACTAATTATTCGTAAACATACTAAAAAATTGATGTTAACAAATGCTAATATTAGTGGAATATTCCCCCTGCACACAACAACAACAAATATGGGCTTTTGCGACGGATCTAAATCGACAAAAACCAATGTGATGGATTATTTACGCCAATTGCTAAATTCTAAACACTTGAATTTACTCTTCCTATTTATCTAAATTCCAAAACCTAATTCCTTGGAATCCCTCGACAGCGCCGCACTCCCCTTTCCCCTCCCCTCTTGTATCCCACCACCAGCCTCCCTCCCCAAACTTCAATGCCATTTTCCATTCAATGCCATTTTCCTCTCCTTTAAAAGTTCAACCCCCTCTACCGCCCACATCCGCTCATGGAAACCCCTCCCATCCCCTCCACCAAGTCCAACCTAACCCTAAACTTAACACCTCTTAATGGCCAGCCATGGCTGCCCTCCGCCACGGCAGTCATTCTTGCCTCCCCGCGATGGTGGTGCCTTCCATTTTTACCTTGTTTCTCTATGAGGAGAGCTCGAGCTCTAGCTTTCCGACATCTGCCGCCTCTTCACGGAGAATCGTTGCCTTGGTCGATGACCGTGTCATCCGCTAACATGAGATAGCCATCCACTCATGACGAATTCTTTCTTATGGATGATACCATGGCCGGAGTCCCTCACTAGCACGTTGCCCGCAGCTGGGGAGATGATTGACAAGGGCCTCAAGCTTGAGGTAGAGCTCCACACCCAATCGCATCCTTTGGAAGGATGTTGTGCAACTCCATGAAAAGGTCTAAATGACAGAGGCGCTTAAGTAGGAGCAGGTTCATGATGTTCAATAGATCGCGCCTCTGATGGATGTGGTGGAGGAGCTCGAATAGAGGCCATGTGTGAGGAGGCATGTAAGTTATTCTGTCCGAGAGGACAAGAAAACACATTGTTACTGTTAAATTGTTGATCGAGTTATTTGTTGCGTTGCAGATAGCTATCGAGTATCATAAAAAGGGGACTCATAATTGGTGGATTAGATAATGGAGACATGGATGAATATGTTAGCTCACAACTGATGATAGCACAACTAGTCCACTTTTTTCAAGATTTTCTTTTTTCCATAAATGCTTTATGATCTGCATAGGAGACCGACAATGAAGATGTATGCCCTTGCACCCATTAACCTGAATTTTTTTGATTGTGTACTTATAAGAGATGTGTTATCCTATAAAGACTGTTCAAAATAGTTTTATAAATACATATAATCTTCCACCTTTGCAGAGCTATGCACTTAGCTTCCTTCTAGCAGGGGAGCATTTATAAATTCTTTGACAGCACTCTGAAGTTGGAGCACTTTTCATGTATTAGATTTTTAAAACTTTACAAAATTTTAGATTAAAATATGTGCTTTAAGGGATCTTTCACATGTTGTTATTATTTGATGTCATCAATTGAATTGAGTGAAATAATGTTGATAGGTTATATTTATGGTCATGTGGAGTCAATGGAACCGTTGTCTTTGACAATATTTATCATTTTTGTGAAAAATGAAACAATGGGGTAAATATATTAGTTTTAGCTTATAAAAATTTATTTTTGCAAGCACGATCATTCAATATTATGATAATTTATGAAAATAGTCATATACTAACATAACCATTCAACATTCCGCGAGAAGCTATAGTAACTTGTACCATGGCTATGGCCTTTTCTGACCTGAGATCATGTCTCATTTGTTTGAAATCTAGCATTTAATAAAGCACTTGATACAGTTCACGACAATCACAAGGTTTAGCAATGTTGTAGAATAAGGTCTTGGATGATTTCTAAGTTGTTTGAGATACACCACTTATTCTATTTTATCATTTTCATGTTTTATGAAAGCGTGAATATGTATCTCTATCCATAGCCGCATTTGTTTGTGTATACGTAAATGTGTTGTATGTGAATTTGTGTTGTATGTCTATGTGTAACGTGAATGTTTGTTGTGTGTGTGTGAATGGACGTATGCATGAATGTATTTGCTTGTATGTGTGTGTGTGTGAATGCATGCGTGCATGAATGTATCTACTTGTGTGGATGTGTAAGTGCATGTTTGTGTGACTATGTGTAAGAGCATGTATGTATATGTAAATGTCTGTTTGTGTATACAAGTGCATATGAGTTTATGTGTGAATTACATATGTGTAAATGTGTGTGTGCATGTGTGTGTTCGTATCTTATCTGAATATGATTGTGCGCATATGTGTGCGTAAAAGCATGCATTTGGGTTAATATGTGTATGGTTGTGTGGGTGCATGTGTACATAAATGGATATGTGTTTTGTGTCAATTCATATGTTTATGTGTGTGTGCATGTGTAAGCCTTTTTGTGTGTGTTTATGTAATTGTTTGTATGTGTGTGTATATGTCGATGTTTACATGAGTGTGAGCGCTTGTGTATGTGTGTACATGCATATGCATGTGTCTGCATAAGAAAATGTTTGCGTATATGTGAATTGTGTGTATTAATGTGTATGGAAATGTGTATATAATTATGCATGAATGTGTACATATGAATGAGTGTGCATATGTGAATGTGTGTATGTGGGGAGTTCATGTGTGTAAATGCATTTATGTGAATGTGGGTGTATGTGTATGTATTTGGATGCCATTTGGATGTTGTGGAGGTAGTTTCCATCACAATATGTCCTTAATCTGTAAGAATGTGTGCATGTGTAGATATGTGTTTATGTGAATGTGTGTATGTGTAAATATAAATTTGGATGTTTCCATCACCACAAGTTCTTATCGGATGCCAATGTTAGTCGTCGCAAGGCTTTTTTATTTTAACAAAGTTTCTTTTAGTTCTTATGAGATCTTTCTTAGTATTTGATGCACTTTCCCCTTCAGTCATGGTTTTCATTGTTAGACCTTACATTTGCCATTCTCCTTTATTTGGAACTTGGAAGAAGGTATACTCTCTTTATCTCGAGTTTTTTTGTATTTTCATTAACTTGATTGTTTTTATTGTCATGTTCATAAAAGTATTTCGGCAAACAATGATACTTGGCTCATCATATACTTAATTAGATAATTTTATTACAACTGTTATTTGTTGCGTTGAGGATGTCTAACTATTGTTTAATTTCAAATTTAGCTTGCATTGCCTTCATGAATAAGCCCTCAAGGACGAGTTTTACATTTCAATTTAAAGATGTATTGTTTTTCCTCATCATGGAGCTGATCAAGATAAAAATGGCTATAAGATAAATTCAATTTGGTAATTATGATTCTCATGTATTACCAATCTTTATTTTACTTCCAGTTTGAAAATAGAAATATTGCATAAATATTTTATGAAGTTTTTCATTTATGTTAGTCTTGAATATGGAGTTCTCTGCTAAGCTCAGTTAGAAGTCCTTGGACCGATTGTTGAATCAAAGCTTCCAATGGCATACATTCATCTCAAAAATCCATAATAATTCGTATCATGCTTGAAATTCATACGTATACTAGTTTGATGTCTAGTATGGAGATAGATGAACACCCAATTTCAGTAACTTCGCTTTTTGACGTCTCGATGACTCCTATTTCCTATTATATTTGTCTTTTCGAGTTCTTTCCCCCATTGTAATCTAACTTTGTTAAATCTCAGGACAAGGAAACTCCTCCAGTAGAGTGTTGTCTCCCCAATGCTAACCTTTGGTGTTTATGTAATACCACAACCAGATGCATAATTCCGTTACTTTCTGAGTACCAAAGTAGAGAACCACAATAATGTTACAACCGGATACAACATCACTTCCTATTTATATTATCATGATATTCTTTCCTTCAAAACTTTTAGCTGAAGATCACTTGCTCATACCCGAGTCAATTCCAAGTCAAAAATCGTCTTTGAACAATCAGAACAGTCAATTAGAGCAAGAATAAGATGTGTGTAATTAGATAATCAGTAGTATTTAATAGATGCAGCTCATGGACAGAGTTGTACAATAGAACAAACACCTGAAACGGTATGAAAAGAAATGTAGTGATCATTTGCAAATGAAGTTAATGCATCCAAAGTCCCCCAATTTGGCTAAATCTGTAAAAAGATACAAAGATTATAGCCCCATGAAAATAACGAATCTGTTGTAGGACGTGTAAGCTGACCTGATTGCAATGGTGTTTTTCAATGTGGCTTCTGGCACTAGACCTTCTCATTTTAGTAGTATACGAAGATGGTATATAAGTCATACTATAATTTTATAAGGAGTGATATGGAATGAAGATGTTATCTGCGGGTGTGATGTTACAAATCTTAGGGAATGTAAGCTCAAATTTATTTGATGGTAAGCAATGTTTTTTATTTGTTGCAAGAAATGAACTAAATCAGAGGTTTTGTCTTGTAGTTTCTTAATATTTTGTTCTCTGAAATATGACGAGTAAATTTGATTTGTTAGTTAGAGTACAAGTGTATTGCTCAATCCCTAGATTATTGAAGTGAAGCTACAAGGTCAGATGCTTCACAAACATCAGCTTCAACTCATCTTTCATTGTCTTGGAGCTACATTAACTTGGCCTTTAAGAAAGAGCTCCCAGGTTCTAAATTTTCATTCTTCATTAAATTCTTTCAATAGATTAATGATTCTATTTGAAATATTGTTATTAAATAGAATTTTGAACTGTTACCAGGATGTTTGGATTTTTGAACTTGCTACAATCATACCGTGATCACACTCAACAAGTTGGCTTTCAAGTAAGTCTACCTGATTTTTATTTTTACATAAAAAATTTGGAATGTAGTCATGCTTATTATTTTTACACAAATTACTACAGTTTCCCCACGATTGAAAACAAAAGGCCAAAGTTACTACAAGAACATCTTTAGGGCACTTACCCTCAACAACTCCCATGTATAATTCCCCAGGGATTTCTTTAATGAGTTATGTTTACTAATTAGTTAGGTTATATTCAGGTTAATAGTGAATATATACATCTATCAAATATAATAAATCGACAATCAATCTTTAGGCACTTCCCTCAAAAACTCTGAGCTCTCATCATAATTCCCCATGGATTTCTTTAACGAGTTAATTTCAGGTCAATAGTGAATCTATACATCTGTCAAACATAATAAATCCACAGTCAATCCATTTTACCACGACTGATCTTCTGAATGCATTGATCTATCATGAAATATGGATGCATTGAATCTTTTTCATAAAGCATAGAATAAATTCCAAGCATCTTATGCTAATGGACATTACAGTTCACCATTTTTTACTAGTCAATAACATAAAGCTGAAGCTATTATCTTTAGGAAAAAATCTTAAGCGAGAACAGGAAATTAAGAACCGTCCAGCTCAGTTTCATGATATAATCGTGTACAAGTCTTAGTTTACAAAGTAACAAAACATACTATCAAGTAAATATAGCCCAATGAGCCACCATAACACATGGTTGGTTGAGATCCTTCTAGATATTTATCTAGAACTCAATTTAAATGTGATATTAGAATTGTTCAATATGTTGGCTGGGAAATGTCTTATTAGTTTGTCTAGTTTTTTGCTATCTAGTTTTTTAAATCTCTCTTCTTTGTCATGATGGTCTCTTGTTAGTTGACCTTTCTCTAGTTTTATACAAATCCTTTGTAAATATTTACCAGAGTTCGATTTAAATCCGGTTGAAATTTTATTTTCTTTTGTTTTTTTGAGAAATGCTGCAAATGGAAGTGTATCTATTTTTGCTAGCTACTATAATGATGTTGAAGATACTATCATGATTTATGCTAATTACTTTTCTTTTCAATGATATAGGTTCGTGATTTATCAAATGAACTGTTTGTAGCAAATAAGCATTTGAATTTTTCTAGGACATTAAATTTCATGATTGATATTGATGATGTTTCAAGCTATGATATTTTTCACAGTGTTGACATTTTGATTCCTCCATAATAATGTTTGGTTAACATTTGATTGGCTTTTATCTTTAGGTGATTTCATAACTAGTGATCTTTATTTGGAGATTTATGAATGATATTGGAATGAAACAAAGCGTTGATACATGCATGTTATCAGTTAATACATGTAATTATAATCAACAAATAAATGGTAATATTAATTTATACAATGATGAATTAATCATATATTTTATTTTAATGACAAATTATTTATTGGCATTGTTGCAATAGTGACGGAAAAAGTGTTGTTATATATTAAAAGAGTCAAATAATCTCTACATAGTGACAAAAAAATTGTTTACATATCCAAATGGCAATGAATTTTATTCATCCTTAAATTTGATCTCATGATGATTTTTATTTGTCGTGGTTTTAAATCTCTCAAACGGTATATAAGTTGTTGCTTAAAATTTAGCAACGACTTATATAACAACGATTCTTAAAACAAATCATAAATTCGTCATGAGATGGTTTAGAGACATTTTATTCATTACGCTCTTAACAAAATAAATGTCAATATGGATCTTAATTGTTGTAGTGTGATGTCACTAGGATAATATAAGAAGCAGAGACGTATACTTAAATGTTTTGCATAACCAATTCACGGAGGACCCCCATCCTTGATATATGACATATTTCGAAGTTGAACCTCTTGAATGTAGTTCAAAATATGGGCTGATTTCTACGGCGGGAATTTATGAAAAGTAAGAGCCATAAATTGATAACTAAATTGGGTTTTGTTATTAAGTAATGAAACATGGACTAATATGAAGATAAATTATGAATAGTCATTCATCTACCTTTATTCTTCTATTTTGTATTTAAATCTCTATCAAAACACCTGTAAATATAGCTAACATTCATTATACATTGGTACAAATTAACATTCATTATGCATATTTAATTAATGCATAACTATCTGTATTTATATCTAAAATTATATAATAAAGAAAAGAAAGAAAAATAAATAAAGTATGAAAGACACTAAATGATCCTAAACCCCAAGACCAAGTCAATATTAACTTAGTAAACCACGAAATAAAGTAAGGGAGATAAGGGCCAAATATTGCTCATAAAACCCTAGTTTTTACACTGAAAATAGCTGTTTTTACACTATTTTCCTTACACTTGTACGTACCTCAAAAATAAAGTTTTCGCATGAAACTTGCACATAATAATACATATAAAATTATAAATATAATTGCGAATAAAAATAGCACACAGTGCAACTTGTATACATAGATGAAAAAGACGCAAACAAAACTTCAGAGATCAATATCTCCTCCATCTAAATTAAAATGCCCAAAACTCATCTCAATTGCATTTCGAATTATATTGCCTATATAATGATGGTGGTTTCATTAAAAATGGAGTTAAGACACAAAAGCCGGCTTTCTGGGGTACTATTGTACCGTGTCTCTATATATAATACCCATATGTTTTATACATATTTTTACTCTCTTTATTTTTTTTAAATAGTTTTATATATTATCTAAACCATACTAAAAATATAAACACAAAATAAAACAATTCAAATACACTTATAATAAATAACGCATTATAATATATAGGCACATTATACCTCTAATAAATATACATATAATCATTTATGCATATAAATAAAATAGTTAAAAAATATGTAAATATGTATTTAAACATGTTATAAATATATATAATATGTAAATACAATATAATGTGTTGAAAATACAAAATAAAAATATAATATGCAAAACATAGGTAAATATACATATATCTATACTTGTAAAAATTAACTCATAACAAATAATACTGTAAAAATAAATACAAATCACAGAAAAATAGTTTATTAAATTATAAATAATTCTCATATTTTAGGTTTTTATTAATAAAATCATTTATTATTTATTTTGGAATTTACATGCATTTTTTATTTTCTGTTTTGTCTTGTTGATCCTATGTGAACAAATAGGAGCCATTCTTTTGTCGACCAGTTGGTCAATTGTACCTCCAACTCCTCTGACCTTGTAAAGTGCGTGACCCACCTTCTTCTCCAAATACCATGACTTCTCTATAACCTCTTCAACCTCGAGCACAACATCATCCTATAGCTCACATGTCCCTCTTCCATGCCAAACCCCTAGCTCTCACCAGCCCCATCTACTCACATGATCACCACCTTCCACTGCTATAAAATTGGACCTCCACCTTCGATCCATGCCTAATCTCACTTGATGTACCTTAAACCCTTAGGATTTAACTCATTGATCCCAGGCATAGAAAAGGAGATCTAAGGTGATTCAACCATCACCAGAGACAACTCTAACAATGTTCTACTCCCAGACATTCCTAGAGGGTGAGCTGCTTCATTTCTTGTCGTTTTATTTCATATTCTTAGTGTACTCATGTCTTCGATTTCGTTTGATTTCATCACTATTAAGATAAAACCCCAAAATTTATCTACATTGGAGAACTAGGCTCCAGCCTCCATCCCCATGTTTAACTAACTATTTCAACCTACTGACCACCCCACTTCGCTCCTCATCGCCTTCCCCACATCCTTGACCATCTGACCCCCTCGATCTTGCAAAGATCGAACCACCGATCTCTTCCACCGTCGAGCCACTGGAGATCCACCCATTCCATCATCCCACCCCCTTCTCCACTGATAATTGTGTCGAGGAGCTTCATCGTCAAACCCTTGTCCTTTTTGTGTAGGTTAGAAAACCGGAGCACCCCATCTGAGGGGTATTTGAACTAGTCTTCAAGCTCTTGGTGGCTTGACCTCCGACCCTCTTCTCAACAAAGGTTTGGAACTTTTTGGGGACACTAGTAGTCGCGATGGTGTTGCAGGAATGTTCTGAGCCCCACCTGAGCCTTCCAGATCGCTGGAGATGAGAGTAGGGCCAGATCGAAGTTCATCTAGGCCCAGTTCATCCTCTGTTCTTCTAAATCCCTTCTCAACCATTGGATGAAAAACATAGTCCGGGTTATTTCCCAACCATTCGATTGAGCCAAAGAGCAGTGCAAGTAGAGCCATCGATCCATCTGATGAGCATGCTAGAACCTTCCATTGTCGAAGGGGTATGAATCGATCTAGACCATCAGATCGACTTAAGTGTACCACGTGGCAAGCCCAACACCATCAATAGCACAACACGTGAGACAGACACACCTTCTCATGGGTATGTTGCTCAGAACCCCCTCTACTTTTTGTATTTCACATTAGTCATGTAAATATTAAATATAATGTAATATATCTAGTGAAAATTACATGTAGGACCCAACACTTTTTTGTATTTTCATATTGGTCCTTTTGTCTCATGTGTTGCGACACTTGAGGCATTGTAAATATTGCACGTATGTCCTTATGTAATTTGGACACGTTAAGTTTATGTTCCCTAAAATTGCAAATATGTCCTTGTAACTGTGGCATTTTTGTTTTATGTAGATTTGACATATTAAATATTTTTATTGCTCTAAAAATTCTAAGAAAATTAGTGTAGATGCATGTTATCATGCTGAACCTAGCGTGATTTTTATTTTAGGATTTAACTTGGTTTCCTATTTATTAAAATCCAAAAATGTATTTTATTACCTATCTAAATTTAAAATCCCACAAAAATTGAAAAACCCTCTCCAAAAATTCTAAAAAATCATCTATATTAATATATATCCTACCACATAACAATAAAGCACTAAAAAATACAAAATATAAACCCTAAAATCATAAAATTCTAAATTCCTTATAAAAATTAGCAAAAATTCTTGAAAAAAACTGTTTGTTTGTTAATTTTTTACGTTATATATCATATATTAAAATATTTTGGATTAATTTTGACTTATTTATATATATCAAACCTAAAACAATCTCAGATAATTATTTTGTTCCTTGTTTTTTATATTTTACAATATTAAAAAACTATAAATATGAGAAAATTTCTACAAAAAATACCAAATATGGAAAGGAATACTAAAAAGATAAAAACATTTCATTTTGTTTAAATCAAATATTTTGAATTAATAAAATTTCTTATATCTACGTTATATATTATATACATATTACTTGTATAATATATATTATATCTATATTATTATATATATCTTATTTTAAAAATAAAAAGAAATTAAAATTGAAAAAATTAGAAAATACAAATTAAAATTTAAAATATAAAATAACTAAAAAACCATAAAAATTTAAATATACTTAAAAACCCACATAATATAAAAAAAGTAGAAAATACAGAAAATAAATATTATTAATTAGAAATAATTACTAATAATTAGCTACTTTATCGTTTTACTCTCTACGATTTGACAACTCTACCTAAATGCACTATACACACAATTAGTAGAGTTAAATATAATAAATTTCTAACTCACGCCTTACGCTGGATTGGATTATCATTTAATTGTAGGTTTGATTGTTGATTGAGAGACAATTGGTCATGCAGTGATTTGCTAATCGTGTTTGATTAGCAAACGGTGTAAAACCTCCCCCATGAAATGACGTCATTGTCGGGAGCAACGTGTATTGTAGTGTGTATATATACATGTCTATCTTCTTTTATTTTTTTTGTTTTATTTCTCTTTTGAAGCTATACAAACCCAACAACAATTGTTGGAGATCAGTGCAATTAGTGCAATTGAGTTATTCTAACTTGTTGATAATTCTTTTTTTATACTTACGAAAATTTTATTCTAAATATGGGGGAGGACAAGTTGAGTCGTTGATTTTCTATAAATTCCAAACCTCGATCATCCCCGTCTTGTGTACAGTTTGCTATACTTAGGATTAGTTGATCCTAAGTATATGGGGACGATCGATTTCTTATTCTTTTATCTTAGTTGTTGTAATATAGACTTTTTCATATGTATCACGAGTTATGTCTTCCTTTATTGCTCTTTGATCTTGAGTTAAGTATATGGGGGTCATATATATATATATATATATATATGTAAATATATGTTAGATGTAACTTGTAATCTCTATATTTTAGAAAATATGGCAAATATACCATGTTGGGTAAGGGTTTACGAATAAATTCAATAAACAATAAACTCAAGTAATTTTTTGAAAAGTTGTTTGTAAAAATTCATTTGAAACTATTTTACAAATGATTTGGAAAAATGGTTTAAAAATGTTTTGAAGGGTCCTTGGAAAATATTTGTAAAATATTTTCAAATCGTTATAACAATAATCTCTTTTTTAAATGTTTGTAAAAATTATTTGTAAAAATAATTTTTAAAAAATTATTGATAAAATTATTTATAAAAGAAGTTCTCAGATGTTTGCAAAAATATTTTCAAATTATTTTGAAAATATTGTAATAATATCCTTGTAATAAATCTGCAAATAAAAACTCTTGTATAAAACATGTATATACCTTGTTTAAAATCCTTTGTAAATATGTATAACACTCGTAAAAAAATAAAAAAAAATCACTAACCCTTTTCAAAAATCTTTAAATTATTGAAAAATGTTTTCAAAACTCTATAAAAATTTGTAAATTTTTTTGAAAAAAAATCTATTAAAGTTTAAAACTAGAAAGTTGTTTCACAAAAATATTTCTTGCATAGCATAAGAATTTTTCTGAATGATTGTGACAATAGAACTAGTATTAATAAAATATGAAGATTGGAGCTTGATCTAGACCTTAATCCACTTAATTTCACAGGAACCTTATAGGAACTGGAATTAAGACTTTTCAGGTCAATGATACTTAATTCTTTGACTCCACCAGACTGTGTTCGCATGTCATCTTGGCTAGCCTAAGTAGAGTATTTTGAAGCGTACGCATGACTCTTGCTGATGATGACCTAACATGGACAATCACTCTACGTTTAGCTCAACTCTAATGAGTTGGTAAGGGCAGGATTATTTAGCTTGAGAAGCACATGTGTGGAAGCATACATCGCCCTAATAGGTGGTCAGTTCCCTCCACTCGATCTAGTTGCATGGACGTCTAAAGACAAGACGTTGTGGGATGCAATAAAGCTTCAAAAGTTGGGTAGTCTAGTGGCTCAAGAGGAAAAATTACGTATGTAAATGTTGTTTTATATAGTATGAAAAAAGAAAAAAAATGCAAAATAAGAAACTCCAAAAGAATAGATGAGAAAGAAGTCAAGCAAAGTTCAATCCCATCAGAGTATGTATTCAAATAAGCACAACATTATGCTTCAAAGTCCAAGACGTCATGGTTTCCAGAAGCTGGAGACTTAACTACACTGGTCATGCTCCATAGGATATGTGACTACACTGTTCACAATCCATTCTTCTCTCTACCCCCCCTTCTTGAGCTGGTTGTACTTGAACTTATAAGGAAATACCCCGGTCCTCGAGGAAAAGTAGCTAGATTGGATAATTAGGGTTATCCTACTGAGGGAAATTGTTTATTCCATTTCTGATGATAAGAGATACATTCGCATACACTTTACAAGTAAGACTCATAGTCATAAATGTTTATGTATGAAAAGACTTATTCTGACATGTTTATCAAGGCGATCTGAGCAGAGGATTCTGGAACGTAAGGGTTGTTGAGTTTTAGATCCTATTCCCAATAAGGTTCCGAACACATTAGCAATCCAAAGGTCTTAACTGATCTCCAAACTTGGATTTTGTAAAGATAAGTTTAACAATAAACATCATTCTAAGTTCTTTATTTTCCTTTTCTTTATGTTCCCTTTTGCGTCACTTATTATTCTAACAAGTGTTTTCTATGGACTAGCAAAGGTAAGTATAGGAGGTGATGAATAGCCATTCATCTACCTTTATTCTTTTATTTTGTATTTAAATCCCTCTCAAAACACTTTTAAATATAGCTAACTTGTACACAGTAACATTCATTATGCATAATTATTTATATTTAAATCCAAAATTACAGAATAAAGAAAAGAAAAATAAATGAAATATCAAAGATACTAAATGACCCTCAAAATAAAGAAAAGAAAAACAAATGAAGTATTAAAGATACTGAATAACCCTAAACCCCGAGACCAAGTCAATATTAACTTGGTCGATCAGGACTAAAGTAGGGGGATAAGAATCAAATGTTGTACGTAAAACCCTAGTTTTTATATCGAAAATAGCCATTTTTACACTACTTTATTTATACTTGTACACACCTCAAATAATAAAAATTTCAACATGAAACTTGTACACACAGATGAAAAAGCCGCTAACAAAACTTCACATATCAATATCTCCTCCATCTGAACTCAAAACTCATCAAATCACCTCCAATGTATTCCAAATTAATTATCTATCTAATGAAGGTGGTTTCTAAAAAATGGAGTTAAGCCACAAAACCTGGCTTTTTGGGGCAATATTGTACTATGTCTTTGTATATAATAGTCATGCATTTTATTCTTCATATTTTTACTTTCCTTATATTTTTAAATAATTTATATATTATTGAAATAATAGTGAAATCATAAACAGAAAATAAAACTATTAAAATACACTTAAATCAAATAATACATTATAATATATAGGTATATTATACTTATAATAAATATACATACAATTATTTATGCAAATAAATAAAAACATACTAATAAAATAACACTATGTAAATATGTATTTAAAAATATTATAAATATATAAAATATTTAATTAAAATATTATATATTAAAAATAGGAAATAAAAATATAATATGCAAAACATAGGTAAATATACATATATCTGTACTTGTAAAAATTAACTCATAATAAATAATATTGTAAAATGAAATGAAAATAGTTTAAAAATAGTTTATTAAATTATAAACAATTCTTATGCTTTACATTTTACATAATAAAATCATTTATTATTTATTTTGGAATTTACATGCATTTTTTATTTTGTATTTTGTCTTGTTGGTCCTATGTGAACAAATATGAGCCATTCTTTTGTCGACCAATTGGTCAATTGTACCTCCAGCTCCTCTGACCTTGCCAAAGTGCGTGACCCACCTTCTTATCCAAATTACCATGACTTTTCCATATCCTCTTCCACCTCGAGCACACCACCATCCTGTAGCTCACTTGTCCCTCTTCCAAGTCAGCCCCCTAACTCTCACCAACCGCATCTCCTCCTCACATGATCCCACTCACATGATCACCACCTTCCACTACTATAAAATTGGACCTCCACCTTAGATACGTCCCTAATTCCCTCTTGATCCACCTTTAACTCTTAGGATTGAAGCCTGAAGTGTATCCCTTGCGACAGAAGGTGAACCTGTCGATCCTAGGTGTGGAAAAGGAGATGTAAGGCGATTGAACCATCATCGGAGACACCTCCGAAGGTCTTCCGGTCCCAACCACTCCAAGCAGTGAGATGCTTCATTTCTTGCTCATTTTTTGCATTTTATTCCTTAGTGCAATCATGTCTTTTATTTCATTTGATTTCCTCGCTATTAAGCAAAAAAAAACCACAAAAATAAGTACGTTGGAGTACTAGGCTCTGGTCTCCATCCCCACTATTTAACTAACCATTCTGACACATTAACCACCCCACTTCTCTCTTAATCGCCTTCCCTACATCCTTGACCATCTGATCACCTCAATATTGCAAAGATCGAGACCATCGGTCTCCACCTCTGCTGAGATGCTGGAGATCCATCCATTCCATCATCCTACCCCTTTTTCCACTGACAATCAGGTTTAGGAGCTTCACTCTTGAACCCTTGTCCTTTTTATGTAGGCCAGAGCATTGGAGCACCCCATCTGAGGGGTCTTCGAACCAATCTTCAAGCTCTAGTGGCTTGACCTCCAGACCTCTTCTCAATGAGGTCTGGAACTCTGTGGACACTAGCAGCTACGGTGGTGATGAAGGAACGTTCTGAGCCCCATGCAAGCCTTCCAGATCGCTGGAGCTGAGAGTAGGGCTAGATCGAAGTTCGCATGGGCCCAATTCACCCTATATTCTTCCAGATCCCTTCTCCATAGTTGGACGAAGAACAAGGTCCATGTAGTTTCCCAGTCGTTCAATTGAGCGGAAAAGGGGTGCAAGTATGGTCATCAATCCATCTGATGAGCATGCCAAAACCATCCATTGTCGAAGGGGTATTAGCCGATCTTGACCATTAGATTGACTTAAGTGACCAATGTGGCAAGCCTAAAGCCATCGATCGCACCGCACGTGAGTTGGACTTTTCTGCTCATGCGTATATTGCTCAGACCGCCTTCGGTTTTTGTATTTCATATTAGTCATGTAAATATAAAATATAATGTAATATTTCTTGTTAAAATTGCATGATGGACCATGTACTTTCTTGTATATACATATTGGTCCTTCCACCTCATGTGTTGCGACATTTGAGGCACAATAAATATTGCATGTATTCCCTTATGTTATTTGGACCAATTAATAAATGAAGTCTATGTTTCCTGAAATTGCAAATAGGTTCCTATAACCATGGCATTTTTATTTTGTGTATGTTTGACATATTACATATTTTCGTTTCTCTAAAAATTATAGGAATAAAAATAGTGTAGACGCATGCTATCATGTTGAACCTTGCATAATTTTATTTTTGCAATTAACTTATTTTCTTATTTATTAAAAATCCAAAAGCATTTATTTTATTCATTATCTAAATATAAAAGTTCGTAAAAATATAACACCCTTTCCAAAAAATCTAAAAATTTTATATTATCTATATTAATATATTTTCCATCACATATCCAGAAATCACTAAAAATACAAGATACAAACCATAAAATCCTTATAAAAATAAGCAAATATTCTTGAAAATAAAAAATAAAACTTTCTATTAGTTAATTTTCTACAGTATATAAACTATGTATTAAAAATAGTTTTGGGTTTATTTTAAACTTATTTATATTTATTAAACCTAAAATAATCTTGAATAATTATTTTGTTCCCTATTTTGTATATTTTATAATTTATAAATCTATAATAATTACCAAAAAATGAGAAAAAAATAAAAATATAAAACCTATTTATGTTGTTATTTTTTACTATATTTTATCATAAATAAAAAATCCTTATATCTATATTATCTATTATATTCATATTACTTATATGAATCTATAATATCCATAATCTATAATTATTCTATATAATAATGTATCTTATTTTAAAAATCAAAATGAAATTATTTTTTTTAAATTAAAACAAAATACAAAATTCAATTTATATTTTTAAAAAAATAAAAGATAAAACAATTAAAAAAACTATAAAAAGTTAATAATACTTAGAACCCCACATAAAAACAAGAAAAAGGTAAAAAAATACAAAAATGTTATTATTAATTAGAAATAATTGCTAATATTTAGCTACTCTATAACTTTGCTCTCTGAGGTTCGACAACCCTACCTACTTGCACGATACATACATTTAGTAGAGTTAAATATAATAAATATATAACTCACATCTTACACGTGATTGAATTATCATTTAATTTTGGGTTTGACTGTTGATTGAGAGATACTTCGCCACACAATAATTGCTAATTGTGTTTGATTAGCAAACCAGTGCAAAACCTCTCCAGCAATAATAATCCAAGGGAATCATGAAGTCGAGGGGCTTTGGGTAGTTGGTGTGGCGGGTCAACTCCAAGTTGTAAATTTATAAGAAAAGATATTATTCCACACAACAGGGGCCTAACATTTCATACTGAAAGGAGATAATAATGCCTTGTAGATCATGAAAGTGTGGGGATCGTATCACATACGATCTTGGCTTGCAAGTCATACTAGTCGATGTGGTAGTAGAAATTATTATTGATGAAACCACATGACATGGGAAAAATTCCCATGTCAGTTCATCAATATCACACAAGAAATTGGATTACCTCTTGAAGCATGATTGCGATCCACAAGTCTCTAAGAGAAGAGACCACCTGACTCAAGTCTGATCCGATGTAGAGAGCACTTATGGGAACGTGGATGAGATGCATGCTTCCCACATTCCAAAGCGACGATCCGAGAGGGGAACCTCCGTATTTCACACATGCACGAGGCACCAAAGAAGATGGAGAACCATGAGCGATTTGTCCGACAGCATGACGATAGAATAATGATGATGGTGCTCTGAATAACACCTTGGTAGACGACCACAATGAGTTGAGAGGGAGAGAGTTGTTTGCAATAATTGCTTCAACTTAGTTTTATTAAGAAAGAGCTAGGTTTAACCTTTCTTTTATAGAAAAATGGATGGAGGAGATGCACTCTTAACTATTTATCAATGGTTGAGATTAAATGATTTTACTTACGCTCCAAGTAAAATAGAATTTAGAATTTCATTTATTGATTCATTGCTCCAAAATGTAATCTCAAATAAATCACGTTCTCATGAATAGAGAAGAAAGAAGATAACCACCTTCCAAGAATGAGGAAAGGAGATGGCCTCCTTCTTCATTTGGAGGGTGGATGTCCACCATGTTGATTGGAGAGAGATTTTCTCTATCCAATATTCTTTAATGTAATCTTATTACATTGAATCTTTATTCAAATTGTTTATCGACAAAATATCACCAAATACTTTGCAAATTATTTGTGACAATTGTAAATAAAATCATTGATAAGTATGAATCATATTCGTCCATCCAAAACTAAATGTAAGTCATATTTACATTTAATTTCTCATGTGAATTCAATTAACATTGTTATTTAAATATTAATCCTAATCACAATTAACTCTCTCTATGATATTATGGATCACATCCACAATAACCATGACTATCGTGGATAGTGGTATGCACATTAATATTATATATAACCATTACAACTAATTTAATTATTTGGATGTCTCTCTACACTTGTCCAAAATAATGTGAATCACATAAACATTATTAATGATAATTAAGTTCAATTTAATCATCAATTTTTCAATGCTCATATATCATCAATAATGGAACTATTCTTGAACTTTTTCAAGAACAATGTGCCTTCTCAATGTATACTTGGAGATAAGGGCATGGCGACTATATATTTCATGCATAGTGACGTGGATATTGATATCTAATCTCATATGTAGATCTATAAACCTCTCAAATATGTCTGATCAAGTTAGACATAATATCTAATGAATAGCCATTCATCTACCTTTATCTTCCATTTTGTATTTAAATCCTTAGGAAAACACCTATAAATTCTGCTAACTTGTACAAATTAACATCCATTATTCATCTACAATTAACATACAAATAATTGTATTTAAATCAAAAATTAAAGAATAATGAAATAAAAGAGAAACAAATGAAGTATCAAAGATACTGAATGACCCTAAACCCTGAGGCCAAGTCAATATTGAGTAGGTCTAAGAATAAAGTAAAGGGAGATAAGGGTCCAACACTATTCAAAATCTTGAAATAGTGGAGTATGATCCCAAGAGCGGTCTTGTGGTCCACACAAGGCGGGTCCAACAATATGTCAACCACTCTCAAAGACCAATGGCTAAGTCAACAACTAACCCACACAATAATAATCAAGTAATGAATAAGCAGAGGTGTGAATCAAAATTTTTATACCCTACAAACAAGTGTATAGTAGACAAGTAAGAAGGGGTCGAACTGAGGCAACAAGCTGGGTAGCACATAATACCATTTATAAGTAAATAAGTAATATGTATGTAGATGCATATAGATATGCACTCTATTTAATTAGGTTTTTGTGGGGTTTTATTATATTTATTATTTTTTTATGTTTTTAATTTTATAATAAATATATTATTATTGATTTTAAAATAATTAGAGTATTTGTAATAATGACTAATAATATGGCTTATTTATAATGCATTGTAGTGTAATATAAATCTATATGTGTGTGTGTATAAAAATAATTAAAAAGTATAGAGTAAATATTTTTGTTTTTTAATCTTTTTCTACTGTTTTGATGATTTTTCAAGCATTTATGCTAATTTTTAGGTATTTTTAAAGTCCAATGGCCCAAAACTAGGATTAAATTAATAGGCTGAATTGATTTGGTGTTTAAAAATAGCAAAAGCCTTAAAAGTTTTCTAAATAAATTTTAATATATACTAAAATGTATAAATAAAAAAATAACTTGAAGAAATATTTTTGGGATTTTTAGTGATTTTTTAAAATTTTTATAAAGATTTTAGAGCTCTTTAATTTTGTATCATTTTCTTTTTCTATTTTTGAGATTTTTGGTCTGGGAATACTAAATATTATAATACATAAATACTAATTTATTGGAATTTTTAAATAAAGTTTTATATTTTTGGATTTTTAAGGCTAACAGGCAATATCAGTGATATTTTTATTTTTAATAAATAGGAAATGCGCACACATTGCAAAATAATATATATGCATGGAAGAGCATGCAAAGAGGAACGAAATCCTATTTTTCTATAATTTTTGGAGCATGGATGATATTTATAAAAATTAGACAAACAAGCACAAAAATGAATAAGCTAACATGGCATTTTTAAATTAATATAAAAGACAGGGGGTTTTGTGCAAAAATACTAGAAATATAACACGCATATACAAATTGTATTGACTAATTTAAATTAAAAAATGAGGGTCTACCCCTACAAATTTCCCACCTCATGTGGCTACCCACGTGAGGTGAGCTAGCATGGACTCATAAGCTAATATCACTAATATTAGGGGGTCCTTGTAATACAATTTACCCCTTAATCTATATGATCCAACTGTTGGAGATGATTCACTTAGGCGCATCGGACACTGAAGGATCCACCATACTGCTTCACCATTGGACGCTCGTGATCAGATCCGTCTTTTAATCAAACGGTGGAGGATGTTTGGACTGTACAGTGATTGTAGGGTTTGGAGCAAGGGATCCATCAGACGACGCAGCTTCATTCCTCAAGAACATGGAAGAACGCGGGTGTGTTCTTCACTCGTCCTTCGATTCCTCGTTCTCCCGGGCTCAAATCTGGCTGCTCTAATGCCCTTAGTGACATGGGGATGATCTACAACTACTGGTGCCTCTCAGAGAATCCAAGACCCATCTATAGGGTCTTAGCAAGTCAATGGCATCCGGGCACCTGGGAGACGCAACTTGAAAGTGATCAGCCCTCAATTGGGCTAATTTCCATTGGAGACCCGCATGGTTAAGAAGGGAAAGCACAGGAGAAGGCCTCCAGGCCTTTATTAGGCAAAATAGTCGAAGGCGAGGCGTGGCGACGATGCTCCGGTAGTTGGTAGAGATGGAGCATCGATTCACTGTTCAGCGAAGGACCGAGTTGGGTTGGAGCATCGATTCACTGATCAGCGAAGGGGGAAGGTTGTGAGGTGTATGAGGCGACTGGACAAGGGGCGTATAATGACTGGATGGTGGTCAGAGCTCTAGAGCTCCAGCATACTTCAAATCCTAAAGATTAAGCTACAGGAGATAATAAGAAAATGAAATGAAAACTACACTAAATGGAAAAGAAATACAAAGAAAATACCTAAGTTATCAACTCGAACTTGGTGGTGAGACCAAGGAGCAGAGGACATCACTGGAGCAATCTCCGATGACGGGGTTCAAACCAGATGTGGCTTCATGCGCATTGTAAACCGACCGTGGAGCGAGCTGTCACCAAGCTCAACGCAACTGCATAATGGCCTGAGGGTTCCAGCCGACGAAGGCGGGCCAAAAAGCAAAAAGGTGAAGGAAGGGTATTTATAGGAGAAGTTTGAGTCTCAAAAGATGATCGATGATGCACGACAGATAGGTCATGTCTATAGGAGACCTAAGTTTATGGAAAGAGTGAGACTTGTATGGGGAATATATTTGGTGAAGGGATCAAGGAGATTCAAGTGACAGACGATGCTTGAAAAATTAGAGAAAGAGGAGGTGTCGAGTTCTGACAACATCGGCGAGGGAGGACCGTGCACTTGATCTGGGGTCAACGCACTGACTCCCATTGGTCCACCTAGGACATAAAACAATAAAATCGAGATAAAAATATTAATTAAATAAAAATAAAATAGTAAATGAATTATTTGATTTTTTGTTAAAACATAGAAGTTGATTATTTTATATAGTATTTTATTATGATTTTTATTTATCTCTATGGGTTTATATGTGATTATTTATATGTATAATCATATGTATGTTTACCTATGTATTGTTTATTTTATTTGTTATTTTGTATTTTATTATTTTATTTACATAATTTATATATTTATAACTTCAAATATACTTGAATATATTTTTATTATATTTTTCTGACGTTATTTATATGCTTAAATAAATAGGGTATTTATTATATAGGTATAAGTATTGTATATTCATCTATGTATTTTAGTATGTTATTTTATTTTATTATTTTCTTCAGGGTTTTATTATATTCTAAATATGTGCATATCTTATAAATAATACTTACAAAATTATTAATATATAAAATTATAAAAAAATATATAGAATAAATAAAATGAATATTTATTCTAGTATATAGTACAATAAGGGTCCAAAACCTAACTTTTACATCTTACTGCCAAACTAAATGAAATCACCTTCATTAAATAGCTAATAAAAAGTTATATACAATTATAGTGATTTTTATGCATTTTGAGTTCATACGGAGAAGATATAGGTCTGGGAAGTTTAGGTTTTGGCTTTTTATTCTGAGTATAAAATGTACAATTTGTATTATTTTTGTGTGAAATAAATTTTGTATTTTTCTATGTATTTTTATATACAACTTTCATGTACAAAGTTTCTTTATTTGAGGTATAAATAATAAAGAATAAAATAGGTCCCAAAAGTGGCTTATTGGAGAAATAAAATTAGGTTTTTAGTGAGTTTTTTACCCTTATCCCCCCTACTTTATTTCTTGTTGACCAGTCATCATAATGCGTAGGTCTCGGGATTTAGGGTCATAAAGTAACTTTGGTATTTTATTTATTTTTCTTTTAATTTCTTTATTTTTTTATGTTAGCTTTAAACAAGGTATGTTATACAATTTTATACAATAAATAATGAATATTAATTTATGTAGAATAATGATATACACATGCATTTAGCTAGATTTTAAAGGTCAAAATGAAAAAATAAAGGTGATGAAATGGAGATATATCACCCTCCCCCCCCCCCCATACTTGCCTTTGATAGTCCCTAGCAAACACTTATGCATATAAGTGCAGAAAATGAAAATAAAGAAAAGAAAAAGAAAGAACTTGGATTATTTTTAATTCTTAAACTTTTCTTTATAAAATCAAAGTTTGGAGCATAAGTCAGACCTTTGGATTTTAGGTGCAGTCGTACCTTATTGAGAAACGGATTTGAAACACAACAACCTTTAAGAATCACTAAACTTTGCTCAAGTTTCCTCAATAGTCAGGTTAGAATAAGTCAACTCAAATGTAAACCCCTATGACTATGAATCTATCTTGGACAAAGCGTGTGATATGTACCTCTCCTCGGCTGAAGCAGTAAAAGTCAATCTTCTCCAATATGGTGACCCTACTTCCCCAATCCAATAACTCTTTCCTCAAGAAGCGATTTATTCCCTTCTAAGTTCAAGTACAACCAGCTCAAGAAGAGGAGGTGGAGAGAAGAATGGACGATAGACAGTGTAGCTACCTATCCTAGGATGCTTGACCAGTGTAGCCAAGTCATCCAGCTGCAGGATCACATACATATGACTTTGAAGCTCAAGCTTGCTTATTGACTATAAAAAACATACTCCGGCAGGCAATTTATTTTCATTCAGGCCTGTCCACTTTTGGAGTTTTTATTACATTTATTGAATACTATATACATCAACATTTACATTGGAAATTTTTCCTCTTGAGCCAATAGACTATCCTTCTTTTGAAGCTTGTTTGCAACCCATAGCATTCCGTTATTGGACCTCATGGATACTAGATTAGGTTGGGGTACAATGGCCACAAATGTGTGACTTCCGATGTTTCCATTGACTTGTGTCTCATGCCAGCAAATATAGCCCTCTACAACTTCAACTGACGTGAGCAAAGTGTAAGGTGCAGGTATGAAAGCTAGGTCCTTATCAACAAGAGTCGTGTGTGTGTTTCAAAATATTCTACTTAGACAGTCAAGACGACATTGAACCAAGTCTTGTGATCTCAAAGAACTAAGTCTAACAGACCTGAAGTGCCTCAATTCCAGTTCCTATAATGTTCCTATGATTAAGTAGATTAAGGTCCGACCAAGCTCCAATATTCGGATTTTATTGAGACTAGTTTAATTACCAATGTCAATCCGAGAAATTCAAATGCTATGTACAATGCAGGGAAAAATGTTTGTGATGCAATTTTCTGATCTTGAAATTTTTCTGGTTTTTTAAAAAGTTTTGCAGATTTTTATGCAGGTTTTTAAAAAGATTTTGCAAATATTTTTGGTATTTTTCAATTTACAAAATTTTAGGGATTTTTCAAACAAAATGAAAATTTTAGGAAAAGAAATATGTGCAGATATTTACACAGGAGTGCATCTTGGAGTTCAAGAATTCATAAATTTGTATATGCAAGGATTGTAAAGGCTCTTTATTTGTTTGAATTATGTAAATAGTTCTCAAAATAAATTGAAAAGATTTTTGCAAACATTTTCAAAACTTTATTTTGCAATCTAATTTGACAATTTATTTTGAAAAACATGTTACAAAACTTGAAAATCATTTAGCAAAGGTTTTTCAAACTGTATATATATTTTTTTCGAAATATTTTTGCAAACATTTTCCAAACATTTGCAAATGGATTTTCAAAACATTTTTTAAAACAAAGAAAAGATTGTTTTACAAACAAAACATTTTTACAAAGGTTGAAACATTTTACAAAATATTATCCAAACAATTTCAAAAGATTTTTCAAAGAGATTGTCCAACTATTTTTTAAACATTTTGCAAAACATTTTTACCTAATTTATTAATCAGTAAATACAAGGAATTTAAATGAATTTTATACAATTGTGTTCTTTACAATTAATTAATTGCATTTAGCCAGTTTATTGAAAATGTGAAAATGTAGGAGTTATGGCTAAAGTATATACAACGTATATACGACCCCCTATTCTTTGCTTAGACTATGTCCTCATAGACTAGAGAGAAAAGAGAAGAAATAACTCTTGCTGAGTATAGAAAATCTTATACTACAATGACTGAAGAATAAAGAATGAATCAATGAGTAGTCGACCATCGCCCTATACTTAGGATAACATAATCATAAGTATAGGAGGTTGTATCTACATGCAGGGAGGGTCGAGGGTGGGAATGAACAGACCACAACTCAGTCTATTTTCCCCTATACTTAGGGTAAGATATCCATAAGTATAGCAAAGAAAATCAACAGGAGAGGAGACAAGTGAGGGGACCAATAAAAATCAAAGAAAAGAAAAAAAATACATTGGGTGAATATATGCATCACTCTCCCAATACTTAGGGTAAGAGATCCCAAAGTATAGGCAACAACAGGAGTGACGAAACAGAACGGACATGAACACACGATGGTTGCAACCCCTATACTTAAGACAACGTATGTCGTATGTATAGACACAAAGATATACCAAATGATCTTGGGTGATAATCAACATGCGGAAAAAGGTAGGAATGAAAAATAACACATATATATAACCATTAAAGAATGGTGAAGTACGGGATGATATCTGTCAATAGAATATCATACTCTTGTTGCCGTATCCTGTAAAACAACAGCGCATTCAGAAAAAGAACAAGACCCAGATATGCAATCATGTGGGTCTCTACTATCGGGAAAAACCGATTTAAAACCAAGCCAGAATCCGGTAGCAGGAAGCAGAACATCGGCTCTTAAGAACAACTTGAGGGAACAAAGATGATATCGTAAGACGTGGAGGAGGAAGGAAGAGTGCAGATTCCTCCAAGTCATTCATAGTCTTGATAAGATACGAAAAGTGAAGAACTAGAGACTCTTTACGTATCTCGATATCCGACAGATAAAAGGTTGAAAGATCAATAACACACCGAATATCACAAGACATATCCTAACCTTGCGAGGGTCGTTAAGGTCAGCAGACTCAGATGAGTCAGAGATCACAGCAAATTCAGAAGACTAGGTACCATGATCCACAAAATCGGATACATAACCAGAGATGAGATCGAGTACACAAATCAGAAGACTTGGCTTTGTGCTCCATCAGATTGGAGACACCGGAAGTGAAATCGAGTACCCACAATATGATGTATCCTCCCACAGATAACCCTCGGAGAGTAATGCATGCTAAGAAATGAATAATCAGACAGATCTTATCCTTGAGAGGGTCGTCAAGGAGAGAAGACTCAAAGGAGTCAGATCCATCATACGGATCCGCAGAGGTGGTCTCAACAGGCGACAGATCGGCTGCCTAACAGAGAAAGAGATCGAAATTCAAGAAAACGTCGCAATCTTTCACAGATAACCTCAAAGAGTACTGTGAACTAGGTAGGGAGTAATCAAAAGAATGTGACTCATCCTTGCAAGGATCGTCAAGGAGAGGAAACTCAAGGAGGTCCAGTCATTTAGGATAAGCAGTCTCGTGCTCCGCCAACGTGGACACATTATCAGATAGTGAGTCCGACTGCTTATATCAGACAATCTGTTTCGTGCTCCACTATAAATCCTTGAACTTGTCCATCTCTCGGATCCTATATCATAAGATCCGGCTCGTTAAGAGGAAGCCAACAGAATTTGTTTTGTGTGAATCCGACATTGTTTCGATTTGTTATGATTTCCGAAAGAAAGAGAAGGAGGTTTAAGATGTCATTAACCTATAATGACCATCATTAAGACTTATTAAACATGATTTAATAAACTAATGATGGATTGAGGATCGTTAATGACCATTAGCAATAGTAATCAATGCTTAGCAAAAGTTAAGTGTAAGCCGTAAAGATTAAATCACGATTAGTAAGAGTTAATCACAATTAGCGCTAATTAAGCGTCATTAGCGAATCTAGAGTCTTCTGGATAGTTCTAACTTAATCCCTAAGTTTCGGATAAGTTTTGGCCAAAATCATGGGCCGCTAACCGTGATTAAGGTCTAAACCATGGTTTTCTAACCATGGTTAGCGGTTCTCTGAAGCTTATAATTAGCCCCCTACCCATTCATTCTCTATGATTTTCACTACCATCACCGCCCTAAGGGCTAGGGTCGAGAGGTCAGGAGGAGCAATGGGAGGCTAGGAAGGAGAAATAGCGAAGCACTGTCGGGAGAACGAGGAGGAGGAAGGTACAATCCTCTCCTAGTTGGTTTTGTAAGTATGCTCAAACTTGAGCTAGGGTTTTCGATTCATCTTCTTTTTCTAGATTTGTTTTCGATTCATCCTTCTTTCTGATTCCTTTTCCATTGTGGTTCGAGGAGAAATATGTGTAACACCCTACCTAGGTGCGGGCGGCTATGCACGTCAGTGAACCCTGTGATTCGTCACACTTTCACTCACCTAAGACGTGTGGTGTTTACCGATTCTCCATTGTTTATGGTTCTATTCTTTCTTTTCCGCTTTTATAGTTATTTTGAAGGATAAATCTATGTAATACCATACTTAGGTGCAGGCAGCTATGCACGTCAGTGAACCCTGTGGTTCGTCACACATTCACTCACCTAAGATGTGTGGTGTCTACCGATTCTTCATCTCTTGCAGTTTGATTATATTCTTTCAAAGTCATTGTTGTTTCCCTCTCGGTGATTTTATAGAGGAAACACTTTCCGTTTCTCTTCTAAAATATGTCCCGTATAAGGGGAACCTCTATCAAAATTTTTATAAAAATATGTCCCTATATAAGGGGAAACTCTATTGAAATTATTCTAGAAATATCACCCCATATAAGGGGAAGCTTTGCCAAAATATGTTCTTCGCGTTCTTGGTGAGTTCTTTGCAATCTTCGTGTTCTTCATTCATTCTTCGTGTTCTTGGCACGTTCTTAGTGTTTTTGATACAGAAATGAAATTCGATCGTTTCAGGAGCAATAAATCATCCTTTTGAAAGAGAATCACGATAAAGCACTGCATACAAGAAAGAGAGCTCGATTAGGTAATAAAATCCTTCCTTTTGCTGTTGGATTTTTATAGGAGATCATTGAGATTTCTGATTTTATGTTCTTACTACGAAAAACCTTTATTTGGCAATTTTGAGAAAGTATGAAAAGTTGCTTTGTGTTTTCAACAAAAATAAGGTCTAAGCATCGAATGGATGCAGTGGCTTGGAAAGTTAGGGTTTGGATGTTAAAATGAGCATAAATATGAGTATACAAATATATGAATTAATATATGTGTAATTCTATACTCAGCATTTATGTTTATGCAAATCTAAGGCTTAACGGAGAAATTACATCATGGGAATTGATGTGTTTTGAGTTGGATTATGAAATGGATTGCATCTTACATTATGAATAACCGGGAGTAGAACTACAGGTCGGGAATGCAACATGTAGGTTTGTCGGAAGGAACACGTATTGGCGTTGTCCTACCTAGGTGGTACACGGTTGCCCTGTTATGATAAGTGCGCATGAAATGAACGATTTGCAACGTGTGGTACCGGGAGCTAATATATTCAGATTGAACGACGGAAGACGTGGTCATGCCATGTGGTGGCACAGGTGGTTCAATAGCGGCTGGATCACGATAACATGTATTTAAAGCCGCTAGGTTGCATGATTAAATGTTAGACTGAGATTTTAAGCAACCAGATCCTTGAGGACGGTGTGCTCCTTTGTTTTCCAGGATGAGGGTTTGAGACCCTGATTAATAAAAGAAAAGGACATTGTCAAGGTAGTATTGGAGGATTGGTTGAGGCGACGTACGGCGGTATAAGCTTATGTTAACAAGTTTTGAAAAATTACACATTTGATTGCTTTTCTCTTCTTCGCTACATAGCATTCGCTAATTGTTATTCTATGATTTATGGAAAACCCAACAGATGTCAGTGAGCTATGATAAGGACTTTAATAATCCATCCAGCTAACAAAATAATCATCCAGCTTGCCACAGTAGCTGTAGCTTTACTCTGTAAGGTAGTTAGTAATCTTTTTGCGTATTTCCTTTCTAGCTGATGTACATGTAAATGGTTATAGTGGGACAGTGTATAATGTAAACTTTATTTTGTGAATGGAAAAATGTTGAAATACTTCCTTATGAGTATTTTATTTGCAGTCTGTTTTTGAATGTTGGTTGTGATTGCTGAATAAATTATTGGTGAGCAACCATATCCAAATATGGGAGGATCCGACGACCCGGATTGGGGTTGTGATAGATTGGTATCAGAGCATGGTTACTCCAGCAATTTACTTAGTAATTGATAACTGTGAACGGTATTCAGAAACTAAGGTAGTCTTAAGATCCTTTGATCTTAATAAGTGACTGCAGCATCATTCACACGTCATTGTCCCTTATGTACATCATGCTAAAACGTATAGGGCCTAACCTTTTGCCTTGATTCATCCTAGTATCATGGCAGACCAAGATGTGTCTAAATAATTAGCGGCTATGATGACATTGCTGCAAGAAATTGGGCAAAAGCAACATGCATTAGAGGAGAGGCTCTATGCACAAGCTGATAGACATGAATCATCCAGACTTGTGGATGTTAGAGTTGAGGGTTCTGTCCACCTTCAGAGGAAGAATCTAGTTACCATCCTTCCACTAAGTCTGCTCCTACCCCAGCTGAAGGAGCAATGGAGAGAGCTCTTCTTAGACACCAAAACTACTGACAATTATCGAAAGGGAAAGATTCCTCGATTCAATGACATAGATACACCTGATGAGGCAGAACTATGGCTTGATGATGTCAGCAGGATGTTGAGAATAATACACGCACCAGGGGACACTTGGGTGCACTTCGCTGATTACTTCTTAGCAGACTATGCAAGACAATGGTGGAGGGCCATTTCCAAGAAATTAGTAGATCATGTTCCATTGGATGTTTTTGAAGAGAGGTTTCGATCTCACTTTTATCCCTCCCATTGGGAAGAATTGAAGAGGAGTAAGTTGGATTCTCTGACCCAAGGATCCAAGAATGTACGAGATTATCATATTCACTTTACGGAGCTGCTACATTACTCCCCAGGTCTAGAAGCTTCACCATAGGAATGTCTTACCAAATTTGTTAGCAGGCTTTAGGGAGATCTTAGAGAGAAGCTTGTAGGCTTTAGAGTCACCACAATAGATGAATCCATGGACATCGCCTCTCGTATTGAGATGGAAAGAGATGAAAACTGCCAAAGAAGAAGCTTCCACTTTACTGGTGGACCATCCAAATGTAAGGCGAATTATAATCGAAGAGACAGTCATTATCATCTGGTTGGGTCTACTAAAAGCTCGCCACAAACTTTGGTCCAGGAATTATCATGAAGAGGAATTTCTCTAGACCTCCACTATACCCTCCCAACTCAATAATAGGATCTAGTACTGCTATTGTTGGATCTTCAGCATGGATAGGAATGCGTGTGTGTTATTACTGTCTTTAAGAAGGCCACATAAGGAAAGACTGTCCAAAGTTGAGAGGTTTGGAGTCTAAATTAACCCCAATTAACAGTACAACATCCACCTCGATCAATGGAGCAAAACACGGAGGAAGATAGGGTAGAGGTCGTGGCTCACAAGGAGCATCTCCTACATAGCAACCATCACAAAGTGTTGCGGGTTCTAGCTTGCCTATTCCTAATGGTCAGCTCAATGCAATCACTGAAGAACACGCCTACAATTCAGGCATGGTTGTACGAGGTACCGTTATTATTCATGGCTTTTCAGTACATGTCTTATTTGATTCAGGTGCTTCACATTCATTTATTGCTCGACAGTTAGTACCCACTTTGGGTAAGGTACTGGTAGAAGTACAACAATCCTATCTGATCAAGGGACCATGAGGACAAGTATTTATAATCCGAGAAATCCTAGATAATTGTGTAGTATTGATAGCAGAACATCAGTTACATCTTTCACTACTACTAATTTAATTGGAGGACTTTGTTCTCTCATCCTGAGGATGGACTGGCTAGAAAGGCATCATGCATTCCTTGACTGTTTTCAAAAGATAGTAACTTTTCACCTTCCTAACTCGATAGAGTTCCAGTTCATTGGAAAGACATCCAATGATAATATTGAAGATATCTCTACTTTGAAGGCACAACAGTTGTTAGAGAAAGGGTGCCAAGGCTATTTAGAGTATGTAACCACTACATCAGGGTCAGATAGAATGATAGAAGATGTACCTATAGTGTACGAGTTTCCTAATGTATTTTCGGAAAAACTACCTGGTTTACCACCTGAGCGAGAGATTGAATTTGAAATCTCTCTCACACCTGGTACTCAACCCATCTCTATCCCTTCATATAGGATGGCACCAGCTAAGTTGCGAGAGCTAAAAGTACAGTTATAAGAACTATTAGATAAAGGATTCATTCGTCCTAGTACTTCACTATGGGGTACACCTATCTTGTTTGTAAGGAAAAAGGATGGGTCAATGCGGTTGTGCATTGATTATAGACAATTAAATAAGAAGACAGTAAAGAACAAGTATCCTCTGCTAAGAATAGATGATCTCTTTGACCAGTTGCAGGGTTCAACTGTGTATTCCAAGATGAACTTAAGATCTGGATACCATCAGTTAAAGATTAAAGATACCGATATCCCCAAGACAGCCTTTCGAACTAGATATGGACATTATGAATTCTTAGATATGCCTTTTGGACTGACAAATTACATAACAGCCTTCATGAATCTCATGAATAGAGTATTCAAGTACTTCCTAGAACACTTTGTAGTAGTCTTTATTGATGATGTGATTATTTACGTCAATGATAAGTATCACCATACACCATCTCCAGCAAGCACTTGAATACTAAGGAAGAACAAACTGTATGCTAAATATAGCAAATGTGACTTCTGACTATCCGAAATATCATTCTTAGGCCATGTTATTTCTTGGGAAAGTATATCAGTTGACCCTACAAAGGTTAGTCTGGTGATGAGTTGGGAACGCCCGAAGACTATCACAGAAATACGATCTTTTCTGGGTTTAGCTGGGTATTATAGAAGATTAGTACTTTTCACTAATAGCATTGTCAATGACTAGGCTGACTCAGAAGGGAGTTCCATTCATATGGTCCGACGCATGCGAAGCTAGTTTTCAGACACTGAAAGAATGCCTAACATCTGCACCTATCCTTACTCTACTCTCTGGGAGTGAAGGGTTTACATTGTACACTAACACATCTAAAGAAGGTCCTGTAGCAGTTCTTAGGCAACATGGTAAGGTAGTTGTGTATGCATCGCGACAGCTTAGGACACATGAGAACATCTACCCGACACATGACCTTCAATTAGATGCCGTAGTTTTCGTTTTGAAGATATGGAGACACTACTTCTATGGTATTACTTTTAAAATCTTCGCTAATCATAAAAGCTTGAAATATCTGTTTGATTAGAAGGAGCTCAATATGAGACAGAGATGGTGGCTAGAGTTGTTGAAGGACTATGATTTCTCCATCTCCTACCACCTCGGTAAGGAGAACGTCATAGCAGATTCCCTTAGTAGAAGAACTTATTCACATGGGTTGGTGAGTGTTATTCACTTTTGGGGTATACTATCAACGTTAAGTGAATGGAAATCATTTGATAGTAGTGCTGATATTATAACTATTCCTCACCGATACAAACCTGAGATCTGGGATGGAATAAAGAAAGGACATGAGGATGATCCAAAAGGCTTGAGACAACAACTTGAGAAGAATGAGATGGAGGGATTCCAGATACAAGATGGGTTACTATATAACCATCACAGAGCTTGTGTATCAAATACACATGAACTGAGGAAAGACATCTTACATGAAGCGTATTGTTCTAGATTATCCATTCATCTAGAAATTACGAAGATGTATAAGGATCTTCATTCATACTCTTGGTGGTCGGGAATGAAGAAAGACGTTGCTGAGTTTGTGAATTCATGTTTCACTTGACAACAGGTAAAAGCTTCACATTAAAAGCCACCAGGATTGTTACAACCCCTCCCTATACCTGAGTGGAAATGGGAAAGCATTTCCATGGACTTCATTACTAGTTTACCTCAAACGACTGATAGTAAAGATAGTATCTGGGTTATAATAGATCGTCTGACCAAAGTAGCACACTTTATTCCAATAAGCTTATCTTCCACTCCAGATTAGCTTGTTGAGTTATATATTACACATGTGATCCGCCTCCATGGCATCCCAAAGGATGTAGTTTCTGATCGAGATTCACGATTCACCTCACACTATTGGGAGAACTTCATGAAAGCCTTAGGCACACAGTTATGCTTGAGCACAACATATCATCCACAAACAGATGGGCTATCAGAACGTATGATTTAGAATGTATAGGATATGCTACGAGCATGTTCCTTAGAATGGAAAGGATGATGGGTGAAACATTTGCCTCTTGCAGAATTCAACTACAACAATAGTTACCATACAAGTATTGGCATGGCACCATTTGAAGCACTATATGGACGTAGGTGTACTATTCCTTTATGTTGGGAAGAGGTCGAGATAAAGAACCTTTATGATTCATATAGACTCCAGGAGATACAAGAAGTTGTAGAGCTTGCTCAAAAAAGACTAATAACTGCTCAGAGTTGCCAGAAAAGCTATAGTGATACAAGGTGAAGAGACCTTGAATTTGAGGTAGGTGGCTTTGTATTTCTCAAAGTATCACCTATGAAGGGTGTTCAGAGGTTTGTCTTGGGTGGGAAGTTGGCATCCAAGTTCGTGGGTCCCTTTGAATTATTCAAAGGATTAGAAAAGTCGCCTATAGACTTGCATTTCCTCCACATCTTTCGCCAATAACCAAAAGATTGAAGAAGCCACATGGGAACCTGAGGTATAAATGAGAGAAAAATACCCCTACTTGTTTGAATGATAACACTATATATTATATATATATATATATCTTTATTATAAATGAAATGACGTTCATTCTCTTTAAGGTTGTTATGGTTTCAATCCTCTTTAAGGTTCTAGCTCGTCAAGAGGAAACCAACAGAATTTATTTCATGTGAATCGGACATCATTTCGATTTGTTATGATTTCTGGAAGAAAGAGAAGTAAGGAGGTTTAAGATGTCATTAACCTGTAATGACCGTCATTAAGACTAATTAAACATGATTAAAAAACTAATGATGGATCGAGGATCGTTAATGACCATTAGCAAACACTAATCAATGCTTAACAAAAGTTAAGCGTAAGCCACAAAGGTTAAATTACGATTAGTAAGAGTTAATCACGATTAGTGCTAATTAAGTGTTATTAGTGAATCTAGAGTCTTCTGTATAGTTCTAACTTAAGCCCTAAGTTTCAGATAAGTTTTGGCCAAATGCATGGGCCGCTAACCGCGATTAAGGTCTAAACCATGGTTAGTGGTTTTCTGAAGCCTATAATTAGCCCCCTACCCATTCATTCTCTATGATTTCCCCTACCACCACCACCATAAGGGCTAGGGTCGAGAGGATAGGAGGATGAGTGGGAGGCGAGGAAGGAGCACTAGTGAAGCACTGCCGGGAGAACGAGGAGGAGGAAGGTACAATCCTCTCCTGGTTGGTTTTGTAAGTATGCTCAAACTTGAGCTAGGGTTTTGGCCAAATGCATGGGCCGCTAACCGTGATTAAGGTCTAAACCATGGTTAGTGGTTTTCGGAAGCCTATAATTAGCCCCCTACCCATTCATTCTCTATGATTTCCCCTACCACCACCACCATAAGGGCTAGGGTCGAGAGGATAGGAGGATGAGTGGGAGGCGAGGAAGGAGCACTAGTGAAGCACTGCCGGGAGAACGAGGAGGAGGAAGGTACAATCCTCTCCTGGTTGGTTTTGTAAGTATGCTCAAACTTGAGCTAGGGTTTTTGATTCATCTTATTTTTCTAGATTTGTTTTTTATTCATCCTTCTTTCTGATTCCTTTCCTATTGTGGTTCGAGGAGAAATCTGTGTAACACCCAACTTAGGTGCGGGTGGCAATGCACGTCAGTGAACCCTGTGATTCATCACACTTTTACTCACCTAAGATGCGTGGTGTCTACCGATTCTCCATTGTTTATGGTTATATTCTTTCATTACCGCTATGCATGTCAGTGAATCTTGTGATTCATCACACATTCACTCACCTAAGATGTGTGGTGGCTACTGATTCTTCATCTCTTGTAGTTTGATTATATTCTTTCATAGTCGTTGTTTCCCTCTCGGTGATTTTATAGAGGAAACTCCTTTCATTTTTCTTCTAAAATATGTCCTGTATAAGGGGAAACTCTTTCAAAAGTTTTATAAAAATATGTACTAATATAAGGGGAAACTCTGTTGAATTTTCCTAGAAATGTCATCCCGTATAAGGGGAAGCTTTGCTGAAATATGTTCTTCACGTTCTTCATGTGTTCTTTGTGGTCTTCATGTTCTTCAATCATTCTTCATGTTCTTGGCATGTTCTTAAAGTTTTTGATACGAAAATGAAATTTGACGTTTCAGGAGCTATAAATAATCCTTTTGAAAGGGAATCACGATAAAGAACTGCATATAAGAGAGAGAACTCGATTAGGTAATGAAATGCTTCCTTTTGATGTTGGGTTTTCATATGAGATCATTGAGATTTCTAATTTTATGGTCTTGCTACGAAGAACCCTAATTTGGCTATTTTTGAGAAAGTGTGAAAATTTGCTTTGTGTTTTCAACTAAAATAAGGTCTAAGCATCGAATGGATGCAGTGGCTTGGAAAGTTAGGGTTTGGAAGTTAAAATGAGTATATAAATATATGAATTAATATATGTGTAATTATATACTCAGTATTTATGTTTATGCAAATCTAAGGCTTAACGAAGGAATTACATCATGGGAATTGATGTGTTTTGAGTTGGATTCTGAAAAGGATTGTGTCTTATGTCAAGAATGACTGGGAGTAGAACTACAGGTCGGGCATGCAACCTGTAGGTTTGTCGGAAGGAACCCGTATTGGTGTAGCTCTACCTAGGTGGTACATAGTTGCCCTGTTTTGATAAGTGCGCACAAAATGAACGATTTGCAATGTGTGGTACCGAGAGCCAATATATTCGGATTGAACGATGGAAGATGTGGTCGTGCCATGTGGAGGCACGGGTGGTTCAATAGCGGCTGGGTCACGATAAAATGTATTTAAATCCGTTGGGTTATGTGATTAAAGGTTAGCCTGAGATTTTAAGAAACCAGATCCTCGAGGACGGTGTGCTCCTTTGTTTGCCATGCTGAAGGTTTGACACCCTGATTAACAAAAGAAAAGGAAATTGTTAGGGTAGTATTGTAGGATTGGTGAGGCGACGTGCGGCGGCATAAGCTTACAAGATCAACGCAGTCTCCAATCCTGAAGTGTCCACAACATTGGAGTCCATATAAGGGTGAGGTATTTCCTTGGACTAATCCCTGACGTGGAATAAAAATGAATAGGACTTCAACTAATGAGAAGGAACTAGTATTTTTGTATTAACAAGTTTTGAAAAATTACACATTTGCTTGCTTTTCTCTTTTTCGTTACTTAGAATTCGCTATATGATTTATGGAAATCCCAACAAGTGTCGATGAGCTATGACAAGGACTTTAATAATTTAGCCAGCTAACATAATAATCATCCAGCCAACCATAGTAGCTTTACTCTATAAGGTAGTTAGTAATCTTTTTGTGTATTTCCTTTCAGCTTATGTACATGTAAATGGTTATAGTGGGACAATGTATCATGTAAACTTTATTTTATGAATGGAAAAATGTTGGAATACTTCCTTATGAGTATTTTGTTTGCATTTTGTTTCTGAATGTTGGTTGTGGTTGTTGAATAAATTATTGTTGAGTAACCAGATCTGGATATGGGAGGATCCAACGACCCAGAATTGGGGTCATGACATCCACGAGATTATATGTACACATAACGAGTGAAACCAATCGTAAAGAAAATGGTGCATTCTCCTGCAAATTGTCCTCGAGGAGCAATGCAAACTAGATCAATGAAATCAGGGAAGTATCGACATCTAAGATCATGTCCTCAAAATAATCAATCAATCATGAACAGGAGGGCATAAGACAAAGGGAGGAACAAAGATCATCAGGTTAGTCACAATGCAATCCCTTAAACACTCAGATCAACTGAAATGGGTCAAAATATCAGACAGAGATCCTCTAAGTGCCTAATGGGTATAGGAGAGGCAGGAGACGGAGGATAGATCAGTAAATAGGAGGAATGAAACCTTACGGGTTCTGAGCATTGTCGTTTTGAAGCACATAAAGGGATAGTACATCAAACGTCTAAATCAGGACAAGCAGAACCAAATAAGAGATCGGGCAGTCAAAGCTCCATGAATCATCATCAAACTATCGGGAATAAATCACATCCTCAATCTGGTGTGCGAGATCAAAGAACCTCAATAGAGCATCACGCTTGTAATCGTTCAAATCGGAATTCTTAATAATATCTATGCACAAGTCAAATCCATAATCCACCAAACAAAGCACACTCATCTCAGCCATAATCACATCTGCTCAGCTTACTTAAATAATCAATGTAGTCCAAACCTCTAGGTGAACCTCACAACACAACACTCCATGGTCAAAGAAGCGATGGCATAAAAGGGAACGAGGAGGGCAGGCAAGATCGGGAAGAACAAACACAAAATTGTGGTCCAAGAAGAGAGTCTTCTTGAACCGGACCAGAGATCTAGTGATATGGGTGAGAAGAAAGCCGCAAGATCTGGCCGCTAAAGTGAAGGTCCAAACCCAATATCACGATACCGATAAATAAAAAGGACTCAAGAAATGAAAATAAGAGAAGAAGAAAAGTAGAAAAGACTCGGACACTGATAACTCAAAGAGAAGATGAATGCAAATGGACCCAAAGTTTCAAACAATGTACAAAGCAAATCCATTTTCACCTACTCAACACAGTGAAGATCAAAGATGGTGGTCATTTTATCTTTTCAATTTTAGAGTTAGGTAATTTTCAAACAGTTGTACAAGATCACATGTGTAGTCTCGTATAGTGATCGTGCCCAAGTCAGTGAACCACACCATCTTGACACGAATCACTTCGTCTATGGTCAGAGGCAAGTACTTGCAACAAGTAACAAGGCTCAAGAGCCGACCCAAGCCATAGGGCATAGGTCCAGGATTGGGGGCTCTAGTCCTTAAGTGTACTTGCCTCACTCAATCATAATACAACATGTGTCCAATGTGGGAATTGCTTTTCCTAAAACAATGAATCCATTACGTTTATTTTAAAAGTCAAGTATAGTTAGCAATCCTGATTTTATTTGAGGTTATCACTTTTTTTGGTATTTTTCAATGCAATCTCTTAATGGGTTTCCACTTCCATTATTATCCTAGGTGGTCAAAATCAGAGGAGAAGGTCAGAAAAGCAATGGAAGTCTGGAATTGATAATGCATGCATAGTCAGAAGACTTATAATGCTTCCCAGCTCTCTCCATGCGGGATGCTAAACAAAATTGAAGACTATTCTATATGAAATGCAAACTGATGAAATCACCCTACGATCAGGAATGCTATTGGCGTGAAGAACCAGAGGTTCACTACTCAGATGAGAAATCATGAGGGTCCAGTCTTGGGTTCTCATTAAAGTTTGCAACACCAAATCGTGCTAGCATTGTGTCGAGCATCTCACGATACGTGGGTTCAGATCCATGTAGTAAACAATTAGATTTGATCTAAGTCCAAACGTATCAGAGACTATAGGAACATGATTTTATTAGGGGTTTGGACCTAAATTAATAAAGCAAGCAATCCTCGATCGCACAAATCAAATAAAGGCAAAAAACTCAAATGCCTGAAACAAAATAAAAGGAATGTGGAGAAACACTAGAAATTGTGACGATTCCCTATGTGAACAGACACCCAGGCATTAGATCTCGTGAAGTTTGGCAATGTCTAAATTATTACAAATTAATTAGCAAAATAAATTAAATCACTCTCTTATAAGAGAAAAATATGAAAACTAAAGCAGTGATGCTCTTCTCCTTCTTCCCTGCTCTTCTCTCCCGCTTTCTCCTGGTTTGCTCACAAGTAGAAAGCCAACCTTCGTTCGTCTCGGGTGCGCCCACCTCCTAAGAGATAGTTGTCGCCAAGCAGTCCCTCACAAGAAAGATCAAGAAGAAATATGGATTAGAATAGTCAAATAATTATTATAAATAAATAGCAAAAATAAGAGAGAAAAAAGCAGGCTATATACAAAAAAATGTGTTACACTCCGTTGCTTCTCGGCAACAGTGCCATTTGAAATAGAGGAATATGATCCCAAGATTGGTCTTGTGGTCCACACAAGGCGGGACCAACAGTTGTTGTGTCAACCACTCTCAAAGATCAATGGCTAAATCAACAATTAACCCACACAATAATAATCAAGCAATGAATAAGCAGATGTGTGAATCAAAATTTATTATACCCTACAAACAAGTGTATAGTGGACAAACAGGTAGGGTTCAAACTTAGGGAACACGTTGGGTAGCACAGAAATTTATTTAGAAGTAAATAAATAATATGTATATAGATGTATATAGACATGCATACTATTTACTTAGATTTTTGTGGGTTTTATATTTTATTGTTATTTACATTATTTATTATTTTTTTTTAAAAAAAATATAATAAGTATATTATTATTGGTTTTAAAATAATTATAATATTTCGAATAATTACTAAATAATATATCTTATATATAATTATTTATAGTTATATAATGCACTATAGGGTAATATATATATATGTATAACTAATCAAAAAGTGTAGAGTAAAATGTTTTCGTGTTTTTTATTTTTCTACTATTTTTGTTAATCTTTAGATATTTTTAAAGTCCAAAATGCCCCCAAAACAAGGATTAAATAAATAGGCTAAATTGATTTGGTTTATAAAAATAGTAAAAAGGCTCAAAATTTTTCCAAATCAATTTTAATATATACTAATATGTATAAAAATACAAAATAGGATGAAATATTTTTGGGATTTTGGTGATTTTTTATAACTTTTATCAGAATTTTGGATCTTTTTAATTTTTTCTATTTTTAGGGATTTTTGGTATGGGGATACTATTTTTTGGACTTTTAAATGCAATTTTATATTTTTTTTGGATTTTTTAAGGCTAACAGGGAATATCTGTGTTATTATTATTTTTTAATAAACAGGAAATGCGCTCACAATGCAAAATAATTTATATGGCGTGGAAGAACATGCAGAGAGGGACAAAATCTTATTTTTCTATAAGTTTTGGAGCACGGATGATATTTATAAAAAAAATAGACAAACGAGCACAAAAATGAATAAGCTAGTAGGCATATTTTTGCAATTAAAATAAAAGTCATGGGGTTTTGTGAAAAAATGCTATAAATATAACACATATATACAAATTGTATTAACTAATTTTAAATTAAAAAAATGGGGGTCTACCCCTACAAATTTCCCACCTCACGTGGTCGCCCACGTGAGGTGAGATGGGTTGGACTCATAAGGTAATAGTACTAATATCAGGGGGTCCTTGTAATTTATCAATGTTTATTTACTCTACAAAATTATTTACAACGTTAAAAATAAAATAAAATAAAGTGGGGGTGTATGTACAATTTACCCCTTATTTTGTGTGATCCAATAGTTGGAGATGATTCACTTAGGTGCATCGTACAGTGGAGGATCCACCATACTACTTCACCATTGGACGCTCGTGATTAGATCCGACTTCTGATCAAACAGTGTAGGATGTTCGGATCGAACGTTGACTGTAGGGTCTGGAGCGAGGGCTCCATCGAACGACGCAGCTTCATTCCTCAAGAGCAAGGAAGAACATGGGTGTGTTCTTCCCTCCTCCTTCGATTCCTCGTGCTCCCAAGCTCAAATCTAGCTACGTTGATGCTCGTGAGTGCCCTATGGATGATCCACAACTATCAGTTCCTCTCAAAGAATCCAAGATCCATCGATAGGGTTCTGGCGAGATGATGATGTCCGAGCACTTGGGAGATGCATCCTGAAAGCGATCATCCCTCAATAGGGCTTATTTCCACTGGAGACCTGCACGGTTAAGAAGAGCAAAGCAAAGGTATCAAGTCCTTTATTGGGTGAAATAGTCAAAGGGCTAGGCATGGCGGTGATGCTCTAGTGGTTGGTGGAGATGGAGCATTGATTTGTTGATCTGCGAAGGATCAGGTTGGGTTGGAGTGGTCAGGAGTTTCAGAAATGACGGGGGAAGGTTGTAAGGTGTATTAGGTGACTGGACAAGGGGTGTACAATAACTGGATGGTGGTCGGAGCTCTAGAGGTCCAGCGTACTTTAAACCCTAAAGATTACGCTACTAGAGATGATAAAAAAATGTAATGAAAACTACACTATGCATGGAAAATAAATGTGATGAAATACCTAAGTTATTAGCTCGAACCTAGAGGAGAGACCAAGGAGTAGAGGACATCACCGGAGCAAGCTCCGGCGATGGCGTTCAAACTAAACGTGGCTTCATGCGCATTGCAGACCGTTCGTGGAGCAATCTGTCACCAAGTTCAACGTGATCGTGCAGTGTCCTGAGGGTTCCAACCGATGAAGGTGAGCCAAAAAGTAAAAAGTTGAAGGAGGGGGTATTTATAGGTGAAGGTTCGAGGCTCAAAAGATCGGCGATGCACAGTTGATAGGTTGTATCTACATGAGACTTAAGTGTATGGCGAGAGTGAGGGTTGTTTATGCCTATATGTATTTTAATATGTTATTTTATTTTATTTTATTATTTTATTTATGATTTTAGTCTATTCTAAATATCTACATATATTATAAATAATAGTTACAAAATTATAAAAATATAGAATTATAAAAATATAAAGAGTAAATAAAATGAATATTTTATTCAGTTATACAGTACAATAGAGGTCCAAAACCTAATTTTACATGTTATCTCCAAATTGAATGAAATCACCTTCGCTAAATAGCTAATAAAAGGTTATATATGATTAAAGGTGATTTTGTGAATTTCAAGTTCATATGGAGAAGATATACGTTTGGGAATTTTTGGTTTTGACTTTTTATCTTGAGTATAAAATGTACCATTTGTATTATTTTTGTGTTAAATAAATTTTATATTTTTCTATGTATTTTTATCTACAACTGTTGTGTACAAAATTTCTATATTTGAGATATAAATAATAAAGAATAAAATAGGTCCCAAAAGTGGCTTACTGGAGAAATACAATTAGGGTTTTTATTGAGTTTTTGACATGTATCTCCCCCTACTCTATTCCTTGCCGACCGAGTAATCATAATGCCTAGGTCTCGAGGTTTAGGGTCATAAAATACCTTTTGTATTTTATTCATAAAATACCTTTTGTATTTTATTTCTCTTTCTTTTCTTTTCTTTTCTTTATTCTTATATTTTGGATTTAAACAATGTACATTATACAATATTTATACAATAGATAATGAATGTTAATTTATGCAAAATAATGATATATATACATGCATTTAGATAGGGTTTAAAGGCCAGAATGAAAGAATAAAGGTGATGAAATGGAGATACCAAAATCCTATATTTGTATTCAGTATAAATATTTATACTCTATTTTATTCTTCATTTTATACACCTTAACTAATAAAATGTTAATATACGAAAATTAGAAAATTAATAACCAATAAAAATATGCACAGTGTAACTTGTACAACACTGATGAAAAGCCACAAACCGAACTTCAATGATCAATATCTACTCCATACAAAATCAAATTGAACCAAATTCACCTCCAATGTATTCTAAATTAAATTATCTATCTAATGAAGATGGTTTCATTTAAAATAGAGCAATGATACGAAAGCCAGCTTTCTGGGGTACTATTGCATTGAGTATGTGTATATAAAATTAATATATGTTATTCTTTATATTTTACTCTTTTAATATTTTTAAATAATTTTATATAAAATATAAAATGTATTTTAAATATAAATAAAAATAAAAATAATTAAAATGTAATTAAATAAATAATACATTATAATATATGTATACTATACATATAATGTAAATATATGTATTTATTTATACAAGTAAATAAATTACATAAACACTGTAAAATATTTAAATATTTATTTAATAATATTATAAATATATAATATATGTAAATACAATACAAAAATGAATTAAATAAATATATATATAATATAGGTGTATATAGCTATATATGTACATGTAAAAATTAACATGTAACAAATAATGTTGTAAAAATAAACAAAAATCACATAAAAATAGTTTATAAAATAATAAACATTTTTTATGTTTTAAGTTTTAATTAATAAAATTATTTACTATTTATTATTAAATGAATAAGGATTTTTACTCTTGTTTCATTCTTATGGTCCTATGTGGACCAATTAAGGCTCTTCAAATGTTGACCTCTGGTCAACTGTACCAATTACCCCTCTGACTTTTGTCAGAACATGAGAAACCCCCTTCTTCTTCTTTTTCTCACGATCCCCCCTTGGCTCAATCTCCTTCAAGACCACCACCCTTCTAGTCCTCCTACATCCCTTTGTCTCGCTACCTCCATAGCCCTCACCAACCACCACTCATCTTCATGCAACCTTCCTCCCAAAATCACCAATCTCCATGTCTTTAAATAATACCTCCACCTTCTTTTTGAAGTTTGATCACTCTCAAGCCCTTGTAACCCCAATCCTTTGCGCGTTTGAGCCTACTTGTGACAGCAACTTGTTCATGCGGGTGTCGGCGTGGACAAAGGTGGCCAGAGGGAGAGAGTTAATCCAGCCATCCCTGAGCTTGCTCCGGAGAGGTTCATCTGCTCCAAGTATACCCAAGTTGAGCTACTATATTTAGGTTAATTAGTTAGCATTTTAGTTCCTTAGAATATTTCTAGGCTTAGTTTAGTTTTATTTCTTTTAATTTTGAGTGATTTAGCAAATTCGTAGATTGCTAGAGCACTAGGCGTCGGACACATGTTCACCATGAATCTCTGCCTGTTTTGACTCCAAATCACCCCCACTTCACTCCACTTTGCTTCTACATCATTTTCCATCATCAAGCCAACCCTGGTTGCGTAGATAACACAAACCGATCTCCATCCTTCATTATCATTGGAGATCGTCGCTCATCACCATACCCGTGTGTTGTAAGCTTCAAACTTAGGTTGAGGAAATAGCCCTCGAGCCCTTGAGTCTTTTTTATGCAAGAAGTGAGGCTAGATATGCCACATAAGGCTGAGATTTGATGAAGAATAACATTTCAGATTGGTCAGAGAAGGAACGAGATACTATGCCAACTCCAGCTAGGCCTGGACTTGATTGGACCACCCTGTAGGTGTGGTGAAATCCCAAGAACCTCTTGGTTTTATTAGAAGCGAAGAAGAAGGAACGATCTAGGAGGAATCAACGATCAAAAGAGAATAGGAAAGTTGTTCTTCCCTATTCTTCCTCCCATCTCCAGAGTTGTTGGATCAACACCACGACCTAGTTCTAATCTAGGTCATCCATTCAAATCGAAGTAATGCCTCTTCTCTGTCTTCAGATTTAAGTGAAGCCATGTGGGCGCACAAGAGCCACACATCTTCGCCCCCACATTCCCATCACATGTCGCCTACTGGGTATATTGCACATCGCTCCTCGTACCCTTTTGTATTCCACTTTAATATTGTAAAATAAATAGTCATCGTAAATTACTTAGGGATATTTTTAAGAAGGACCTAGAACTTTATTGTTATTGCCATTTAGTCCTTCCACCTCACGTGTTGTGCCACGTGAGGCACTGTAAATTTTTCAAGTGTACCTCTTACAAATAGGTCTTTATTAGTTCAGTATTTTATTTCTTGTATTTCATGCATATTAATTATTTTTATTGCTCTAAAAATGTTATGTAAATTATGTTAGGTGTCTTATACCATGCTTAACCTTGTAGATTTTCTTGGCATTCTAACTCATTTTACCAATTTCTAAAAATTGCAAAACATGTCTTTATTCCCTATATAGTATAAAATCCAAAAAAAAATATAAACCTTTTCCAAAAATTCCATAAATTTTTTTATCTATATTATCATATATTGTATCACATATCAAAAAATCACTACAAAATATAAGACATAGAAATCACAAGACTCAAAAATCATTAGGAAAATTAGCAGAAATTATATAAAAAACCAAAATTATTTCTTTCTATTTGTGAATGTTTCTATTACATATAATATATACTAAAAATAGTTTTGGATTTATTTTGGACTTATTTATATTTATGAAACCCTAAATTATGTCAAATTATTAATATATTCATTGTTTTCATATATTAATTACTTTAAACATCCATAAAAATTATAAAATTTCTATAAAAATTACCAAAAATACAAAAAAAATGTAAAAAACCAAAAAACAATTTATATTATGACATTTAAATATATTTTGACTTATTTAGAAATATAAATATATATTATCTATTATATACTTATTATTTATATATACATTATAATATCTATATTATTATATATAATTATATATCTTATGTTAAAAAACAAAAAGAAATTAAAAAAATGCAAGATTAAAAAGAAAATACAAAATTAAAAATTAAAAAAATACGAAACAAATTAAAATCCATGACACTAAATATAATTAAAATCCACATAAAATAAGAAAAAAAGGAAAATATAAAAATAATTATTAATAATTTGAAATAATTATTAATAATTAAATCCCTTACACATTTGCTCTTAGTGTTTCGACACTCTACCTATTTGCACTATATACATATTTCGTGTGTTATAATAGATTTTAACCTGCACATGCATTGATTTATTTATCACATATTGTGGGTTAATTATTGTTTGATTGATAAAGTTGATCGTCGCAGTGATTGGATGCTTAGCTTGTTAAATCGCTAGAAGAGCTAATCAGTTCAATAAATGGTGTCGTTGCTAGGGAGCAACGTGTAGTTTGTACATATATTGTCTATCTCATTTTATTTGCTCTTTATTTATTTTTCCTTGTAATAGCTTATCTGTTCTAATCATCTTCTATTTGACTTTGTTGTAAGGGCATGTGGAGCGAGGGCAGTTTCTAGGAGACTGAGGCACCTGAGCAAGGTGGAGATCGACTCTTCTCTTTTGAGCCAATAGGAGAGAGCAGCAAGAGGAAGACAAGGAGCTTATTAGAATTAGTTTAGCAAAAGCATAGTTTTTATTTTAGTTTTGGTAAGAAAGTGATATATTTAATTTGTAATAATTGAGAGTATCATGACTCAGACACTCCACATGTTATCAGGTCTATTTTACTTGGTGTCTATTCATCCCGGGACCTAATTAGATTTTATCATGATTTTACCGCATTCTCACTTTTCATCCTCCCTATTTTTCTACTTCTTTTATTGTATTTATATTGTTTGTTGTTTTTTTTTTTGAGTTTTTCCTAGTTTATGTCTTCATTGATTGAGCCATCTAGACTTAAGTTAACTACTCGGCAATTAGGTCCAAATCCCTAATAGAATTTACGTGCCTATAGTCTCTACGTTTGGATCTAAATACTAAATAAATTGGTTCTTCCTGATAATAACATTTCGTATCTAGGGTTATTTCTTCGAATGCATACATATAGTTAGTTTTAATTATATGCACGGATCATTGTGCATACAGAGTGTCGGAGCAAGCTGCGCCTTCTATCCCATGCATGCATTCACAGTTTTCACGTGCATTAGTTTTTCTGAATTTCGCCCCCTATTTTCTTGGACTTAAATTAACTGAGAATCAGAAGTTGGGTTAGGCGATTATTGAAAAATACTCAAAAAAATTGACAACCCAAAGATTAAAACAAGGGGGCTGATAAATAAACTTCGACAAAAATAAAATCTGTAATGGACTTCGTTGTATTGGGTTCCTAAAGCCCCCATTGTATTCAGATACCTTACCGACTGAGTGAGGCCTACCCCTTAAGGAATATAGCCCAAATCTCAGCATGTTTACTGCATTGATTATTGCATGGATCTGTGAAGTAATAGTGCTTCTATCGGTACGTGGGTAAGTAGGGCTAAGTTTGCTTGAGCTTAGTCCGAATTACTTGATCATAGGGAAACTGCGATGGCGAGTCCCTGTCTCATTATGCCACGTCCGAGTACCCCACAAGGGAGAAGTATTTGATTTGCTACAATGACTTCCTCTCTTTATTCTTTGGGAGAGTAGCAGTCCCATATCCGATATCAAGGATCTTTAATAAGTACATGTTATTGGTTACAAAACTAGTGAGAATTACATGATGCTTGTTTGGTAGTACTCACTCACCTATAGGGGTAGTGCTAAGGACCTATGTTTGAATGATTGATTGATTAAAATAAAGAAAAACTAACAAGATAAATAGACAAACTTTCACAACTTCACTGTCTTGAGTTAGTGAACCCTATTGCAATGAGGTTTGTTTGGATATAGTTTAGGACAAAGATCACAGTCCCACATAGTTGGGCATTTTTTCTTACTTCTTTTTATACTCCTTTTCACTTTGTTCAATTTGAGTCGTTTCTCATTTTCTCTTCACTTTATTCCCTGTGTATCTATGTATTCATTATCCCACATCTTTTATCCTTTTGTTTCTCAAGATGTCAGGTCTTAGATGGATTTGTTTAGACTTCGCATATACCAACATCGATTCCAGGACTCCGACTCTCCAATACTTCGGGTTGATTCTTGAGAGATCGGTTCAGATCTTGCGAACACACACAGGACTCCTCGTTCTCTTTTTCACCAAATAACCATGATCAATCTAGTACCAAATTCCCTCCCTTGTGGATGGAGATTGAACTATCTCCATACACATTTTCCAATCCAATAAAATTCAGAATTGGCCCTAATTCTGGACACTTCTCTAAATCTGGTGCACATTTCCAGTCTAATCGAGATAATTTTCCTCATGTAGATCAAGAGATCGATCAGGATTTCAGTTCATCTAACTCTAATTTAGAGATGTCTCCTCGTAAAGGGAAGGGACACCATGTAGAGTAGGATGAAATGAATGAACACATGCTCACCTCGATACATGCGATTCAAACACAACTGAATGCACATGCCACCTTCCAAGAAATGCTTATGTAACTGGGAAGATATAGAGAATAGAGAAGATGATGAGAAGAAGAATGTAGGTCAGATGGACCCCATGGAGGGGAAGAAGTTGAAAGAAGAGAGGCTCCTAAGCCTACATTGAAACAGACATACAATCCTGGCGCTGGACAGATGATCGAGTGGATCAAGATACCACTAATCCATGGACATTCTGAGTTGAAACCACAGCTCTTGTCTCTTCTTCCCTCGTTCCACGGGAACACCAACGAGGAACCCTATATCCATGTTCAGTAGTTTGGATACATCTACAGAACTACATATTACCCCAACCTCCCATTGGGTGGCGTCAAGATGATCATTTTCCCTTTAGCCTTCTAGACAAGGCTCTCTACTGGATCAACCATCTAGCTAAAGTGGTAATGAACTAGGAGGGGCTGAAGTTGGCTTTTCTCCACAAGTTCTATCCTCTGGGTTATCTCAACCAGATGGGTGCTGAAATTTCAAACTTCTTCAAGGACTCCATGAATCCATTCATGAACCGTGCGAAAGATTCAAAGATTGATAGGAGAAGTGCCCTCACCACGATATCCCGAGGACCATCCTAGACCAACATTGCTTTGAGGGATTGACTCAAGAGAGTCAGAGACCGATTAATGTTAAATTTGGTGTCTCTAATTTCAATAAGGATGAAGATGTAGTTTGGTAGATTTATGAAGAAATGGTTGAAGCAGAGGCCGCTCTATCTTCATCATGTGCTTATCAGAAGTAGTCACAGATCCATAACAAGAATGAGAGTTCCAACCATAGTATAATTGGGAACAACCTGTTTAAAGTGTACATAATCGAAAATGATCACATGACCTTGAGAAATTAGTTGTGATCGAATAAAGAATGGAAAATCTAGACAAACTCGACCAGATTACTAAGCAGTTGGAGTTGTTGGCCAGTGCCATCAACTAATGTCAGTCTACAAGCCCATCAACCATGACTTCTACTGAGTCGAAAGAGCAATCACAACTATAGAGTTCAGGGCAACCTTCGTCTATTCAGCACATGTGTTACATGCAAGCACCTAATCAGGCACCACCACAACAGCAACTACAGCAGATGGTTGTCTACCATCCTAAGTCCCAGCCATCTTTCATGAAGCCATTTTCCCACCTCCACCCCAATTTAGGAGGTGAATGGCATTTGGAATAATGATGTACAACTGACTCATCTTGGCAGACATCAGCAGGATCAATCCTCTACCATCATGTTGTACCATCGATCCCATAGTGGGAGACAAGTCCAGAATAAACCTCCATAACACAAGTCCTCAACACAAGCACACACTCGGATACAAAGCGATCAGCAATCATCGTACCACCAACCGTACCATCATTATCAACCGTCTGCTTTTTACCAAAATCAATATCCCCCTCCTCTATGTTATTTGCAGTATGCTCCTCGTCATTATTCATAGAATAATCAGTCATAGCCTCTGCACCATTACCAAAGTCAGCGTGGTCAGCACATTGAATCCTCTGAGGCAATGCTCGTGAATCCATCCCTCAACTGTATAACTCAATTGTGAAGAGATTGTCTGAGATGATCCAAAAGCTTGATGACCTCAACCACCAAAAAATCATTCCATTGCAGGTTGAGGCGAACCGCATTAATTTCTAATGCAAGGAGCATGTAGCTTGTGACGTGTCTTCCATCCACATAGAGTTAGGTATGAATGATATTTTTATGTTATCTAATGTTGTGACTCTCAAGATCGGTAAGACCATGCAGGCGTCTGCCAGAACCAAGGGGAAGAATAAGGATTCATTGGGAGAAGCGTCATCTTCTACATCAACTGAACCAGCAACAGGGTCGGGTGAAGAAGGAGGAGGAAGAGCTACACCATAGAAAATAAAAAAAATGAAGAAAATCAAACAGATCATAATAAAAAAAATCAAAGGCCAAGCCGAGTAAGCTAAAGAGATTCCAGCACTAGCAGCAGATCCCATGTCGATCGACGAAGCCAAATTTCCTATTTCTTTTACTTTTCCTCCTGTTGTGAATGATTATATCCCTTCCATTCACTCACCTGTACAATATGATTCTATTGTAAATAAGAACAATGCTTTTGATTATGTAAATATTTCTTTTCCAAATTCTATGGAAAAAATCCAAAAAATCAGAAAATTGAAAAATGCATTATCCGATCTCGCCATCATGTAGATATTACAGAATATTTTTCTCGAAATGCCTTTGTTGAAAGCCATGCAATACATGGCTAATGTAAAGAAAGGAATGAAAGAGGCATGTACCTCAAAGTACCAGTCCCGTAAGAATAGACACAATAGATTAGAGGAGTATATTTTGACCATGGCTACTGTGAATGTGATCAATGATCTCCCAACAAAGAAGAAAGACAAGGGAGAGCTTTGATCAGATGTGAGATTTTTTATCTGATTTTTTAGTGAACTTTTTTGATAGTGGTTCATCCATTGACCTCATGCCTACATCATTTGTGAAAGAATTCAGATTGGGTCTGCTTAAACCCGCGCGAATGATCCTTTGGTTTTTTAATCGATCGATCAAGCGACCTAGATATTTATTGAAAGGCATTATCATAACAGTCTAGAACATGAAATTCCCAGTAGACTTGTTGTCCTAGACATGGATTCCCCTACATCGTTACTGCGGACTCCAATTATTCTTGGTCGGTCATCCCTTCGAACAACCAAAGCGTGGTTGATTATGGTTCTTGAAAGATCATGTTCTGGTCTTGTAGAGATAAGGTAGCAATGGATGTGATCACCAAGCCAAAAGCCACAGAGATCACATTTGAGAGAAGTAAGCCAGAACTGACTGTAGAAGACTGTGATATCGTTAAGGAAATCAAAGATCCAAGTTTATCGCTAAATGGTATCGAGACATAGGAAATCCTCTTCCTGGTGGATGACTTGGAAAGCACAGTCAATTTTGTTCCTTTGTCGACAAGGAGACTAATAATGAGATAATCAATTTATTTAAAGAGAATTCATCTTTAATCAAAGAAGAGGAAATCATTACAGATATGTTCGATATCTTATTGTATGAACCAAGAGTGGTTGAGGTGGACAACACCTCTATAGCAGATCATGCACCAACTAGTACAATTTCAGAAAAGTCTAAGAAGCTAACTCAAAATTTACCTGCATTTTTGGCAAATTTAAAGTATGCTTTCCTTGTAGGTGATCCAAATGTGTATCCAGTCATCATCAGTAGTAGATGGACCACGGATCAAGAATCTCGCTTGCTAGAGATTCTAGAGAAAAACCGTTAGGCTCATGGTTGGAATGTTTCAGATCTTAGAGGGATAAATTTGACCTTGTGTTCACACCATATCTACTGAGAAGACAACTTTCACATGTTCATTCGGCACCTATGCTTTCAAGTGGATGCCCTTTGGATTGTGTAATGCACCTTCTACATTCCAAAGGTGTATGTCTATTTTTACTGACATGATGAGTAGTTTTTTTGAGGTTTTCAGGGACGATTTATTGGTCTATGGTCAATATTGATGTTTATCTTGTGCATCTAAACTGAGTACTTAAGTGGTTTCGTGAAGTCAATTTGGTTCTATCATGGGAAAAGAGTCACTTCAAGGTTATAGAAGGAATTCTGCTAATCCATGTCATTTCCAAACAAGGTATGGAGGTCGACCTGACGAAGGTGGATGTGATTGCCAAACTCGAGTCACCTCGAATAGTGAAAAATGTGAGGTTATTTCTAGTGCATTTTGGATTCTATCGAAGATTTTTATACATGAATTCATTAAGATTTTCCGACCTCTAATAGAACTTCTATGCAAGGAGACTGATTTCGTTGTTGATCATAAAGTCCTCCAAGCCTTCAATCAGCTAAAAGAACTTATCACTTAAGCACCTATCCTATGACCTCCCAATTGGTCTCTTCCATTCGAGATCATGACAGATGCATCGGATTTCGTAATTGGGGTTGTGTTGGGACAAAGACGAGATGGATTACCATATGTTATCCACTATGATAACATAACATTAGATGAAGCCTAGAAGAATTATACAATGACAAAGAAAGAGCCGGAGGCAATTGTATTCACCCTCGAGAAGTTTCACTGGCATCTTCTCGTTCCAAAGTAATAATTTACATTAACCACTCAGCTATCTGATATTTACAGCTGAAGGAGGATACGAAGTCATGTCCGATTCATTGGATCCTTCTCCTTCAAGATTTTGATTTGGAAATTAGAGATAAACCTTAGTCAAGAATGTTGTAGTATATCATTTGTCTAGAATAGAATGCACAGATACTTCGTTGAGTAATACGTTGATTAATGAAACCTTTCCTGATGAATCAATTCACAGTGTTGCTTCTCTCCCCTAGTATGACAATATTGTGAACTATATAGTCTCTGAGAAAGTTACACAAGATTGGATGCAAATAAAGAAGGACAAGTTTTTGCCTGATATTAATTCCTACCAATGGGAAGATCCATCCCTTTTCAGGAAAGGTAGGGATGAATATTTGTAATATAGACTCATAAGAAGTTGGTCAGAATCAAAAGATCAATCTTAGAAGACTCTTGGAACTCCAAGACTACATATATAAAAATAGATTGATGTATAAGAAGAAAGTCAAATGCTGACACAACAAGGACGCCGGAAGAAAGACTTTTGAGCTGGGTCAAAATGTGTGGTTATTTGATGTAAAGTTGAAGATATTCCCGATCAAACTTAAGAGCAAGCGGACTTGGCCATTTATGATAAAGACTGTGTGTGACAATGGTAGCATTCTCATATCTGAATTGTCGTCTGGTGCACAACTATTCATAGTCAATGGACAATTGCTGAAGCCATATCTTGAGCACGATACATTCATGTTCGTTGTCATTTCCATCAATGTGGTATTTAACGAAGATCTCCCAGCGGCATCAGAAGATTCAGACTATGCTCAATCCAAAAATATTTTTCTTGATTGATTCTTTTTCCTTTTGTTTCATTCTTTCATTCTTCTGATTATTCATTCATCCCATTCATCATTTCTACACTTAGGGTGACTAGATCCTAAGTATAGAGGGGATGAGTGCATTTGAGTTATTCTGTATTATTCCCTCACTTGTCTTGTAACTTGTTGATAATTCTTTTCTATACTTAGGAATGTTTTACCCTAAGTATATGGGAAACAATCCGAGCCATTGATTTCATAAATTTTAATCCTCGATCATCCCCGTCAGTCTACTATATTTAGGATTACTTGATCCCAAGTATAGTGGAAACGATCAAGTTCTAATTTTTTTATTTGAGTCGTTGCAGTATAGACTTTTCTATAATTAGCACGAGTTATGTATTCCTTTATTGTTCTTTGATCACTATGAGGACATAGTTCCTGCTAAGTATAGGGGGTCGTATATGTTTTTATATATGTTAGCTATAACTTATAGTTTTTGTATTCTTAATAATATGGCTAATACATTATAATGGGGTAAGGGTATACAATAAATAAATTGTACAAACTCTTGTAAATATATGTAAAATTGGTTTGAAACTATTTTGCAAATGATTTTGAAAAATGGTTGTACAATGTTTGATGAATCTTTTGAAAATCATTGGGAAAATCTTTGTAAATTGTTTTCAGACCATTTGAATATTCTTGTAAATGTTTGTTAAAAGTTTGTAAAAATTGTTTGTAATAACGTTTGAAAGATCTTTGTAATAATTTGCAAAATAAGGTTTCAAAATGTTTGCGAAAATGGTTTCAAATGTTTTGAACACCTTGTAGATAATTATATTGCAAAAATTCTTAAAATAAAAACTCTTGTATAAAACATGTATATACATGTATAATATTCTTTATAAATTGTATGAAATCCTTGTGAATATGTACAAATACTTGTATATATACATTAATGCACTAACCTTTTCAAAAATCCCTAAAAAATTGGAAAATGTTTTTAAAACTCCATAAAAATTTGCAAAAAAATTGAAAAAAATAATTAAAAAAACTCGAAAATGTGATTCACAAAAATATTATTCTGCATTATATAAGCATTTTTCACAATGATGTTGACAATTAAACTAGTCTAAATAAAATTTAAAGATTGGAGCTTGGTTTACACCCTAATCCACATAATTTCACATGAACCTTATAGGAACGGGAATTAAGACATTTCAAGTCAATGAGACTTAATTTTTAATGTCCATTAGAATATGGTCACATGTCAACTTGATTAGCCTACGTAGACTATTTTGAAGCATATGCACGACTCTTGTTGATAATGACCTAACTTAGAGAAGCACTCTGCACGTAGCTCAACTCTGATGAGGTGGTGAGGGTTGGATTCTTTGGCTTGAGAAGCATGTGTGGAAACATATGTCACCCCAATTGGTGACCAGTGCCTCCAACCCGATCTAGTGGTATGGATATCTAAAGACAGGACGTTATGGGTTGCAATAAAGTTTCAAAAGAGGGATAATCTAATGGCCCAAGAAGAAAATTTCCTTATGTAAATTCGATTGTATATATTAAAAAAATAAGTAGAAAATAAAAACTCCAAAAGAATAGAAGGGAAAAACTCAATGAAAAATTCAATCCTGTCAGAGTATGTATCAAATAAGCAAGGCTAATACTTCCAAATCAAAATCTCAAGGTTTCCTGTAGTTGGAGGCTTGGATACACTGATCAAGCTCCACAGGATATGTGACTACATTGTTCACAATTCATTCTTCTTTTTTACCCCTCTTCTTGAGCTGATTGTACTTGAACATAGAAGGAAATATCTCGATCCTCGAGGAAAGAGTAGATAGATTGGGGAATATGGTTACCTTGCTAAGGAAGATTGTTTCTTATAATTTCTAATGAGAAGGGCTACATTCACATACGTTGTTCAAGTGATATTCAGGGTCATAAGGGTTTGCATATGAAAAGACTTATTCTGACATGGCTATTGAGGTGACCTGAATAGAGGATTGTGGAACTCGAGGGGCAGATAAGTTTTAGTTCCTATTCCTAACAAGGTTCTAAAAAACTAATCCAAAATCTTAACTGAGCTCGAAACTTTGATTTTGTGAAGATAAGTTTAAAAATCATAATCATTCTAAGTTCTTTATTTTCTTTATTTTCTCTTTTACATCACTTATTCTTCTAATAAATGGTTTCTAGGGACTAACAAAGGTAAGTACAGGAGGATGATGAATATCCATTCATCTACCTTTATTCTTTCATTTTGTATTTAAATCCATAGCAAAACACCAGTAAATTCTGCTAACTTGTACAAATTAACATTCATTATTCATATTTAATTAGCATATAAATACCTATATTTAAATCTAAAACTAAAGAATAAAGAAAGGAAAAGAAAAATAAATGAAGCATCAAAGATACCGAATGATCCTAAACCCCAAGACAAATTCAATATTGATTAGGTCGACCAAGAATAAAGTAGAGGGAGATAAGGGTCCAATACTATTCAGAAACCCCAATTTTGTACTATGTATATAGTCATTTATACTCTATTTTATTCTTCAAATTATAAACCTTAAACAATAAAATGTTCAACATGAAACTTGTATGTAATAATATATAGAAAATTAAAAAAATAATAGCCAATAAAAAATAATGCTCAATGCAACTTGTAAAACATTGATGAAAATGTTGCAAACCGAACTTCAATGATCAATATCTACTCCATACAAAATCAAATTGAACCAAATTACCTCCATTTTATTCCAAATTAAATATCTATCTAATGATGGTAGTTTCATTTAAAATAGAGCAAAGATACAGAAGTCAGCTTTTTAGGGTACTATTGTACTGAGTATCTGTATATAAAATTAATATATTTTAATCTTTATATTTTTACTCTTTTTATATTTTTAAATAATTGTATATATTATATGAAATATATTATAAACATAAATACAAATAAAAACAACTAAAATATACTTAAAATAAATAATACATTATAATATATAGGCATATTGTACTTATACTGTACATATATGTATTCATTTATACATGTAAATAAAATTTTACATATACAATAAAAATATGTAAATATGTATTTAATAATGATATAAATATATAAAATATGTAAATACAATATTGTATATATTAAATACAAAAAAAAAATTAAATATATATAGTATTTATATATACATATATATGTACATGTAAAAATTAACACCTAACAAACAATGTTGTAAAAATAAATAAAAATCATACAAAATAATTTATAAAATAATAAATATTTTTATGTTTTAAGTTTTAATTAATAAAATCATTAGCTGCTAGGCCTCCACCGATGAGGCATGGACTTGATTAGGCCACCCTACAGGTGTGGTGAAGTCCCAAGAACCTCCTAGGCTGATCAGAAGTGAATAGGAATGCCTGAGCTATGATGAATCAATGATCGAAGGAGAACAGGGTAGTTGTTCTTCCTCGTTCTTCCTCCCATCTCCAAAGCCATTAAATCAACACCACAACCTAGATCTAATATGAGACCTCCATTCAAATCAATGCGACGCCTCCTCTCAGCAGTCGTATTTAAGTGAAGCCACGTAAATGCACAACAGTCGCACATCTCTGCCCCCACGTGCCCCTCATGTGCTGCCTACTGGGTACATTGCACGCCACTCACGTACCTTTTTTTATATTCCACTTTAATATTGTAAAATAAATACTTAAAGTAAAATATTTTAGGGATATTTGCAAGAAAGACCTAAAACTTTATTATTATTACTATTTATCCCTCTACCGCACGTGTTGCGCCACGTGAGGTGCTATAAAATTTGCAAGTGCATCCTATATTGTCCGGACCTAATATTAAATGCATTTATACTTTATATAAAGTACAAATAGGTCCTTAAAAGTTCAATAATTTATTTCTTATATTTCATGCATATATAAAAATGTTAGGAAAATTATTGAAGTGCATGATACCATGCTTGACCTCGCATAATTTTTGTTTGTCATTCTAACTCATTTTATTAAATTTCTAAACATATTAAAAACATGTTTTATTCCCTGGATAGATATAAAAATACAAAAAATTATAAATCATTTTTCAAAAATTCCAAAAAAAATATTATCTGTAATATTGTATATTGTTCCATGTATCCAAAAATCGCTAAAAATACAAAATATAAAACATAAAAATCATAAAACTCTAAAATTCTTATAAAAATAAGCAAAAATTATATAAAAACAAAAAAATCATGTTTGTGAATTTTCTAAACGATATATACTATATACTAAGAATAGTTTTGGATTTATTTTGGACTTAATCATATTTATTAAACCCTAAAATATCTCATATATTTATTTTTTTCATTATTTTAATATATTAGTTACTTTAAATCCAGAAAATTATAAAAGTTCTTTAAAATTACCAAAAATAAAGAAAAATATAAAAAACAATTTTTATTTTCTGATATTTATATATATACAACTTATTTATAAATATAAATAGTTCTATTATCTATTACATGCATATTATTTATATAGGAGAAACTTCAAATGAGGCGGGGTCTCACCATATACATGGTGAGCCACCCTCAATTTAGGCATCTTTCCAATATATTTTACAATTTCTTATTTCATGCATATAACAATAAATATTAACACAATATGTATAGTGAAATAAAATTATGAATTTGTTATTATATTGGATGGAAATTTAATTTAAATTTGGAAGCTATATTTTACAAGATTCATTTTTTTACAATGTGCAGTTTATACTTTTACAAAACTGTTACAGAGTTTTTACTAAATTCACAGTGACCTTTACAATTTCAAAAAAAACCCCACCTCATTTGAAAGGTCCCTTATTTATATATACATTATAATATCTATATTATTGTATATAACTATATATATATTACTCTAGAAGTCAAAAGAAATTAAAATTTCACAAAAATAAAAATAATACAAAATTAAAAATAAAAAATATAAAGCAAATTAAATTCCATAAAATTAAATATAATTAAAAAACCCACATAAAATGAGAAAAACAAGAAAAAGCAAAAATAATAATTATTATTATTAATTAGAAATAATTATTAATAATTAATCACCCTATACGTTTTCTCTCTATGGATCGACTCTATCTATTTGCCCTATACAAATATGTCATAGAGTTATAATACTTTTTAACCTACACACGCATCAATTTATTTAGCACATATTATGAGTTAATTGTTGTTTGATTGATAATTGATTGTCGCTCTGATTGGTGGCTTAGCTTGTTAAGTTTCTAGATTAGCTAATCAGTTCAACAATATCCAATCTTCTCATTGCATTCAAATCATATTCGAACAATGTCCAAAATTTGGACTGAGATTGGATAACAAATCTACTGATTGTAGTCCCTGAAATCCAAACTTATTTCATCACTCCCTCGAAATGGAAGTGTCATGGTTATAAAATTGATTAAGATCACATCACCCCTGAGTATTCCTAATAAGTGTACATCCTGCATACTGGAAGACCTAGAATAAACTCGAAATCTGACCTTATTTGAACTGTCTCCTTTAGGGTTTTATCATTAAGTTACTTGTTCGATCATTAGGAGTTGGTATCGATCATATGCTTTCCAAAAGCATATATTATGCATTCAAATCCCATCTTATTTCCAAAACAATATGACCAGTGTTGCAATTTGGTTTATCCCAATATCTTATGAGTGAGCTCATGCCTTCCGATTCAATAGTGAACCTGCATGAATCCTTTAAGAGATCGCACTATTCATTTGCCCTCATATGCGCACCAGCTTGCAGGTGTATAGATTTTGATTATGTCATCAACCTAATGGTATGTCTAATGTATATACTTAGACATATAGTAATACTTATGTCTCTGATAAGAGGATTCGTGCCTATACGTGATAGCATAGGACATAGTTCTTAATTATCTCGATCTCACAAAGTCAACTCTTTGACTTAGCTCGTCCAACACCTTTGAATCTCTATTCCTATGTAGAGGATCTACATCAAGAAGTCACTCCGATGTCAACCTTTGGAGTGAGGATTTCCATTTCCTTCTAAGTCTGGAGATCCGTTCTTGATAATCACTTGTTGGTGCAATTTATTCCTTAATCTAACTCTTCATATATTCAACCGTGCGCTAGCATTTATGATCCAACCTTTGGATAAATAGTTGTATGCTATCAGTATGGCCATGGTACATAACCTTAATTGCACTAAGGGACCTATTATGAAACTTAGTTATTCTTCATTTCAAATTAAGGAATGATCTGCAATAAATTTTATTGCATAATGTCTTATCGTGGGCTCATATGTCCGACAATCTTTGACTAGCCTAAAGAGTCATTCATGGGCTAATCTTTAAAGCCACACTCATGTGTTGATCATAAGCTACATAGACAAATAGCTAGGGCAGCTAACTAGACACTCTATATTGAGAGACTTTGAGAAGTCCTTTTACTGATTTGCATATCTCCTAGAAATAGTTCTTGCATCCAATACGAATGTTTCATATCCAATACTCAATTTTGTTAAAGCTAATAGAGTGCCTTGTATCTTTCTTGTTTTAACCTTTGGCACCACAACTCAATAATTATTATAAACAATAAAGGATTTATGTTATCCTTATTAGAATACCCTTATGTTTAAAGATCGTTATCTCCTTAGACTAAGAAATAGTCTTAAGTTGTATACGACATCTTTAGATAAGACTTTGAGATGACCATCTTAAAAGTTTTAAATTATTGAATACAAGACTTTGAGAACATTATCTATAGTAATGTGTCGTTGAAGTTGTTATTATTAATGCAATAAAGTGTTTATCTCCATAGTAGGATGGTAATAATTTACCACTCCCACTGCATGGCAGATATCTGGCTTTTGTACACATCTGGCATACACCAGGCTTCTTATAGTGATGCAAAAAGGCATACAAATTTAACATTCACATCCTAAACACTTTGAGGTGATATCCTTTTAGATATGTCAGTGTCATATCTTATGGAAAGAATCCTTTCTTTGGAGTTTCCCATGTGGGATCAGTCTAAGGAGTACCCTTGATGTGAATGTATCGATGCCCTCTTTTCTTTGCTTCTGAACAACTTCAGAATTAAGACCTAAGAGGCATACTTGAGATCTTTTATCTCAAATGTGTGGCATAACTAGATTATTAAATACTTGTTATCATCCTTATATCATTGTAGATGATTAGGATTTTATCTACATTTAGCACGATGAACACAATGGCACTCCCACTAAGCTTCGCATGGTTCATCAAGATTCTGTCTGAAATAATAACCTTCATGATTTAATCAAATTTTATGTTTCGACTATAAGAAGCTTGTTTGATCCTATATATGGAGTTAGTTAGCTTGCACACCTTGCCTTCCTCAACTATGAGGCCTTGGGGCTACTTCATATAAATATCCTCATTGAGGTATTCACTGAGAAATGCAATCTTGACTTCCATCTTCTAGAGGTCATATTCAAGTTGTGTCGCTATAGTTAGCAATATTTTGATTGGTATACACATGGTTACTGGAGATCAAGTCTCATCGCAAGTGAAGCCTTTGCTCCATGGGTAGACTTTGACTACGCGCCATGATCTAAAGGTCTCTACCTTCTCATCAGGTTCCCTCTTTCTCTTGAAGATTCGTTTACACTCAATGGCTCTGACCCTTATATCGAGGGTCCATACACAACACTTTTGCGTGAAGTCTACTTTAGACTTTATTTCTAGCATCCATCTCTTCATGTCATGAACCCCGGAAGATTCATCATGTGAAGTTTGATCATTATTGGACTTCTATGGCACATGGAATCAGTACCATCTAGGTAGTCTTACCACCCTCTAACTGATTTGAAGAGGTTTAAACATTTCATCTTTAATTACCCTTCCAGTTTCTAATTTTATGAACCTCACTATCCTTATAGGATTCGATGAGTCCATTTACTTAATTCTTATCTTAACTCTCAAGGAAGTCATACTTTAAGAATCACATCCTTAGAGATGAAATCTTTTAAGAATCTCTCGGTCATAAAGTAGGTATCCAATACCATCTTTTATATACATAATGTAATAGCAATATCTAGTGCCAGATTCTAGCTAACTTGCATCCTTGTTTCCATAATGGACCAAGCACCCCTAAATCCTCAAGTTTCAAACAATTAGATTGATTCCAAATCAAAGATCATAAGGGGGTATTGGTACGAATTTGTTTGGAATCTTGTTAAGGATATACATTGCAATCTCTATTGTATATACTCGGAAATTAAGAGGTAATTATGCTAAGAGTCATCATTGAATAAATCATGTCGAACATGATCCAATTGCATCTGCCCATAAGTCCATTGAGATGAGGCGCATTAAGAGGAGTGAGATAGGAACAATATTCCTTTCTCTATAAGGTATTCCTTTAATTCATCTAATAGGTACTGTATAACTTGGTTAGATTGAATTTTATCCATTTTCCTTCTAATTTTGGTTCTCAACCAAAATTGTGAAATCATTTAACATTTCAAAGGTTTATAAAGTGTAAGGAAAAAAATCTCGTACTTTGAATAATCATCAATGCATATCGCATATCAGTATTGTCCATTATGATATAAAGAGTCCACATCCATCAATATGTATGAGGTCTTGAATACCTCGGCATCTTTCACCGTTCGTAGAGAAGGGTGCATTGAACATTCTACTTTGAATATAACATTCACAAGTGTCGCGACCCCGTTTCCCGGGCCGTCGGATCCTCCCATATCCGGATCTGGTTACTCAGCACTAATTTATTCAGCAATCACAACTAACATTCAGAAATATACTGTAAATAAAAATACTCGGAAGAAAGTATTTCAACACTTTTCCATTCACAAAATAAAGTTCAGATGATACAATGTCCCACTATAACCATTACATGTACATCAGCTTGAAAGGAAAATATACAAAAGATTACTAACTACCTTAAAGAGTAAAGCTACTGTGGCTGGCTGGATGTCTAGTATGTAAGCCGGATGAATTTTTTAAAGTCCTTGCGATGGCTCACCGATACCTGTTGGGTTTTCCATAAATCATAGGATAAAAATTAGTGAATGCTAAGTAACGAAGAAGAGAAAAGCAAACAAATTATGTAATTTTTAAAAACTTGATATCACAAAAATTTCATTCCTTTTCATTAATTTAAGTCCTATTCCTTTCTATTCCACATCAGAGATTAGTCCAGGGGAACCCCACCATTCTTGGACTCCGAAGCCATGGATGCTTCGGGATTAGAGATTGTGTTGATCTTGGTAAGCTTATGCCGTCGCACGTCGCCTCAACCAATCCTTCAATACTACCCTGACAATTTCTTTTTCTTTTATTAAACAGGGTCTCAACCCTCAGCCTGGAAAAACAATTGAGCACACCATCCTCGAGGACTCGGTTGCTTAAAACCTCAGGCTAACTTGTAATCATATAACCTAGCAGCTTTAAATACATGTTATCGTGACCCAGCCGCTATTGAACCACCCGTGCCTCCACATGGCACGACCACATCTTCCGTCGTTCCAACCCGAATATATTGGCTCCCGGTACCACGCGTTGCAAAACATTCATTTCGTGCACACTTATCATAACAGGGCAACCGTGTACCACGTAGGTAGGGAAACGCCAATACGGGTTCCTTCCGACAAACCTACAGGTTGCATGCCCGACATGTAGTTCTACTCCCAGTCATCCTTAATGTGACACATGATCCTTTTCAGGATCCAACTCAAACCACATCAATTCATATGATGTAATTCTTTCATTAAGTCTTCGATTTTCATAATCAACAATATTTAGTATAGACTCACATATATATTATTCATATGCATATATACTCGTATTTATGCATGTTTTAACTCCCAAACCCAAACTTTCAAAGCCAACGCATCAATTTGATGCGTAAACCTTATTTTAGTGGGAATGACAAAGCAATTCTTCAGACTTTTTCAAAAATAGCCAAAATTAGGGTTCTTCGTAGCAAAGAACACAAAATCAAGAATTTCAATAATTTCTTATGAAAACCCAACAGCAAAAGGAAGGACTTCGTTACCTAATCGAGCTCTCTCTCAAGGCTTTATCGTGTTTCATTTTTAGATAGGCTATTTTAAGGCTCCTGAAAAGATCGAATTTCATTTTCGTATCAAAACGCTAAGAACATGTCAAGAACGTGAAGAATGAACGAAGAACATGAAGAACGCGAAGAACATGAAGAACGTCAAGAACATATTTTCTCTTAAAATTTCGGCAGAGTTTCCCCTTATTTCGGGACATATTTCTCGGAAAATTTCGGCAGAGTTTCCCCTTATATCGGGACATATTTCTCGGAAAATTTCGGCAGAGTTTCCCCTTATATCGGGACATATTTCAAAATAAAAACGAAAAGAATTTCCTCTATAAAATCAATCGAGAGAAAAATAACAACGAAACTGAAAGAATATACTCAACAACAAGAGATGAAGAACTGGTAGACACCACACATCTTAGGTGAGTTAACGTGTGACGAATCACAGGGTCACTGACGTGCATAGCCGCCCGCACCTAAGTAGGGTGTTACACAGATTTCTCCTCGAACCACAACAGGAAAACGAATCGGAAAGAAAGATGAATCAAGAACAAAACTTGGAAGAACAAGAGTATGAATTGAAAGCCTAGCTTACGAAGCAACTAAGAGAGGATCATACCTTTCTCCTCCTCGTTCTCCCGGCAGCGCTTCACTAGCGCTCCTCCCTCGCCTCCCACTCCTCCTCCCAACCTCTCGACCCTAGCCCTTGGGGTGGTGGTGGTAGTGGATGTTGTAGAGAATGAATGGGTGGGGGGTCTATTTATAGGCCCCAGAAAACCACTAACCAAGGTTAGAAAACCATGGTTTAGACCTTAACCATGGTTTAGCGGCCCATGGTTTTAGCCAAAACTTATCCCAAACTTGGAGCTTAAGTTAGAACATTCTAGAGGATTCTAGATTCGCTAATGATGCTTAATTAACACTAATCGTGATTAACTTTCACTAATCGCGATTTAACTTTCGCGGCTTACGCTTATCTTTTGTTAACTATTGATTAGTGTTTACTAATGATCATTAGCGGCTTTCAATCATCATTAATTTCTTTAATCATGTTTAATTAGTCTTAATGACAGTCATTATGGATTAATGACTTCTCTTTCTTCAGAAAATCATAACAATTCGAAACGAAGTCCGATTCGCACGAAACAAATTTCGTTAGTTTTCTCTTGACGAGCTGGATCTTATTATATAGGATCCGAGATATGCCAAGTTCAAGGCTTTACAATTATAACAACCTTAAAGGAAGTCTCCTCCTCGAGACTAGAAATGCAGGCATAACAACCTTAAAGAGAATGAACGTCATGTCATTTAAAATGAACATATACATAATACATAATGTTATCATTCAAACAAGTACGGGTATTTCTCTCTCATTTCTACTTCAGGTTCCCATGTGGCTTCTTCAAACTCTTGGTTTCACCACAATACTTAAACTAGAGGCACCTTTTTATTTATCAACTTCTTGATATGCCTTTCAAGTATTTTCACAGGTATCTCTTGGTATGTCAAGTCTGGCTCAACATGTAAATCATCATAACTTATCTTATGCTCTGGATCCCTAATGTACTTTCTCAGATTTGATACATGAAATACATCATGTATTGCCGAAAGATGTGGAGGAAATGCAAGTCTATAGGCAACTTTTCCAATCCGTTGAATAATTTCAAAGGGACCCACGAACCTGGGTGCTAACTTCCCACGCAAGCCAAACCTCTGAACACCCTTCATAGGTGATACTTTGAGAAATACAAAGTCACCTACCTCAAATTCAATGTCTCTTCGCCTGGTATCACTATAACTTTTCTGACGACTCTGAGTAGTTAATAGTCTTTTTCTAGCAAGTTCTACAGCTTCCCGTGTCTCCTGAAGTCTATCTGAATCATAAAGGTTCTTTATTCTGACCTCTTCCCAACACAAAGGAGTAGTACACCTTCGTCCATATAGTGCTTCATATGGTGCCATGCCAATACTTGTATGGTAACTATTATTGTAGGTGAATTCTGCAAGAGGCAAATGTTTAATCCACGATCCCTTCCATTCTAAGACACATGCTCGTAGCATATCCTCTAGTGTTTGAATGGTACGTTCTGACTGACCATCTGTTTGTGGATGATATGTTGTACTCAAGCATAGTTGTGTACCTAAGGCTTTCATGAAGTTCTCCCAATAGTGTGAGGTGAATCGTGAATCTCGATCAGAAACTACTTTCTTCGGGATACCATGGAGGCGAATCACATGTATAATATATAACTCAGCAAGCTGGTCTGGAGTGAAAGATAAATTTATCAGAATGAAGTGTGCTACCTCTGTCAGATGATCTATTATAACCCAGATACTATCTTTACTACCAGTCGTCTGAGGTAAGCTAGTAATGAAATCCATGGAAATGCTTTCCCATTTCCATTCAGGTATAGGGAGGGGTTGCAATAATCCTGGTGGCTTTTGGTGTGAAGGCTTTACCTGCTGGCAAGTGAAACATGAATTCACAAACTCAGCAACATCTTTCTTCATTCCCGGCCACCAAAAGTATGAATGAAGATCCTTATACATCTTCGTAATTCCTGGATGAATAGATAATCTAGAACAATGAGCTTCTCGTAAGATGTCTTTCCTTAGTTCAGGTGTGTTTGGTACACAAACTCTGTGATGATTATACAGTAAACCATCTTGTATCCGGAATCCCTCTATCTCATTCTTCTCAAGTTGTTGTTTCAAGTCTTTAAGGACTGGGGATCATTCTCCTGTCCTTTCTTTATTTTATCCCATATTTCTGGTTTGTATCGATGAGGAATAGTTATAGTATCAGTACTACTATCAAATGGTTTCCATTCACTTAACGTTGATAGTAAACCCCAGAAGTGGATAGCACTCACTAACCCAGGTGAATAAGTTCTTCTGCTAAGGGCATCTACTACGACGTTCCCCTTACCAGGGTGGTAGGAGATAGTGAAATCGTAGTCTTTCAGCAACTCTAGCCACCGTCTCTGTCTCATATTGAGTTCCTTCTGATCAAATAGATATTTCAAGCTTTTATGATCGGTGAAGATTTCAAAAGTAATACCATACAGGTAATGTCTCCATATCTTTAAAGCGAAAACTACGGCAGCTAATTCAAGGTCATGTGTTGGGTAGTTCTTCTCATGTGTCCTAAGCTGTCGTGATGCATACGCAACTACCTTACCATGTTGCATAAGAACCGCCCCAAGTCCTTCTTTAGATGCGTCAGTGTACACTGTAAACCCTTCACTCCCAAAGGGTAGAGTAAGGATGGGTGCAGATGTTAGGCACTCTTTCAGTGTTTGAAAACTAGCTTCACATATATCAGACCATAAGAATGGGACCTCCTTTTGAGTTAGTCTAGTCATTGGCAATGCTATCCGTGAAAAGTCCTTCACGAATCTTCTATAATATCCAGCTAAACCCAGAAAAGATCGTATTTCTGTGACAGTCTTCGGGTGTTCCCAACTCATCACCGCACTAACCTTTGTAGGATCAACTGATATACCTTCCCCAGAAATAACATGGCCTAAGAAAAATACTTCAGATAAACAGAAGTCACATTTGCTATATTTAGCATACAGTTTGTTCTTCCTTAGAGTTTCAAGTGCCTTCCTGAGATGATGTTCATGCAGATACTTATCCTTTGAGTAAATAAGCACATCATCAATAAAGACTATTATAAAGTGATCTAAGAACTCCTTGAATACTCTATTCATGAGATCCATGAAGGTTGCTGGGGCATTTTTTAGTCCAAAAGGCATAACTAAGAATTCATAATGCCCGTATCTAATTCGAAAAGTTGTCTTGGGAATATCTCTATCTTTAATTTTCAACTGATGGTATCCAGATCTTAAATCAATCTTGGAATACACAGTTGAGCCTTGTAACTGATCAAAGAGATCATCTATTCTTGGCAGAGGATACTTGTTCTTTATTGTCCTCTTGTTTAGTTGTCTATAGTCAATGCACAACCGCATCGACCCATCCTTTTTCCTAACAAATAAGACAGGTGCACCCCATGGTGAAATACTAGGACGAATGAATCCTTTATCAAACAGTTCTTGCAATTGTACCTTTAACTCTCGGAACTCAGCTGGTGCCATCCTATATGGAGGGATAGAGATAGGCTGAGTATCAGGTATGAGAGAGATTTCAAATTCAATCTCTCGCTCAGATGTGATGAATCCGCGATTCATCATCGCAATATCTTGATCTTAGCAAAATCCCCGAGTAAAATCCTAGATAAATGTCTATAAAATCCATAAATTAACAAAATGACTCTTGTAAATAAAATACACTAATTATTGTATATAAGATTGTACAAAATGAATTAACAATAAAAAGCCGAAAAAAATAAAGGAGTTTTATACTTGTAAATAGGCCAAAACTTCATGGATTTTTAATAATTTCGTTTCAACTATTTTTTACCTAATTCTTTCTCTAACTTGTTTATAAAAAATGTATATAAAAATACAAAAATACAAAACAAATTTCACCTCAAATAAATGCTCCTAGATCCCAAAGAGAAAAAGCCGTAAAGTCCAACTTCCAAGATAAATTCCCGCTCCGTATGAACTCCAAATTCACCAAACTCACTTTTAAAGTTCAAGTTAGAAAATTATCTATCCAATGGAAGTAGTTTCATTAAAATCGGAGCTCATTTGCAAAAGTTGGGTTTTGGGACCTAGATGTACATTATACATTATGTATATATTCATTCTTTCTTTAATTTTATTTGTATCTTTCTTAATTATTAAAAATACAAAAAAATCATACTTGTGTTGTATTTTAATTGTAGTATTTTATTGTATTTTTCCGTTGTAAATATTTCTTAGTAAAAAGATAAAAAAATACATATTAGAAAAGTAAAAAAATGTGTACATGTTTTTTGTTTGTAAATTCTCCACTATTTCTCTTCTCTTTTTATTTTATTGTATTTAAAGTAGACAACTTTATTTTATTTATTTATTTTACATTCTCTACAATAACCACCATTCAACTCATTATACCACCAACTTCCATTCAACCCCACCATTTTTTTAAACCTCCCATTCAACTCCATTAATAATCCAACTTCCCATTCAACTCCACCACCATAATAACTTCTCATTTCATCATCTATATATACATTCCATCCTCCTCAATTTGCCCTTGATCCATCTTTATGTGAGGAGAGCCAAGTTCCCAGAGTTGAATCGGTGACAGCGACGCAACCGCGGTCGAGCAACGACGGCCCTCTCTCTGGTGTGATCCGTTGGCTTTTCGGCCAACATCGCAGCCGCACTCGCGCGCTGCTCGAGCTCATCGCGCGCCGGCGATTCGAGCGAAGATCGTGCTCTCACGAGCACATCATAGGCGACCGTCTCCACCGTAGGTAATTTTTCTTTTCATCTTATCATCATTAGTATCTTTGCAATTTTTTTTAGCACATCACATTACCACCACCATCATCATCTTTAATTTCATCACTTCTTTATCACATCACCCCACCACATTTTATTTCATCATATTATATTTTTTTCCCATCATGTACATCCTCTAATTAACAAAACAAAAGAAAATTAAAACAAAAAAAAAGTTCTTTCATTACCACTTAGCTCCATTTCATCATCTTCTCACTACTATTTTCCCCCTTTATGTTTGTGTTTATATTTTCTATTTAAAGAAAATTAAAAAAAATTAAAAAAATTAAAACCAAAAAGAGTTTTTTTTGTTTTGTTTAACACAGCAACAAAAAAAATTAAAATTTAAAAAAAAACGGGGCAGTAGCCAGCGGCCCGCCCCCCCCCCCTTGCTCCACGGACCGTGGTGCCGCCCGCCGGCCGCCCCTCTCTTCCAGCCAGTGCCGCCGCTGCGTGAGCGGCGCCCCACGCGCTTCCCCGCGCGCCGCCCTCGCCGGTGACGCCCCTGCGCCGCCTCCTCATCAACCCTCCAGGCCGCCGCCTCCGTCCAGCCCGCTGCCTTCACGCGCGGCGCACCTCTGGCTGCCCCGCCAGCTCCACGGCCTCCGCCCCCTCGCCGTCGTTCGCGGCCACGCCGCCAGCCACCGATCCGCCGCCGCCGCTCCATTGGGTTCTCCACCTGCGGCCCCATCGTGAGGAAGAAGAAAGGGTAGCTTTTTTATTTCTTTATGTAAAAATTGTATATATGTTTTGTTAAGTTTTTGTAATTACAATCAAGTCCTTTTGTATAGTTGTTTGTTTATTTCAGCTTTTGTATTTGCACAAACACCCATGTGTTCTCCTTTTAATTTGGACATCTATCTTGTAACTTTTTAGTCAATGAAAAAGGCCATCCTGTTGAGCAACTAATTTTCTACATTTTGACTATTTGTTTGTATTTTTGTGAGACATGGGTAATTAACTAAAAATAGTTAACTGAAATTCTGTGTAGTTTACCCATTCTGTGCTATTAAATTTATATCTCACACACGGATGCTCCGAAAATTCCACAAAAAATTAGAAATGATGCCTTGAAATGTGATGAATTTACTGTCCAAATTTCATTGAAAATGGAGTTGTCTTGTGCCTTATATAAATTGTAGAGTGAATTTAGTATTTGATTTTTAGTTAAATCCACATATATTCTTTTTGCGAAATTTCAACTCTCTTAGATTGCTTATCTAAATATCTTTATGAGATAATTGTACTCTAATTAATTTGATAATGTGGATTTAATAGAAATTAATTACTCATTGCCACTCTGTTTTTAGTAAAAAATACATAAAAAAATTCAAATTTTGCCAAAAAAATCCAAAAAAATTACTGTAGCTTCCTTGCATCATGTTTTCATTCTAGTAATTTTTCATATTTTTTGCTTATTGTTTGTGAGAAAAATTGGGAAAAAACCCATAAAAAGTGTGCATTTTTATTTATTGCATTTTAACCCTGAAAATTCTAAAAAATTATGTTTTGCATTCGTCATTGGATTAAGTTTACTGGAAAAATATAATTTGGCTAAATTGGACTAATTTCTTATTAAAATTAATTTGGCTAAGTTGTATGCTTTCGTAGTATCTTGATTCACCCGCATCTTGCATTTGCATTTGTTTTGCATTAAACAAAATCTAAAAAAAATACCGCATTGGATATCTAGACCTAAATTTTCGAATTAAACCCAAGTTGTTCCTTTGCCTCCCTGTGTTCGACCCCGGACTTACCCGGGATATAAATTAAGCTGAGACACTCTTCCACGGAGATCTTCTCTCGGTTCTGACTGAATCGCTAAGTACGCGTATTACAACGTGACCAAATTAGTTATCGTATTTAGCGACCCGTCAAGATGGTAATCCAGGTAGTTCCTCTGGAAATACATCAGTAAACTCGCACACTATAGGCACATCTTCTATCATTCTTTCTGACCCTGATGTAGTGGATACATATGCTAAATAACCTTGGCACCCTTGCTCTAACAACTGTTGTGCCTTCAATGTAGAGATATATTTGCTATTATCATTGGATGTCTTTCCAATGAACTGGAACTCTAACGAGTTAGGAAGGTGAAATGTTACTGTCTTCTGGAAACAGTCAAGACATGCATGATGCCTTTCTAACCAATCCATTCCTAGTATAAGATCAAAGTCCTCCATTTCGATTAGTAGTAGTGAAATAGGTAACTGATGTCCCGCTATCAGTATTATACAATTATCCAGGATTTCTCGGATTATAAATACTTGTCCTCCTGGTCCCTTGATCAGATAGGACTATTGTACTTCTACTGGTATCTTACCCAAAGTGGGTATAAACCGTCGAGCAATAAATGAATGTGAAGCACCAGAATCAAATAATGCATGTACTGAAAAGCCATGAATAGTAACGGTACCTCGTACGACTGTGCCTGAGTGGTAGGCTTGTTCCTTGGTAATTGCATTGAGCTGTCCATTAGGAATAGGCAAGCTAGAACCCGCAACACTTTGTGGTGGTTGTTGTGTAGGAGACGCTCCTTGTGAGCCTCGACCTCTACCATGTCTTCCTCCATGTGTTGCTCCATTGCTCGAGGTGGGTGTTATACTATTAATTGGGGTTGATTTAAACCCTGAACCTCTCAACTTCGGACAATCTTTCTTGATGTGACCTTCCCGATGATAGTAAAAACATACACGTGCTCCGATTTGAGCTGAAGATCCAGCCACAGAGGTGTTAGCTCCTGCTGCTGAGTCGCGAGGATATAGTGGAGGTCTAGAGAAACCCCTCCTTCCTGATAATTCCCGACCCAAGGTCCGTGGTGAGCTTATATTGGAACCGGCTGGATGATAGCGACGATCTCTATGATTATAATGTGCCTTGCTTTTGGATGGTCCACCATTAAAGTGGAAACTTCTTCTTTGGCGGTTTTCATCCCTCTCCATCTCAATACGAGAGGCGATGTCCATTGTTTCATCTACGGTTGTGGCTCTAAAACCAGCAAGCTTTTCTCGTAGATCTCCCTGAAGACCCCTAACAAATTCGGTAAGACACTCTTGTGGTGAAACTTCTAGAGCTGGTGAGTACCGTAGTAGCTCAGTAAAGTGGATATAATAATCTCGTACAGTCTTAGAATCCTGATTCAGAGAAGCCAACTCTCTCCTCTTTAATTCTTCCCAATGAGAGGGACAGAAGTGAGATCGGAACCTCTCTTCGAAGATATCCCATGGAACAGGATATGCTAACTTCTTGGAAATTGCTCTCCACCATCGTCTTGCATAGTCTGCTAAGGAGTAATCAGCAAAGTGCACCCAAGTATCTGCTGGTGCATGTATTATTCTCAACATCCTACTAACGTCATCAAGCCATAATTCAGCCTCGGCAGGTGTCTCTACACCTTTGAATCGAGGAATTTTTCCCTTTCGGTAATTATCTAGTAATGTTTGGTGTCTAAGAAGGGCCTTCTCCATTGCTCCTTCAACCGGGGTAGGAGCAGACTCAGTTGAAGGATGGTAACTAGATTCTTCCTCAGAAAGATGGACAGAACCTTCAATCCTAGCATCTGCAGGCTTACATGCCTCGCGTCTCTCAGCCTGTGCATTGAGCCTCTCCTGCTTGTTGCCTTTGCCCCATGTCTTGGAGCATTGCCATCATAGCCGCTAATTGTCTAGACATGTCTTGGTCTGCCATGATCCTGGGATGAGTCAAGGTCAAAGGTCAGATCCTATATGTCTTAGCATGATGTACATAAGGGACAATGACTTGTGAATGGTAATGCAGTCATTTATTAAGATCAAAGGATCTTAATACAACCTTAATTTCTGAATACCGCTCATAGTTATTAATTACTAAATAAATTACTGGAATAACCAAGCTCTGATACCAATCTGTCGCAACCCCGTTTCCCGACCGTCGGATCCTCCCATATCCGGATCTGGTTACTCAGCAATAATTTATTCAACAATCACAACTAACATTCAGAAATATACTGCAAATAAAAATACTCGAAAGAAAGTATTTCAATACTTTTCCATTCACAAAATAAAGTTCAGATGATACACTGTCCCACTATAACCATTACATGTACATCAGCTTGAAAGGAAAATATACAAAAGATTACTAACTACCTTAAAGAGTAAAGCTACTGTGGCTGGCTGGATGTCTAGTATGTAAGCCGGATGAATTTTTTAAAGTCCTTGCGATGGCTCACCGATACCTGCTGGGTTTTCCATAAATCATAGGATAAAAATTAGCGAATGCTAAGTAACGAAGAAGAGAAAAGCAAACAAATTGTGTAATTTTTCAAAACTTGATATCAAAAAAAAAAAATTTCATTACCTTTCATTAATTTAAGTCCTATTCCTTTCTATTCCACATCAGGGATTAGTCCAGGGGAACCCCACCATTCTTGGACTCCGAAGCTGGGAATGCTTCGGGATTAGAGATTATGTTGATCTTGGTAAGCTTATGTCGCCGCACGTCGCCTCAACCAATCCTCCAATACTACCCTGACAATTTCCTTTTCTTTTATTAAACAGGGTCTCAACCCTCAGCCTGGAAAAACAATTGAGCACACCGTCCTCGAGGACTCGGTTGCTTAAAACCTCAGGCTAACATGTAATCATATAACCTAGCATCTTTAAATACATGTTATCGTGACCCAGCCGCTATTGAACCACCCGTGCCTCCACATGGCACGACCACATCTTCCGTCATTCCAACCCGAATATATTGGCTCCCGGTACCACACGTTGCAAAATATTCATTTCGTGCGCACTTATCATAACATGGCAACGTGTACCACCTAGGTAGGGAAACGCCAATACAGGTTCCTTCCGACAAACCTACAGTTGCATGCCCGACCTGTAGTTTCTACTCCCAGTCATCCTTAACGTGACACACGATCCTTTTCAGGATCCAACTCAAACCACATCAATTCACATGATGTAATTCTTTTATTAAGTCTTCGATTTGCATAATCAACAATACTTAGTATAGACTCACATATATATTATTCATATGCATATATACTCATATTTATGCCTGTTTAAACTCCCAAACACAAACTTTCAAAGCCAACGCATCAATTTGATGCGTAAACCTTATTTTAGTGGGAATCACAAAGCAATTCTTCAGACTTTTTCAAAAATAGCCAAAATTAGGGTTCTTCGTAGCAAAGAACATAAAATCAAGAATTTCAATGATTTCTTATGAAAACCCAACAGCAAAAGGAAGGATTTCGTTACCTAATCGAGCTCTCTTTCAAGGCTTTATCGTGTTTCGTTTTTTAGAAAGGCTATTTTTAAGGCTCCTGAAAAGATCGAATTTCATTTTCGTATCAAAACGCTAAGAACATGTCAAGAACGTGAAGAATGAACGAAGAACACGAAGAATGCGAAGAACACGAAGAACGTCAAGAACATATTTTCTCTTAAAATTTCGGCAGAGTTTCCCCTTATATCGGGACATATTTCTCGGAAAACCTTGGCAAAGTTTCCCCTTATATCGGGACATATTTCTCGGAAAATTTCGGCAGAGTTTCCCCTTATATCGGGACATATTTCAAAATAAAAACGAAAAGAGTTTCCTCTATAAAATCAATCGAGAGAAAAATAACAACGAAACTGAAAGAATATACTCAATAACAAGAGATGAAGAACCGGTAGACACCACACATCTTAGGTGAGTGAATGTGTGACGAATCACAGGGTCACTGACGTGCATAGCCGCCCGCACCTAAGTAGGGTATTACACAAATTTCTCCATCAAAATAACTATAAAAGCATAATGCGAAGAATAGAAACATAAACGATGGAGAATCGGTAGACACCACGCGTCTTAGATGAGTGAACATGTAACGAATCACAGGGTCACTGACGTGCATAGCCGCCCGCACCTAAGTAGGGTGTTACACAGATTTCTCCTCGAACCACAATAGGAAAACGAATCGGAAAGAAAGATGAATCAAGAACAAAACTTGTAAGACAAGAGTATGAATTGAAAGCCTAGCTTACGAAGCAACTAAGAGAGGATCATACCTTTCTCCTCCTCGTTCTCCGGCAGCGCTTCGCTAGCGCTCCTCCCTCGCCTCCCACCCCTCCTCCTAACCTCTCGACCCTAGCCCTTGGGGTGGTGGTGGTAGTGGAAGTTGTAGAGAATGAATGGGTAGGGGGTCTATTTATAGGCCCCAGAAAACCACTAACCATGGTTAGAAAACCACTAACCATGGTTAGAAAACCATGGTTTCGACCTTAACCATGGTTTAGCTGCCCATGGTTTAGGCCCATGGTTTTAGCCAAAACTTATCCCAAACTTGGAGCTTAAGTTTAAACATTCTAGAGGATTCTAGATTCGCTAATGATGCTTAATTAACACTAATCATGGTTAACTTTCACTAATCGCGATTTAACTTTCGCGGCTTACGCTTATCTTTTGTTAACTAATTACTAGTGTTTACTAATGATCATTAGCGGTTTTCAATCATCATTAATTTCTTTGATCGTGTTTAATTAGTCTTAATGACAGTCATTATGGATTAATGACTTCTCTTTCTTCAGAAAATCATAACAATTCGAAACGAAGTCCGATTCAGACGAAATAAATTTCATTGGTTTTCTCTTGACGAGCCCGTATTATATAGGATCTGAGATATGCCAAGTTCAAGGCTTTACAACAAGTATGTAAGGTTTGACCTTTCAGACAATCTAAAGTCCCATCATTTATTAGTCTATATATCTTCTCAATAGACTTGTGTCCAAGTCTTGATGCCAGATCATTGTGAAATGATATTTTAAAGTTTAATTTCAGTATTAGAAATGTCAATGAACCATTCATTAATATTCTAATTTAGTAGAGTTCTTTGGATGTTAGATTACCATCTGAAATATATACATCATAACTCTTTATGATATGTCTATCTTAGAATTATGTCTATCTTCAACAAATTTAGAAATGAACAATGAGTCTATTCCAATATCTAAGTCATAGAGATATTCTATAAGACTAAGGGCTCTCCCACCGGAAAGAAGTAGTATATCAATCCAATGAAGATTGTTGCAACAATTGCATCAAATTCCATGTGGATGACTATGAACCTTAACATCAAGTTTTCTTGTCTTCTAAAATATGTGCAACAAATTGCAAGTGTTAGTAGAAGAAAGATATACAATTATCGAACTTTAATCTTATCTAATAAGTAAATTGATTCCAATGATAATCAGTAGATGTAGGATAAGCTGATTTATTATCTGACTTACTCTCCAAGGATTCTATATAGTTTGGATGGTCATTCTTCGATATATCAACTTATTGTAGTAGCGATATCTATTTGGATGTCATCGGTGAGGAAGTCATAGAAGTACAATCAAGCCTTTACATCTCTTTCCTACATGTGTAGGACTCATACTTCCATTGTGCTTCCTTTAACAATTAAGAAAACATTACTTAAGATTAAACAACCATTGCTTAAGATAAAATACATCTCTAATTGAACATGTCCTTAAAGGACTTCAATGTGAGATTATTTCAGCATTTACTTACTTCACCATTCATACAATATGAATATTATGAAGCTTCATGAAGGACTTGAGCAGAGATAGTAGAATGATGGCACTCATCATATCCATACCCATATCAACTCTATAGCCTCGAGTCCCCTCTACCCTTTGCATGCTCATATGCGCACAAGAAGGCCACTTAGGACCCTCAGCTGCCCAGGCGAAGCTGCTCCAAGAGCCCCTCCACGGTCACGCACTTCCAACCGTCGCCACCTCCAACGAACCATTCCATATGATGGGGAGTAGCCCCATGACGTACCCGGACCTCCCTGATCCTTCATCAGAGCATCAGATCTCCCCCATGCTTGGTAGAAGTTCGTCGGGGTCTTGCTCTTACAGACCCGTTCTTCACCATTGGATTGCCCCGCTCCTACCAGATAGCATCTGAGCTACCAACAATAGCAACTGTTGGACCATTAAATCTGACGCATTTGACGCCCACGTTGGAGACAACACATGAGCCATCAGATTTGTAGTGGGGAATGATCAAAGTCGTACGATAGTGATTGCCTCCACGTGCGCCATGTGCCCCTGCCTGGGTATATTTCCTTTTTACCCATGTATGTCTGTGTTTTCATGTTTAGTGCATTAAATAAAAATTATAGTTGAGTACATTTACAGTTTAGACCTTATTATTTATGTTATTTGCATTTTAGTCCCTCGGAATCTGAAGTACGTGTTGGCTTACGTGAGTTTTGGGTTATTTGTGTGTTATGTCCTAAACTCTGATGCTTTTAGTTAATGAATGCTATGTTTTGGAAATTGCATATATACCCATGTGAGTTGTATATTGAGCATGTGCGTGAATTGAGTGGGATATTTGCGGATTGAACCCTAAACTTTCAAACCGTGTTATCTATTTGGTCTGTGGACTTAAAGTATTTACAAAGAGGTCCACGTGAGCTGTGCTAAATTTTAGGCTTTGTTTTGGACTTAATAAATATTAAATTAATTCGAAAAATTACATAAAAGTTACCATTTGCTCCTGTTAGTGTGTAATATTTACTTTAATTTTGTTGGATTGATTTATTTACATTTTCTATTTTTAAAAAAAAATCAAAAATGCTTAAAAATGACGTTGTTTGCTTTATAAAAATTATAAAAATTCGAAAAATCATTTAAAAATTCCATAAAAATTAATGTGAGTGCCTTTTATTGTGTTTAATTATTATGTCAATTTTGTTTGCAAATTCATCATAAAAAACCCTAAAAGTTACAAAGCAACCAAAATCCTATAAAAATCATAAAAAAATAAAGAAAAATCGAAAAATTACAATTTCAGTTTCTATTTTTAGCCTTTAACTTCTACTTTATCAAAAAAGTAGTAATTAGACTTTAGGGCATACTAAATTTTTTTAATTTGCAATTTCATCCTGACTGTGCAGTGTTTTCAGTTTTGAGCCTTATTTGATTTGTATAAAATTATTAAAACATTTTAAAAAAAATATAAAATTATCAAAAATACTTTAAAACCCAGAAAACCCAAAAATATTTTTATTTTAACTTTTTCTGACTATTTTTGTTATTTAGAAAAATCCAAAAAGATCATTATGTTTTTTCTTTTATTCTTGTGCTTGTGTGTTTTATTAAAAATTTAAAAAATATAAAAATTAAAAACCACTAAAAATTGTTTTATTTTGGGAAATTTGACTACTTCGTATTTTTGTCGTGCTCCTTGTGTTCGACCCTCGTGGCTATACCAGGTAAATAAAATAGCGAACCGCTTACATTTCTTGATTGCCTGATTTTTCATTGAGTGATTTTGTTTTTCTTGTTTAGCTTGCCTATTGATTGGGGTCGCAACGACCATTGAGTTATCTTGATACTTAACCATAGTCGGTAGGTGGCTCATCAGAATGTCGTCGTTGCCCGAGAGCATGGCTTCATAGTCAGTTTTTAGTTTTGATTTATTTTCTTATCTATTTATTATAACTGCCTCTGACAACTCTTTGTTTCGCTTTCTGTGCAAGGAACCGCTCGAGGGACGTTCCAGCTTTCTGTTGGAGGAGCTCGCATTTGAGGAGGAGCAGAGAGAGAGATAGTTATAGCCTATAAATAGTTTATTTTTGCAACATATATTCTTGTAATAATTGTAGACTCTATGAGACACACTCTTTGGACTTAGACTTTGGGGTTTTTTGCTTTGAGTACCGGTGTACTCAGGAGACCTCACCGTGAACTTTCATGGTTTTGTTTTTATTGTATTTTATTTCTTTTTGATTATCAAGGTTTTAGCCCCTAGACTTAGGAGTTTCTGTTGATTGTGACGTAATTAGCTAAGGCCCACACCTAACTGCCTATCTGTTTCTATAGATCGTAATTGGACTTAGCTAAAATAAAATTTAAAAAGTTAACTTATTGGGATTAGAGATCGCGTGCCGAGAAAGGCCGCATATAGTGCTGGCAGGACCCATTGTTGTGGGCACCGATCAGCATCAAAGACCGGACTCCGGTCTCTCTTCCTGATAGTTAGCTACTTATGCTTCACGATTAATAAAAATTGCTCATTAAGGTTGATTTCCTCGTGCATCATATAGATTGTTTACTTTCTATCTTTACTTTTATGTGCAGATCACCATGCATGTAGAGTGCCGAAGTCAGGTACGCATTTCTATCTCGACATGCATCATCGTGTTTGATCGTGCATCGACTTTTTCGACTTCCTCCCCTTGGTTTACTGGACTTAAAATAACCAAGGATATTAAAAAATTCGTTAGGCATTGTTTTATTTCAGAAAAATACCTAAAAAATGAAAACAAAATAAAACTGGGACTGCTAATGCAAACTTGACCCTAAAACCAACTTCACTTAAAAAATTCTTATTTTGGGGAGAGTCACACCCTCATTGGTTGATTTATCTGCTGGGAGATAGTGGCCTGCACACTAGGCTAGAGCCATACTCGAACACCTTTCAGACACTGGTCTTATAGCTAGTTGTTCTCTAGTGTGGATTTCACCGGGTTGCTAGTAATCGATCTGGGACTTCCTTAGCAGATTGGGCAGATCGAGTAGCCGGTAAACGGTCCGCAACCATACTGGCTGGGAAAAACTAGTTGCGAGATTCAGGCTAATCTCCTGGGAGCTTTGGGTTCCCAACAGCTCGCTTAATCGCTCTGATAGATTGATTTGTCAACTTAATAAAATTGGACAAGATTAACAACCGATCTTTCACGGTCATCAGCTCGAGTGTTGAGTAGGTGAAAAAGGGGTTTGACGTCACATCTTGTTTGCATTCTACATCCAATCTTTATAAATCCCCAAATCACGATTATGGGAAGGAGGTCCCCTAGATTGCCTTTGACAGCACCGCTTTCGAGCACTCCTCTCCATTCATCTAGGACAGATTCAGAGAGCCCAGGCCAACTCTCTAAATCTGAGTTCACTACCACCATATTCCCCGTTGACCACCCTTCTACCAGTCCTGAGGTGCTAGAGTAGAGGCTAGCATAGTTATATGTTCACTTGACGGCACCTGAGTTGGGGTCTTTTGCCTTTGTAGAGACCCAAGAGATGACCAGTAGTGAGGAATGCACCGATGAGCATCCTCAGGGATCATCATATGTACTTGACCAGGTCGCCATCAATAACACACTATTAGCCTCCTTGGAGACCATGCAGTGACAGATCAGAGACCAGGGAGCGTTTACGGCCGAGGTACGATGAGAGCTGAGGAAGATGCAAGTACGCAGAGCAAAGCTACAGAGACCAGCCAGTGGAGAAATACCAGCAGCTGGAGGAGGAGACGGATGCCTAGATGACCAGCAGGAGCCAGCCAGACCGACACAGATGATGAAGCAATTGCACAACTCTGGTGCAACCCCCACCTGTTGTTGGATTCAGCTTCCGGAGATCTTGGATAACTTCGAGCTTCACCACCAGACCATCCATCTATTGGCCAAGTTCCATGGGCTAGCCACTGAGGAGCTACACCTCCATCTGCAAGAGTTTGAGATGATCTGCAGCACGGTCCATGATAGATTTGTGGATGAGGACACGATCAAGATGATTGCCTTCCCATTCTCCTTAGTTGACAGAGCAGCCTACTGGCTGAAGCATTTGGGGAGGTATGTCACTACCTGAGAGCAGCTCCGGATCGAGTACTTGAACAAGTACTATCCACTCAGTTGGACCAACGCAGTGCGAGCTATGATCAACAACTTCACGATGATCCCAAACGATCAGTTCACGAGGCTTGGGATCGATTCCGAGAGCTCATCGACTAGTGTCCACATCACGAGATGTCCAAGCCCAAATTTAAGTCTTTGGTTCGGTAGGTACTCAAATATTTTTGAGCACATCATCTCTTTTTGAGCCACCATTATGCACAATGCAATGAACCATGTCACTAATTATTAAAAGCTAAGCGTGCATATGTTTGCCAAAACATCTCCTTCGTTTTTAGAGGGCTTGACAAATGATCATCATCGACATGATATTTCTAAAGCATGCACGATGATAAATCATGACTTTAGAGACATACAAAACGTTTGGTTGTTGTCCTACTATCTTTTTAATTGTTATTCCTCATTATGAGGAAACTTGCACATTGCAACCACATACATTAAGTGTCCAATTGCAAGTACTACATCTTGATCATGGATCCAATCCATGATACTAGTTATGATTGAGTATAGATTTGAGTGGGTTTAGTGAAGGTTATCCAAGATAATATAATTTACGTAAATATATTTATTTTATTAAGGTTATTATTATATAAAATCAAAGTTGTCTCATTTTTTTATTATCTTGAAAGTTCATTCCCTTTTGAACTTCCAAAGCATGAGTTATACTAACCAAAGTGCCTCAAGCGAGATCTGGGATCTCCCTTCCACCTTTATGATAGCCCAATAATATGAGAAAATATAACTCATGTGAAGGAAGTAAGAACTCTTTCTACCTTGTAAGTATAACTTGTATTTCCTAATTCGATCTTTGATGCTCGAGCCCACCACCCCTAAGGTGATGTTGACCCATTGTCAATTGAATCAACCATCAACAGGAATAGAACTCATTATGGGCAATCCAATGTCGTCTCAATCATATGGAGAATAGCATTGGGGTCACTACGCATACGGCCTATTTCTTTCGAGAAGAAGAGAGGTTGATCCATATGCGCTTGTATATTGGAGCTATGACTTTGCATATATGTCTCCACTATACAATCCATGATGTTGGTACCCTCAACCTTGGTGGTATACAATGGATGCCATCTTTTGATCATCCATGTACCACTCAAATTTTTATTAATCATTTGAATCACATTTTCATGATCAACCCTTCCAAAGACAATCCAATATTATTATATATTGACTATGTATTTTTATTGGATTAAACTAATTTAATCACATTAAATTAATTATCGATCCAATGCAACAAATAAACAATTTATTTTGCTTGTTATTACAATATAGTATACACCCTCACTTAGTACAATTTATTCTAATTTAGTTGTTAAATATTTGAAGAGACTTCTCATGCTACATTTCCTTGAAACGGATCCAGTTAGATCGTATAGATTATGTTAACATGGAGCGCTTCTACTGCTAAAGCGGTGTAGGTTTCAAGTTATTTAACCCATTATCATATCCAGGCCTAGACAGCATCACCATTTTTATTCGAGGCAACACAACTTGTACAAACTGTACTAAGGGATTTTATCAATCTTTCGAATTTGTATGATACTATATAGTAAGTACTAAAAAATGCACGTATACTAAATTATTTTTAATTTTCTTAACTAGTCATATCAAGCAAACAAGTTGTTTTCGCACGTAAGGTGTTGAACAACAACTATTCTAATTTCAAGCTATGATTTGTCATGAAGCAATCATTCAATAAAAATCGATGGTTGTCAAATATTTTTCTAAATATATGGATTATCATAAAATCAGGATAAATTTCTAATTCCCATGATTCATATTGAATGACAAATACATTATAAAATGTCATCAAGAGGATCCAATCATCTTTCGACCCATCTCCATTAAATATCACAAATATAGGGCAAACGAAGTCGGAATCGTGCAAAGTAAATTCGACCAGTTTGTTGGTTTGATTCTTGACGTAGCTAATGTGTTTTTAACAAGTTTCATGATGGGAAAATATAACTAAATTCATCAAGTTATAGATACGAAAATCACGTAAAAATAGTGGGAACTTTTTGTATCTGAAGTCCTCCATCGAATTTGTCATTCCATCGTCACAATGAAAGCCCCCTCCCACTGCCCTCCCCTTTCCTCTTGACGGATGGATAGATAGAAATCCTCCCGACCCTACCTCTACTAAGAATGAGGGAATTCTGAACTATCCCAACTAGTAATGAAACAGGTTAGATCGTTGTGTTCCAATACGGTAGACGACAAGACTCCTGCTGGGTCAGGAAAGTCCTTCTCGTCCTGGTCATCTGGAAATAAATGCTTCTTTTTGCTTTTCCACCATGCCATAGAGGCTGAAAAAGAAGCTACTCTCCTAAGCAGAGGAGAGTCGGGACATGAAAGATTCCTAAAAAGGACAGAGGGAGCAGCAACCTAACCTTCATATGAGAAGCTTCCACTATATATCATGGGACTCTTTCTTCCAGGGAACTGAACGTAGTGGTAACGGACACTCAGTGGTACCGGAGCTTCGCAGAGTCAAGGGCACTCAAAGAGGATTATGAGAGGGGCTAGGTTGTAGATTCAATGTTCTCAATTACTTATATAGAGAAAGGAAGCGGCAGCTATGATTGTCTTTCTTCTCGATTTTCCAGTGTAATAACTTGCTTCAATTTATATATTCTCTTAATTACTTGCACCAATTATTTCTAAAGTTTTGAAACCTCACTGAAATATCTTCTCAGAATGTGCATCGGATCATCGAGTCCTGACAGCCTAGACTGTGGTTTAAATAAGATAAGTATGGAGCGGGGTGTTGATACTTCATTCATCGATTGCTACCCATGAAAGATATCTGGAAGGCTAAAGTCGCTCTCGCTATAGATGGAAAATGATATTCTTTCGAAGACCCCCTGGGCACCTACCTCTCCCATGTGTCGAGCCATTTGGCTTCCCCGCCAGTCAAATACCCCATCATTGCCAACCTTTGGTGAACCTTTTGAGACATGTTTAAAAATTATAGACATGTTTAAGTATCCCAAAAATTCGTTCATATCAGGGCAAAACTGTAGTAACATTGACTACGTAGAAAAACAATTCGAAATCGCATCTATGTGAAAAAACAACAAGTTCTCATGCATCCAATATCCAAAATCTTGTTCCCTTAGGGTTTAAATCATATTCAAGGCCTTTAAACAAGGCTTTAGTACCACTTGAAGAGAGGCGATAATGCTCCATGCCTCATGGAAGTATGGAGGTCGTATTGCATACGATCTCGGTTGACTAGTCATAATAGTTGATGTGGCAGTGAAAATTGAAAAAAAATCGATGAAGCCATATGACATGGTAACAATTCTCGTGACATTTCATCAAGATCACACAAGAAATAGGATTACCTCTTGAAATGCAATCACGATCCACGAGTCTCTAAGAGAAGATATCTCCTATCTCAAGTTCGATCCGACGTAAAGAGCACTTGTGGGTGCGTAGATGAGGCATGTGTTTCCCACAATCCAAAGCAGTGATTTGAGCGAGAAGCCTCTTAATTTTGTCTCATGAAATCCGATGTCTCCTTCACATGCATGAGGCATCGAAGAAGATGGAGAACCACGAGTGATTATTCCGGCAGCATGAGGGCAATGCAACGACGATCGCGCTCTCAACAACATCTTGGTGGACGACCATAAGGACTTGAGAGAAAGAGGTGTAGAAAGAGAGAGTAGTTGCTATAATTACTTCAACTTAATTGTATTAAGAAAGAGCTAAGGTTAGTCTTTGTTTTATAACAAAATGGATGGTGGAGATGCACTCCTAATTATTGATCAATGGTTGAGATTAAATAATTTTACTTGTGCTCCAAGTAAGATAGAATTTAGAATTAATAAATCATTTATTGATTCATTGCTCAAAAACTAAATCTCAAATAAATCGCATTCTCACTAATAAAAAGGAAAGAAGAGAGCCACCTTCTAAGAATGAGGAAAGGAGATAACCTCCTACCTCATTTGGAGGGTGGACGTCCACCGTGTGGATTGGAGAGAGATTCCCTCTCTCCAATTTTCTTTAATGTAATATTATTATATTGAATCTTTTTTCATAGAACTATTTATCAAGAAAGTTTTGTCAAATAATTTGCAAATTATAGTCAAAATGTTAGATGTTGATCTGAATATGATTTGGATGAAATGAAAAAATAGGATATTTTACATGTTTGAGAGGTCTACTAGATATGGATATGAGATTAGATCTCACTATCCAAGTCACTATACGTGGAATATACATTCACTTTGTTCTTATCTCCAAGTATCTGCAGGAGCAAACTATTCTTGAAAGAGTTTAAGAATAGTTCCATTATTGATGATATCTAAGCATTGAAAAATTGATGATTAAATTGGATTCAATTATCATTGATAACGTGGATGTGATTCACATTAATTGGCCATGTCCTGAGATGCATCTAAGATAATTAAATTGAATTAAATTGTTATAAATAATATTAATGTGGATAGTACTATCCATGATAATCATGGTTATTGTGGATGTGATTCATAATATCATGGAGAGAGTAAATTGTGAATAGGATTCATAATTTAAATAATAATCTTAATTGAATTCACATTGAGTAATTAAATGTAAATGTTATTTACATTTAGCTTTGGATGGATGAATATGATTTATAATTATCAATTATTTGTTTGCATTTGTCGCATCCCACTGCTCTACGATAACGTGGGGTCCATAACTAAGGAAAAGGAACCCATATGGCACCAAAAGAGAAAACAAGTGGAAAGGAAATACCACATCATTTGGGAGATATAAAAGCATGGTGACATCATCATCACAAGGTGGCCTATACTGACAATGTTGCTAATGAACTTACCAAACATTTACTCCAAAAGTTTTTTGACATGTAACTAATGAGTATGGATTTAAAGATTACACCTGAATGGTTCTGTGGCCTAGTGGAACATTGTTGGACATGTGAGCCCGGGGCGAACTGTTTCTACAATAAATGTTATTGTAATCTTTTTATATATCAATAATAGTTATTGATTTTCACTCTCTATCTGATATTATGGATGAATGCACTTATAAGGTCCCTTAATACAATTAGGGTTATGTATGTTTATATAATCGATGGATCATAGAGGTTGATGTTGAGATGATATCTAAAGAGTTAGAATAAAGGCTCAGTAGCACCATCAAATAATTGTTGAGAAAAGATCTCTAACTTGAGAAGGAGATGTCAATCCTTCCCCCAAAGGTTGATATCTGATCGACCTCTTGATGTTGGTCCTCTACAAAGGAATAGGAATTCAGAGGTGTTGGATAAGTTAAGTCAAAGAATTTACATGACAAAATCAAGATAACCAAGACCTATATCGTATGCTACCACGATATCAGATATAGATTTATTACTATATATCGGGTTATGTACATTAGGTAGACCATTAGGTTGATGACCTAACCATGGTCTATACATCGGCAAGCTGGTGTTATCACGACCCCGGTTTTGGGTCATCAGATCCTCCCATTTATCGAATCTGATTACTCAGCAATAACTTTATCCAATAACAATATCTAACATATAGAAATAGACTGCAATAAAAATGCTACATAGAGAGCATCTCTCATGTTTTTATTCCATTCACAAAATAAGGCATACATAGAACGTCAAGCTAAATGATTCAAAAAACTACTAACTACCTTAGAGTAGAAGCTATTATTGTTTGGCTTTCTGGCTATGGTCTTTGCGATGGCTCACTGATACATGTTGGATTTCTAGAAATCATAGTATAAAGATTAGTGAGTTCTAAGTAACGGAGAATAGAAAAGTAAACGAGTGGTGTATTTTTGAAAAACTGATTCTATCGAAAAGTTTAACTTCATCTCATTAGATTAAGTCATGTTCTTTATATTCCACATTGGGGATTAGTCCAGATGATTTACCGCACCTCTTATGGACTCCAAAGCTATGGGTACTTCAGGATTGGGGATTGCATTGATCTAGTGATCTTATGCAGCCACACGTCGCTTCGACCAATGCTACCATGGTAATTTATTCTTCTTCTTTTCATTATCCATGGGTCCAAACCCTCAACCTATCAAAGAAGGAGGCACACAGTCCTTGAGGACCTAGTAGATTAAAACCATATGCTAACATGTAATTATTTACAATAATAGCGTTAAATACATGTTATCATATCCTTACCGCTATTAAACCACCCATGCCTCCACATGGCATGACCACATCTTCTGTCGGTTGATATATCTATTGATAGCTAAGTACCATCAGTTGGAAATAATTTATTTTGCATGCTCAACATATCAAGGCAACTATGTACCACCTAGGTATGGCCTGCCAATACGAATGTTCTTCTGTCAAATCTATGGGTTGCATTCCCAACCTATAGTATGAACTCCAAGTCATTCTTATTGTAAAAGATAGTGCGAAAATTGTAATTGGATTTTATTTATGCCATATAAATTTTCATCTAGTATCAGTATAATATTGCAAAATATCACATCAACTTCAAGGATGATTCATTTCACCAACTCTATTTTAGCAATTATTTGGAGTAAATCAAGAAACAAGCATGTAAATATTCTTCAAAATAAAGAACACAATAAACATTAATTTTATTCAGTTTAACTTCAAAAGTAAGAGGTAGGATTTCATTACCTAATGTATTAGCTTTCACGTGCATTACAACCTACATTGTTTTGTTTTTCAAATAAGATGATTAACTGCTCCTGAAATGGTTGAAATCCATTTTTGCATAAAGACCATGAGGAATGCAAGAAGAATGTGAAGAACGAGTGAAGAATACAAGGAACGTGGAGAACATAATCTCTCGGAGTTTCGACAGAGTTTCCCCTTATATTGGGCGATATTTCAAGGAAATTTCAGCGGAGTTTCCCCTTACATTGGGTGATATTTCAAGGAAAATTTTGGCAGGTTTTCCTCTTATAAAAAGATACTCGAACAAAACAAGACTTGAAATAATAAATCAAAAGAAAAAAATGATACAGAACCGGTTGATGAATCTGTATTTCATCATCTTTACTCATTTATTTTAGCTCAAAATCCTTTGTAAAACACCTATATATAATACTAACTCCATATTCTTACTAACTTGCATCTGTGTGTAAATATTGTACATTTATTATTATTTTAACCAAAAATAAATAAAAAAAGAAAGGAAAAATAAAAAATTAAATAAAAAAGAAAAGAAAATAAGAAGAATACTGTATATATGTAATAGATACAGGCTGACCCGAACCCCGAGAAAAGGTCAAGACTTGACCTGATTGACCAGGAATAAAGTAGGGGGAGATAGGATCCTTAATAAGAAAATCCAAAAAAATTATGTGTTGTGTATATTTGTATAATTAGACTATTTTATTTGTACATACATTAACCTCAAAATAATTAATTCTCAAAACAAAAGTTGTAAATAAAAATATTTTCTAAATAATACAAATGTTAGCAAAATAAAATCATGTACTGAATAAAATCAAACACACTTGGAAAAAGCCATTAAGCAATAATTGAAAGACCAATTACGGCTACATATGTACTCAAATTGAATCAAACTCACTTCCATTGTATTCTTTTAAATTATCCTTAAAATGGTTGTGATTTCATAATTTTTGAGTTATGGTTGAAAAGTCAATTTTCTGGGGTGGTTTGTGCAATGTTACCATTTATTTGTACATATTATATTTGTAAATATTTATAAATATTTTTACTAATTATTTGAAATAAAAATAACAAAATAATAAAAAATTTAAAACAAAAAAACTAATTCCTTATTTAACTACGTATATAATGTGCCTTATGTATGTAGTATATGTATATAGATAACATTCTTAAATAACCACCATAAAAATAAAAAAATTAACATTTATTATTCCATTTAATAAAGTGACGAAAATACAAAAAATAATGTTTGTAAATAATTTTAACACTAATTCCTTTCTTACATCTATCTCATTTCAAATTTCTTTCCTTATCTTTATCTCATTTTGAATTTTGAATTCCAACTTCTTTTCTTTTCTTTTAATATGGCTCCTCATCCCTCATTTCAACTTGATCAATCTTTAGTGAGAGAAGCCTATTCTCCGAGAGCTATCTTGTCGCATAAGGCTACCTAGCCTCTGAGCCGTCTGGTGACAGCGAGTCAGCCTTCGTCAAGGCGATCACGGACTTTTCCGCTCCTAAGGTGAGATCCATTTTCTCTTATTTATCATCTAGATTAATCTTAATTTAATTTTTCGCATTTTTATTTCATTGTAATTTTCTTTCTCTAGATCTTAGAATCCATCACCATGATTTGATTCGCCCGATCTGATATTTCATCTCATTTTCTTGATCCCCTCGCTTCACGTTCTACCTCCACGATCTCTCACCTCCGACCACGCACGATGGTCGGAGACTCGGTTCCATCCGTCATTTTTCTCGGAACTGCATCCACTCACATCTCCGTTGATTTTTCGCATTTCGAATAATTAGGACCGAGCTGTCGTGCTCGTGTCCTCATTTGTTTATAAAACAAAAAACATAAAAAATAAAAATAAAAAAAATGTTCTTTCTTCCTAACATTTGTTTTGCAGGAATTTATAAAAATAAAAAATATTTTATATAAAAAATAGCTCTGCAATTTCAGTTTTTGAAAAAAATAAATAATTTTTTTTCCTATTTCTATTTACAAAAAATGAAAAATAGTGAAAAAAATAATAAATCAGCAGGTGGCTCCCCTCCCATCGTCAACCACCGACCACAGCCTGACGCTTCCTCCACAAGCTCCACAGTCCTCGCCTCCGTGGCGACCCCACCTCCGAGCCCGCACCGTAGTGAACCCCTCTTGTCGCCCCGCCCTTCGCGCAGACCGCAGGAGCACCCTCCGCCTCCAAGAGCCGCTCCGCGTATGGTTGGCTTCTCTAGCCCCGCTTGCGTAGGCACCGACCCTCCCCATCGTGGGTGAGCACCCATCTTCGCCCGTCATTCCCATCTCTGAGGTCTACCCTCCAATCACCGACGTGGTCAATCCACGTCTGGAGCCCCGCAATCTGAGCTCCCCCGCAGTTCGAGCTCCCCTGCCATAGACGCTCCTCCGCCATACCTTCTCCCATCTCGAGGCCGACCATCACAGCGACCACTGCCATCGATCGTGAGTCGCCGATCGCTAGTATGCCTGACGTGCCCTCCAGTCCAGCCGCCCGTCGCTCACTTCACTGAGCTGCAAGAGATAGCAGCGACGCCCCATGTGCGTTGAAAAACAAGAACAAAAGACTCCAAGAACCCTAACAGGGATTAAAAAATATTGGAAAAATATCAACTACACCCCCAGGGTTTTAGAAACTTCAAAGGAGCCCCGCTCCTGATCAAGTCACGTGTGTCACGTGCTTCTCATTGGGTAATTTACGAATTTTGCCCACATTAAATTTCTATTATATTTCTAATTCCAGAACATTAAATAATTGTAGTTTGGTCATCGTATTTCCAGACTTGATTTTGCATGATCTTTTCATGGAAATAAAAATTTTTGTTCATCAATAAATTTCTCAAAAATCATGTTATACTCCTGATGTGTATATCTTTCTAGCATAAATTTTTCATTGCATTTTCTTTTCATTTGTTATTATTAAAAAAATCAAAAACAGTGTCGTTTTCTCTTCCTAAAATTCAAACATTCATAAAAATTTGAATATCGCTCTAAAAATTCCAAAAAATTAGATTAGTTTTATTTTATTGTCTTTTAATTCTATCCAATTTCTATGCACTAATTCTTTTCACAACCCAAAAAAATTGAAAAATATCAAAAATCTTAGAAAAATCACAAAAAAAACTTCAAAAATCCAAAAATCATGATTTCACTTCTTGTTTGTAGATATTTGTCCATATTTTAGCATAAAATTAGCTTCTAGGAGTTTTGAGCATTAAAATATTTTTAGTTTGTAAATTACTCCAGGTTATGCACAGTTTATCATTTTTGCCACTCTTTGATTTTTTGAAAAATACAAAAAATTTATGAAATTCTATAAAAATTCTCAAAAACATTTCAAAGCCTTTAAACCCCAAAATATTTTCTCTATAAATTTCTGGACATTTCTGACTATTTTGAAAAATACAAAAATAGTGTGGTGTGCGTATTTCTTCCCTTGTGCATATTGTTCCTTATTTTTTAAAATAAAAAATTGCAAAAAAAAAACAAAATCATTAAAAAAAATTGAAAATTAGATAATAAAAAAATTAAAAAGACAAAAAAAATCACGAAAAACCAAGATATTTTGCATTTGAGATTCCATATTTCTTTTAATTGATTTTCGATTATTTGAACAACCCTCAGGAATTGCAACTTACCAGAGTTCAATCTTGCTGCTCTACGGGTAAATAAGTAGCAAAAATTTCTCTCACTTCATTATTCTCTTGTAATTAAATTTGTAGCTTGAGAAGAAAAAATTTATTTGTTTGTTGTGGGATATTTGGGTTGCAACGACCACTACACATTTAAATTTCATATCTTGATTCAAAAACCCGAAGCTACCGTGTCAACAAAATGGTACTATTGCTGGGAGGCACGGAAAGGGTAGTTAGGTTTCTCTTTTAACCTTCTATTCTTGGTTGTACATATTTGTTTATATTTTTCCACATTAACTCCATTGTTCATATTCACTGCATTTATTTCATTTTTCTTACTTATATTTGATAATTATGTTTCTTACACATTTTCTCTCTTTTTTTCTTGCGAGGGCCTGCGGAGCGAAGGAGGCAATCCTAGGAGAGCTGAAGCACCCAAGCGAAGCGGAGGTGGCTTGATTCTTCACTGAGCCATAGGATAGCGTGAGAGGATGAGAAGAAGAATTGAAGGAGACCAATAAAAAATTAGACTTTTTTATTTATTTTTTCCTAGCATTTAAACCCTTGTAAACAGACATTCATTTGTTGCGAGGTCTATTTCGCCATGTGCCGATGCACTTGGGGGGCCTCACTAATTTTGTTTTTATCGCCTTATTTTTCTTTGTTTCACGTGGATTTCAAGAGCTACATATTGATTGCTTTAATTAATTTTCTTGAGCCAGGTAATTAATTAGGTCCAAACACCCTAAACAAGAATTTCTATACCTATAGAATAGAGCGTAATTGGACTTAGTCAAATTATCCTATTCGTACTCGTTAATAGAAGCTATTAATTAGGATGGTTCACTTGCATTTGCATATAGGTTAGTTTTTTTTTGTATTTAAATTCTGCACGGATCACCCTTCATGTAGAATGCTGGCAACATGGTATGCATCATTGTGTGTAGTCGTGCAATGGCATTTCCGATCTCCTTCCTTATTTTCACTCTCATAAGTTAAAAAGGAAATTGGACACTCGGTAGGAAATTCATTGAAAATATTAAAATAAAGTGATAACTGCCTAAAATTTGGGACTGCTAAAGAAAAATCGACCCTAAAATAAACGTAAGTAAAAAACATTGTTTTGGGGAGAGTAACCCCCTCATTGTTTGATTTATCTACAACGAGAGAGCGACCTGCACACTAGGATAGAACCACGCCCGAACTCTCTTCAGGCCACTGGCTTGTGATTAGTTATTCTCCAGTGAGGACTTCACCGGGTAGCTGGTAATCGGTCTGGGATTTCCTTAGCATAGTGGGAAGATCGGGACGTCGATAAATAGTCTGTACCCATACTGGCTAGGAAAAACTAGTTGTGAGATTGGGACAGCCTCTTGGGAGCATTGGGTTCCTAACAACTCGCTCTAACAACTCTGATAGATTGCGTTCTCACCAAACTCTAAAAATTGACAAGATAATTGACCGAACCTTCACGATCTTTACATTGCATTGAGTTGGTGAATTGGGGGTTTGTATTGTGTTTGACTGCTTGTGTGCATACTGGAACCTTCTATGCATTTGCGCATTTTTCTTCACATCTTTTGACTTGATTATCCTGCTCTCCTGATCCCGTCTTTTATTTCGGAGATGGTTGAATGGAGTTATTTTAATTTGATCTTCATTGATCTCTCCCACTCTCCAGCCGATCCACCTTCCTTTTTCCAGGAGGACTTTCCTCCTAATTTTTGTGCATATCCACCTAACCCATTATTTCAGAAGATGGACTCTGATTCTCACTCACCCTCTTTCCACTCACCCGATCCTGGGGTTTTGGATTCACCTTTCATGATTTCCACACTTGAGACCTTGAACCAGATGATGGAGCATATGAATTCGAGGATTAGCAATCTATTTAACATAAATAAGAGCCAGAATGCTGCTCTATTATTTGAGGATATGGATTCACTTGAGGATAATAATGAGAGCTTGCAATCGCCCATAATACAAAAATTGATAAAACTTTAAAAATCCAAAAAGATTATGGGAGACGCATTGTTGATTCATTTTGTGAGGAGAAGGCACCCATGCCAAACGATTTTCCCACACAGTCATCCACCACATGTCCCAACTTTGACCCTGAGGATTCCACTATACAGACTGCTCTTGGCAATCCTCATGTATATGTTGATTCCGATCTCCTCCCTTGTATGGAGGAGGTCCAAAAATTCAAAAAAAAATGTTGACTGGACCTGAAGAGGTGGCCACCCTTCATGAGATCATTAAAGACCTACTTCACCAGGCCATGACACATTTATCTGTCCTCAATACAAGAAGAGAAAGTGGAGGAGCAGATCTGGGCATCACATCTTGACCATGGCCACTGCCTACGCCATCTCTCACCGCCCGCATTTTAAGAAAGGGAACATTGTCACACCTCTTGTGAGTTCCTCCATATCTGACTATTGTTGTGATAACACTCTCTTTGATGGTGGTCTGTCAATCAATATAATACCCTTCTCTATGGTGCAATCTCTTCATCTTGGGCCTCTCAAGAAAACAAGAATGATAGTTTAATTTGATGATGGATCTATCAAGAGGCCCAAGGGTATTCTAGAAAATGCTATCATTTTTATTCAAAGCATGAACTTCACTTCTGATTTTGTCGTATTGCCCATGGAGACCTCCACCCCTATGGAGCACCCTCCCATCATCTTGGGACGGCCTTTTCTCACCTCTACGAGAGCCGTACTTGATTATGGATCAGGAGAGATTTGCTTCCATTTTGATGTAGGGAGCGATGTGTTGATCATGACACCCATTACTAACCAGAAACCTGCATCCCATGAGAGTGTGCATGTGTTAGACAACCCCAAGGACATTGACCTTGATGATAATATCATAGATTCTTGTTGTATGTTGGATGATATGGAGACCCAAGAATTCCTCTTCAGGGAGGAAGAATTGGAAAGCATAGACCTTGGAGTTACCCCTTCGGGTATGTGAAGATGCATTGATGACATCCGCAGGATTTACACAATAGACATCCTAGAGAGGAAGGCAGACTCTGAGACTAGATAGGACGGACATGATTTGACTACTTTCAATGATGAGTCTGTTCCTATCCACCTTGATTTAGATGAGACTAATAAGGACAAATTTGATTTGATTGCTTTTATAAAGGAATTGGGTCTTTTGATGAAGATGATGATCCAATAGAGGCTCGTCAGGCTGGAATTGATCTTACTTTTTCTGATAATGATTTTGAGCCTCTTTACTTTGATATTTGCGAGACTTGCCAAGAAGGACATGACCACACTACTTCCACTAACCGATTCGTGCCTGCATACTCTGAGACTACTGAGGATACATTCTTGGTTGATCCTGATCAGTTTATGTCTAATGATAACCCCAATATCGACCTACACCTTATCAGATCCATACCTCAGTGGTCCCACAAAAAAGTTTGCTTTCGACCTTCTTGACTTGTATGCATCCACTCCTCTTGTATATCCTTTCATTTCATTCTTTCTTCTTCCATTTTATCATTCACACCTTTTCTGTGTGTGTGTGTGTATGTTATACTTAGGATGTGCTTTATTCTAAGTATAGGGGGGATGAATGATTTGTGTTGTTCATATTCGTCTTGTTCAGCACTCTTGTTGTTGCCTATACTTAGGGATACTCTACCCTAAGTATAGGGGGGTGATGTTGTTCATATTGGCTTTTTTGTTTTTGATTCCATACATTCTCTTTATCGGTTTTTCCCTTTTGTACAGTCTTCTATACTTAGGATTACTTGATCCTAATTATAAGGGGGGTCATCGACTTCTATTCTTTTAATTTTCTCTTTTAGGCATTATAGCATAGGAGTCTTTTCACTTTTCTATACTTAGCACGAGTTATGTCTTCCTTTGTCGCTCTCTATTCACTATGAGGACATAGTTCAATCTAAGTATAGGGGGAGTCTTAAATATTGTATATATACTTTAGATATAACTCGTACTTTTAAATATGTTTATTTTTCGAGATATGTATATAAATTCGTAGAATCCACGTGTGTGTGTGTATAGACTTTGATCACCTTAAAAAACAAACAAAATAAAAAAACTCCAAAAAACAAAAAAAAACAAAAAACAAAACAAAAACAAGAAAAAAACAAAATAAAAAACAAAACAAAACAAAATAAAACAGAAAAACCTTGTATCTACTTGTATATATTTTACTAACCCTTTTTCCTTTTTTAAAAAAATTACAAAACCAAAAATCTATAAAAATTGCATAAAAACTTTTTTCGCATGTGCATCATTTTTCCTTTCTTTTCCAAAAACCCATAAAAAGTTCAAAACTATAAAATTGTTTAAATAATGCTTTCTTTTTGAATTGTACATATTTCTTGCATTTGCATGTGCATTTTTCAGGATAGTATTGACATTTAAACTAAGTCTGGAATAAAATTGAAGAATGGAGCCTAGTTGGGCCTTAATCCACTTAATTTCAGAGGAACCTTATAAGAACTGGAGTTAAGACTTTTCATGTCCTAGCGACTTAATTCTTTGAGTCCATAAGACTATGTTCACATGTCATCTTGATTAGTTTAAGTAGAACATTTAACGACACACACATGATTCTTTCAGATCGTGGCATACCTTGGACAAGCACTCTACATAGCTCTTCATGAAGGAGGAAGTAAGGAGGCAGAATCTTTTGGCTTGGAGTAGCATACAAGGGAAGTACTTCTAGGCAAAAAAGATGGATAGTATACTAGCTCAAGAGGAAAAACTCCTTATGTACATCTTTCACCTTGTATATACTTTCAAAAAAAGAAGAAGGAAAAAATGCAGAATCTCCAAAAATGGACAGGCCTGATTGAAAAGTAAAATGCCTATCAGAGTGTATATACAAGGATAAAAGAAAGGAAATTAATAAGAGCTTCAAAGTCAATTTTTTGTAAGCTTGCAGCTGGATGACTTGGCTACACTGATCATGCATCCAAGGATAAGTAGCTACACCGGTTATCGTCCATTCTTTTCTCTTTCTCCTCTTCTTGAGCTGGTTATACTTGAACTTAAAAGGGAATATCTCCGCTCCTCAAGGAAAGAGTTGCTAGACCGGGGGACTAGAGTTACCTTGCTGAGGGAGGCTGTTTCTTTGCTACTTTTGAGATGGGGAGCTATAATTCACTTACACTGTACAAGTAAAGATTCATAGTCATAAGAATTTGTGTATGTAGACTTGTTCTGACCTGACTGT